>ML682059.1:3244766-3451789 GCA_007922195.1 Podocnemis expansa
TGTGTGTGTGTGTGTGTGTGTGTGTGTGTGTGTGTGTGTGTGTGTGTGTGTGTGTGTGTGTGTGTGTGTAATGCAAATATTTCTGCCCCAAGTTCATTTCACAAGAAAACCAGGAGAAACTACCTTTGGCATAACAGCATCCCCAAATCCGAGATTCCTTTCATTATGGAAAAAGAGGAGTCCTGACTTTCATTTTGCAACTCAGTCACATCTCTTACCATGACAAGCTGTACGCACATCAGCAAATGATAGCCAGGGAAAATGAACGTCAGATGCAATAACAAACAGTTCAAACTTTCACTTGGAAAATGTGGATATGAAATTCAGCTCATTTCCTCTTTCCTCCCCACTTCTCCCAATATTTATGTGAGTCTCTTTCTCCTTGGGCCTGCTTTGAGACCAAAAGAAACTATGAAAATAATCTTAAAAAAGGTTTTTCTTGAAATATTAACAGCCTGCCTAGAAGCTGAGGATCTTGTGGGGAAACTTGGCATTATAAAAGAGACAAAACACTTCAAATGAACTATTTATTGGAAATGATTTGTGCAGCTTTAGAGGCTCACAAAAGATGTCATTTTCACCTCAGCATTAAAAGGCAGGTTCAGGGGAAGCATTTCAGCTGTATTTGCATAGGGACTTGTTTTCTTAAAAGAGCCTGTAAGGTCTTGTCTTTAAGGTATGGATAGAAAATATATTGTTAAATATAACCTCATTGTAACAGAGAGCTCAAAGAAAGATTCACAAACCCCCTTCACTGACTAGCATCTAAAATTTGCCTACTGTGTTGCTAAGCAACCTGTTCATAGCCAGACACACAGAAATGCAACTCTAGGTCAGGAGGCCCCTTTTCCTTAACTATCTTTTCATTTATCCATGCCACCTACCACTTTTACAGGGCAAACACAAGACCGACCTGAGTCCTCTATCCACCGCGCTATTTAAATCTCAAAGGAACATCTTCACTAAAGATAAAGTCCTACAAATAATCAACAATAGCAATTCAAACATAATGAAGACAGGGAAACATATGCATTATTCATTCCCTGCACACAGTGTAGTGCCAGGTAACTTTCCCAGAGCCCTTTAAGCTTTACTTATTACCCAATTAGGAAATACAACTGCTTCCTGACTTGATATAATTTCTCTTCACAGAACCTAAACAGAGATAAAAAAAAATATTTTTCTGCCTGTGGCCTATATGAGACATGAGCTATGTTCCCCCTCAGGAAAGTAAAAGGGGGAAGAATCTTTCCTCACATCTTGGAGGTAACAGAGAAGTACATCTTCAAAAGACACATAGGGACAGATTTTCACCTACGCTTCGCAAAGCTGAGAAGTGGCCTGGGAAAGAAACCAAACATCATGAGTTCTGCACTTCTCACCCCGACTCACCCCATGTGTAGAAAAGAAGAAGTGGATGAAAAAGTGCTGGGTATGCCAGCTTTATGCTATAGAGATAGGCTCCCTTTGTCAGAGGATCCTCAGCTTAAAGGACATGTCTGTCTGGTTTGCACTGCTGAGATGGTGCAAGCAAATGAAGGCACAGCCAAGAATCCGGCTCATTGTATTTAAATCCTAATAAAGGAATTTTCAAAATGCATTTTAGACAGAATTCACTATTTGTTCCTACCTGTCAGTAACTGAGTAAAAAACTGCTATTTATTTATTCATTGAGTCTCACAAAATTGTACTTGGAAAAGACTCAAGTTGACTCCCGATGCATGGGCAGTCACTGATAACATGTAATGTCTTGAAGTGGGAGATGTAACCTTTGGTAACACAGGGTCAAGACAAAGGTAAAGAACTGAAAAAATACAAGGCAATGTATCCAGGCAAAAATAACAGAGCATATACCATGGCAAAGAAATATTTGGAAAGCAATTGTACCATGAGACCTAGAAGTAATGAGGTTAGATTGTGCTGTTCGGCAAAACCTTGAATAAGCATTGGTGCATAAACCACACGATTCCAGGAGTAGTTCTGAGATCCATTGTGTTTTAGAACATCTTTCTGAGATGCAATTACCCATCTGCTGTTCCTTGCTCTAGAAGGATGCCAAGAAGTTTACTGTTGTTGGCTGCACCTGAACACACTGCACTATTGGTAAAACTTAACTCTTCCCTGTGGTTCATCTGCACTGGCTGGCACACTGTAGGACAGAAGTCCTAGCTTCCTTCTCACCTATACAAACCCAACAGACCCAAGGAGGAGTAAGTGGGCAGCGCATGCACAGGTGTAAAAGATGTTTTCACTGTCTCGTGCTGACACATACCACAAACCACAATTAAAGGCCTTGCTGTAAATAACTGAAAGTATTTAGATTCCCTCAGTATGGTTCAAGTTAAACTTACAGGCTTATTACTGTCTTGGTTTGTTAAGGAGGACAGTAAGGATTCCATATTGGGAAGCCTTGTTTACGGACTTTCCTGCCTTTTCCAATAGAGGGTGTGAAACTCAGGGAGCAGGAACATCTGAAATCTGCCCAGCAAACCTTGGGTATAAATGAAAGTGAAGCAAACTGCCTGGGGCTGCCCATTCCAGAGACAAATGAGCATGTATGAACAGTGTCCATGCTAGTGACAGCGCAGACTGATTGTGGTAAAGACATAAAGGAAGGAAAGATCCTGAGACAAGATCAAAGGCAGCCTCCATGCTGGCTTAGCTACTTACCTAGGAAGACTCTCCTGTTCCAGTACTATAATCCTGAAGCTGAGGACATCTCTCAAATCTGAAAGGGTCAAAATCAACACCCTGTGGAAGGAAGAACAACAAATCTTGAACATAGGTATTTGAACTTGCCTGAGTATATACTTACTGAATACAAGGGGATACCTCCACTGCATTATAACCCATTCAAGTGACCCCTGTTATTGTGCATTTACCCCATAGTAAATTTGTTCTGTTTTAGTTCAGTGGTCTCCTCAGTTGCCTACTCGTACAGGATACTGGTGATAGATACGGAGGAGAAACCTTAAACACTACCTTTTGCATCTGTTGGTGGTAGGGTTTAGTGTTTTCCTCTTTCCACTCAGTGTGGCCTACACATAAACTTTGGTCAACTTAGCTACTTCATTCAGAAGTATGAAGAATTCAGACCACACAGAGATGTAATTAAGCTGACAAAAGCTCCAGTTTAGTCAATGCAAGGCTGGCTAAGAAATTCTTCTGTTGACCTATCTACTGCCTCTTAAGAGAAGCACATTTACGAAAGCAATGGAGGAACCTCATACATCATAATGATGTAAGTACATGAGTTACAGAGCTGTAGAATTTCTAGTGTAGATGTACCCATAGTTAGACATAGTGCATAGCAAATAACTCTCAGTTTGTATCCTATGTAGTTGTAAAAAATGCACACTATGGGCTTGTATACAATGGGGCTGGGGCTTTAATATGATCTTAAGCTGTCAAATTACAGAAAGCAAAGGTGAATGATCACACCAAATTGCTTGCTCAGAGTCTCATGTTCCCACTGCTCGCATGACTTTCTGAAAATTGCACTGTGGGTAATAAGTGCAGGAGCTTGTGGGGAAACTGTCATTCTCTGCTCACTCCCCAACCACCTTCTCTAAAGGAAAAAAAAAAGGCAGGAAACACTTTCCTAGCTGTGTCTATGCTGCAGGCAAAACAGAGAGGAACAGTGCTGCATGCACACAGAGAAATTAATTGAAAACCTTCCAGGGCTGCAGGCAGGGGAGGTGCTCTGTTGCTATACTGCAATACACACTGGAAAAACTGGAAAAGCCACTCTCTGACTACATGGACTTAAATTCAAACTGTAGATTTTTGAGCTCACTACTACTCCACTTGCAGTGATGGTGTTAGCAGATCAAATTACAGTTCCATTTTTTTATTTTTGAATTTACTTTTCTGACAGTGGTGACACAGGCTGCAGAAGGCTGAGATAAGAAGCATTATGTCAAATTTTACTATCAATGATTTGGAGTTGTGTATGTCAAGACATCATGACACAGATCCAGTTAAAGAGAGGAAGCACCATATGGCACTGGTAAGGTTAAACCTAAACACTCTAAACAGCTCTGAGCCAGGGTGGGGTCACCATTTTGAAGTTTGTGTATCACTTGCAATTATATTGTTCAACCTTCTTCTTTCCTAGAAAGAAAGATGCAACAGCAGGGTTTGGTGGTATCAGAGGAAAATATTCTGAAAATGCCACCATTTGGTGAATTCTGATGCATTTTGAAGATCAACAAAACACTCTTCCAAAGTATATTTATGATTCACAGACTAAAGTCACCCTGGCTGAGATGGATTATCAACACTCAGATATAAAGATGGACTCCACTGGAAATAAGGAGATTTTTCCTGTCCCAAAACCTCTTCATTTCACTTTTATCCAAAGGAATGTGCGCTAGTAGAACCTTATTGTTTTAAAACAAATCTGTTTATTTTTTAAAACAGTAAATTTTAATTCCTACAGGAGGAAAAAAAGAAGCAAAGAAAGAATTACCACACTACTGACTACTAAAACAATTATCACCATCTTACATTTATTCACCTGTACTGCCACATCATATGCACAGATACATACCCCTTCCCACTTCCTACTGCAGGGATCAATCAAAATTCCCACTGACTTCAGCAAGCTTTTGATCAGACCTACAATATTGTGACATCCCTTCCCCTCATCTCTTTATATCTCCAATCACCTAGGTTATGGTCTTAAAACTTAGATCAAACTAGCTATGTTGCTCAGGATTGTGCAAACATTGCACCATAAGTATCACAGTTAGGTTGGCCTAATTCTCATGGCAGACACAGTTAAGTCATGGAAGAATTCTTGCATCAAACTAATTACCACCTCTCAGAAAAGTGGATCAACTACACTGACAGAAAAACCCTTTCTGTCATTGATGGTGAATCCACACTACAGTAGCACCAGTAGAAGTGACAGTCCTTTGACTTGAAGATGATAGTCTACCACAAATTTACATATAGGTCTAGAAATGACACAGGAGTTCAGTCCTGGATTCACAGATCCACCTGCAACAGATAGGTTCCTTTTTCTTCCTTCTTTTTATCTCACTTTTGACTTTAAGAGCAAGATATTTACCAAAGCAGCTACTGTCTGATTGAAATTATGGTGTTATTGAAGTTGGTTGATTACTTGTTTCTGACAGCTTATGATGTCCACATTAGTTTTCAGAACATATGTTTTCAATGTATCTTTGTATCATTTCCTCTGACCACAAGATCTCTGATTACAGATGAACTGAGAGTAGAGAGCTTGTTTTTGGAAGAAAAACTTGCAATCTGCACACAATGTCCAGTCTATAATAGTTGGTACCTGAGAATTGTTACTTCATTGATGGTGACTTTGGCTTCAGTGAGGATATGGTAGTGCAGCAATCTTCTCACTTGATGAGAAGAATCTTCCTGAGGCATTGCTGGTGATTCCTGTCCAAACTTTTACAGTGTTGTTGATAGATTGCCCAGACTTTGTATCTATGAAGAAGTATAGGGATGACAACTGTCTTATAGGCTTCAGTCTTGGTGTCCTTCTGTTGGTCATGATACATGAAAACACATCAGGGAGTTTCCCAAAGGAAACACTTGCATACTAGACCCTACGCTGAATCTCACTGTCAATTTTTGCATTTTAAGAAAGATGGCCACCAAGGTAGCAGCAACATTCTTACTCTCTCCAAATTCTGTCTCTCAAAAGTAAATGTTTGTAGATCAGGTACAAGACTTGAGGAAAAGTGACAGAGCAATTTAGTTTTCTCAATATTAAGTGAAAGTCCCAGGCTTTGGTAGACTTGTGCAAAAAAATCCAGCATGGACTAAATGTCATTTTCAGTATGCACAAGGACAATACAATCATCAGCATACTGAAATTTAACAAGGGATGCCCTGTGAATTTTAGTGTTTGAGCAGAGACGTTGAAGATTAAACGGTTCTCCATCTCCTCCATATTGAATGTTGACTACATTTGATAAACAGTCTTTAATGAGAACCAGGATGACTGCTAAATAGATGGAGAACAGGGTTGGGACAATAATACATCCTTGCTTAATAACAATTTTGATGACTAAAGAGTCCACTTCCAAACTATTACAAAGAACAGTAGCAGTCATCTGATCATGAAGGACCCTTAGCATCTTAATACATTTTGGAGCACAAACAAATCTGGCCAGCACATTCCAAAGGGCTTCATGCAGTGGCGTCGCTAGCGTTGGGCACCCGTGGCACATGCCCTGGGTCCCAACGCTGGTGCCCTGGATCTCCGGCCCAATCAGGCCGGAGATCCGGGGCCCAATCCCTGGTGGTCCGCGGCCACAGCGGCCATGTCTCCAGCCAGGGATCCGGGGCCTAGTTGGCCACCTGGCAGGCCCCGCCCCCTGGCCAGTGATAGGGCCAGGGGGTGGCTGCGACGCTGCCAGCAGCTAGGCCGCGGCATGGCACGGCCTGGCCCCACCAAAACTGGCCGCTGGAGGCCGGGCCCGTGGCCACAGCCAGGCCCTGGATCCCAGGCCAGGGATGGGGCCACCATGGCCGCAGCCGCCAGCGGCCAGGTCCCGGATCCCCAGCAGGGGACGGGGCCGCTTCAGCTGCGGGTGGCCGGCCAGGTCCCAGATCCCTGGCCAGGGACGGGGTCACCGTGGCCACTGGTGACCAAGCCGGGGATCCAGGGCCCGGCTGGCCGCCCGCAGCCGCAGCAGCCCTGTCCCCAGCCGAGGATCTGGGGCCCAGCCGGCTACACGCGGTAGCTCCGTCCCCTGCTGGGGATCCGGGGCCTGGCTGCGGCCGCGGCGGCCCCGTCCCCAGCCGGGGATCCAGGGCTGCGGCCACGGGCCTGGCCTCCAGCGGCCACTTCGGGCCAGGCCAGGCCATGCTGCGCTGTGCCGCGCCGCACCGCAGCCTAGCTGCCGGTGGCAGCACGGCTTCCCCCAGCCGTATCCCAGGCCAGGGGGCGTGGCCTTCTGGGTGGGGACGGGGCCAGCCCTCTGGGGGCAGGGCCTGGGCCCATGCCACGGGTCCCTCCCCGCCAGAGCGACGCCCCTGGCTTCATGATTGACAGGGTCAAAGGCCTTTGTTAAATCAATGAAGGCTACATGCAGGTCCTGATTTTGCTCTCTAAACTTTTCCTGGATTTGGCAGGCAATTAATGATATGTTGGTTTTCACATGAGGTGCTCTGAATCTGTAATGAGAAATATTTGTGCTCTAAGATTTATTAAAGTGATAAGTCTTCTTCATGATCAACTGACTGCTATCATTCTTTGAAGTCTAGAAACGGACCCTTTTGTTGTCAACACTGAGAAATAATTTTAGGTGTTAGTTAGTAAAGGATTGGCATCATCAGTGTAATTGTTGGCTAAGATCTGAGTTATATATTGACCTAGCTAAATGGCTGATCCATTGAGATTAGAAACATCCCATGTCTGATTAAACTGGTTTTTAGTAACCCTCATCATGCAGCCTCAAGTCTGGATGGTGAGCCAAAGACTGGAACGCCTAAGAAGACTGCATTTTTTACTTCTTAACCAACATGCTGATACAGAAGTTCACATTTGTTACTTTTTTCATGTAGTCTAATAACAGAATGTTCACCAGAAGAGGATGAATCTGCTCTATTTCTGAGCAGTGAGCCCTGAATTTGTCATTTTCAGTTGTGATACATTAAAACACAGTGACAACACCCAAGAATGACATTCATAAAAGGGTTAAATAACATTTTTCAAATGGGATATGCAGCTCATTTTTCTAGTTTTATTGTCTCAGCAAAAGCTTCTCAAATTTGCCCCAAATATTTCCCAAATATTTGGATATTTCTCCTCTATCCAACAATCAAAATTTGAAATGAACAGATGCATTTAGATTATTTTAGGTGTGGGGGACAAAAATAGAACTTGGCTGAAAAGATGGTTACAGCCTTAATGAAGCTTCTTGTTTCCTAATAATGTTCCCCCTTTTTTTTTTTTTTTTTTTTTTACAGTTTACAAAGCAGGTGAGTAGTAATTTAATTTCTTTGAATATACTTCATACCTTATAACTGACCTCAGAATCTGGAAAGCTTCTATCATGCTCAAACGTCCATAAGTGAATTTCTGAAATAAGAAGCCATATTAACAGCAAGGTAAATTTCAATGACAAGTCAAAACCATGCATTTAAACAAAACTATTGCCTTCTGCTCCATTACACAGACAGACCATGTTATCATGCTTGAGATGTTTGGTTGATTATCATCTAGTCCAAAAAGAGAATACCACATAGCCACAACATACACAAAAGCTTACAGTAGTCTTTACAATATGTAAATAATTAATTGCCTAATGTATTAAATATCCATTTTCTTATTTCATTCAAAGAGCTACTGTTGCAAAAGATGATTCAGTCTTCAGCAAAATGAGTGAATAAGCTTGTAAATTGTTTTTCAAAAGCTGGAACTAGTTCCAACTCTGTATATGCATGATTTACTCCTTTAGTGCTAAATTATGACAATATTTGTATGTAAACTACAGCTATACTCATTAGAATGTAATAGTCTAATGTGGAAATGCTTTTAAGAACAAGGTATTATTTAGTCTGATCTGGCAAGAATGTATCATTTTTACGATAGCAAACACCATGAAGATAGTCTAGGATTGCATCCTGTATGTTGCAATGCATACTTGTCCTAAATGGAGTAAATAATGTAGGGATTTACCATGAACAAATGGGGATTTAATATGTTCTGCACATTAAAGTCTTTACTGACTTTACCCAACAGAAGGAACAATAGCTGGGGAATGCTTCACTCCTCTTGAAATTATCATGAGATACCGGCCTCTAAAAGGAAGAAGTATTGATATTTTTTTAAGGTTGCAGCAGTGATTGAGATGAGGCTCAATTCTGCAGCTGGAATTTGATGCTAAGCTTCTGAACATCAGCTTGAAGGTACTGAGCACACTCAACAACTACTATTGGCTAAATTGGAAGATGATGACTTTCATACCTTTATCTCGGCGTCTATTGATGCTAAGCAAAGGGTCTTGAAGGGGATGCTCAGCATCTCACAGAATTAGGTCCTTCTTTAATTGTAAAATTACACTGGAAAAAAAGCCTGCTAACAAAACCCAGAGCATCCAAACCCCAGGTTCTTTGGGCCCATACAGAGAGAAATAAAACACAATGGATGCTAAGATACTGGAGCAGTGTGAAATTTTAGCCATAAAATTTAAAAAAGAAAATATTTTCTGGGTATCCCTTTTTCATATAAGCAATTGGGATCTTGTGAAAATGGAGCTGAATGTATAAGATTTCCCTGAAAAATAAACATACATACATACACACCTCTTTGATTGCCCTGAAGTTCAGCAGCTCTGAAGGAGAAAGAGAAGGCAAGTTGCTGTCAGTTACAGAAGTATGATTTCTGTCTGCTACCGGTAACAATACCATGCTATTTCCATACCATACAATTAACATTAGGAGCACTGGTTTGCAAATCCAGAAGCTGCAAGTGAGAGTCCTTCCTGTTTTACAAAAGCAGAACACAGACAGATCATGGTCGGAGAAAGAAAAGAGAGGTCAGCAAATAGAGGAATACACAGTCAATTTCCAAGTTGTACATGTAAGTGATTAACTTTAAAGTTTGCTGACCTCTCTTACATCCAAAAGGCAACTGAAAATCTGATGCCTGTGCCAACATTACTAATGTCTCCTTTACATGATCTACAACTAAAATCATAAATGAAAATATCATGTCTCTACATCACTGCCTTGTTTAATCTCCCTTTGAGTATTCTGCTGGAAAAATGACTGGTGTTTATTGTCATATTTAAACCTCCTGAGTAGCTAGGTAATGAGTACATTTCAGCCAGTTTGAGGCCTGCACTTGTATATTTATAACATTACCTCCGAAATCTTACCATCTACACATGTTGTTTACGGATTTATATTTAGAAAACAGCACCCTAATAAAGAGCACTCATCACAGTTTTGTTTTAGTGAAGCATTAGAGCAATTCCTCATGCACCAAAAGGGTCACATAGTAGCAGTAGCAAGGGTAGAGATTATTGTTGTATGTATAGAAGAGAGAGACATACCTCCAAAAGAGACATTGTGATCAAGGGCCAACAGTCACATATAAAAGTGAAAACCTAGTAATTACAAAACAGTTTCTTTGATAGATACTGTATTGTTGTGTACAATGGACTGGTTGCTGCCTTAATTGCTTTGAGACGCTCTAGTAATAAATATCATTAGGAAAAAATTACAAAATAATTTGGTACCTGCCATCATGGAGCCTCTGTCATTTCTAGAAGCCCCTTTAGTCCTTCTGAGAACAGTAAAATAACCAAGGAGTCCTGTGCCACTTAAAGACTAACAAATTTATTTATTGAATGAGTTTTCATAGGAGAAAAATCCCATTTTGTCAGATTTTTGAAGATGGGGCAAGTTACATTTATTCTGCAAGTTCCACCATTTTCAGAGCATTTGACGAACAGGGATTTGCTCCCACAAAAGTTCATGCAATAAATGAATTTGCTAGTCTCTAAGTGACACAGGACTCCTTGTTTGTTTTACTGAACTAGACTAACATGGCTGCCTCTTAGGAATGTGGGAACAGAAATCAATTTCCTGCCTAGTATTTAAGCCTGTCTTATTTTCCAGTTTTCTAGTACGCATGAAGCCTCATCATTTCCTCAGTGTCCCAGTTGCAAGTGAGTCTACATTTCCTCAGCTTCACACTGGATCCAATGCCGCTCATAAAGTATCCTTAAACTGTCATCTCCTACCCAAGTGCCATGCATTATTCAGGGATGGCCATTTTTCATGCCATGGATCCTCTAAAAGGCCTGATGCAAATCTCACTGACATAAATGAGTGTTTCCATTAATTTTAGACAACTTTGGATCCGGCTTTAAACCAAAAACTCTGACATACGCCAGATGCTCCTCTAGCTGCTGCCACTGTCAAGAATACTGGGAAAGCCAGAGGAGGGAGAGAAGGGGTACAGGCCATAAAATTAATCAGCTGCTTTGATTTAAATTTCTCTGAAGCTGTTCATGAGGTTTTTAAAAAACTTGTTAGTAAACTATGTGACTGCATGTCAGTAACAAATGTCACCACTTTGCTGCCTCTACCATCCACAAATCATTGTATATCACTGTTCCCATACCCCACACAGAGAACTCCATTTTTGATGGTTTCTCTCTCATTTTTGACTAATGTAACTCAACTGCTTTCTTACTTCTGATTCTTTTATTCATCCAATTTTGCTCTTTTTTCTCTTCTCCTGAGCCTGTCAATCTGTTATCTTCATTAATAATTCTCTATCTATTTCTCAAAGTTAATCAGTTGCTCTCAGAATACTATGCTATGTTCCTAGAATTCTGTGAAATCTATGGCTCTGATCCTTTAACACTGACGGAAATGGGAGTTGTGACACGTACTTCAACTGGCACAGAATCAGGTTCATACTTAGCAAAAGTGGATCATCAGTCTAGTCACAGGGTAATGTCTATGTTAAGTGTTTTTGCAAAGTTTAAGTTGATTTTTAAAGTTCATTGGATTTGAATTTAACACAGCTGTTGAAGAGATAGATCAGAGTGTAATCCTCTCAAGTGCTAAATCTGGATCTGGCATATTGTAAAATAACAGCAATCAACTTTAATTAAGCTCTGTTTAAACACAGAAGTCCTGAAAAGTTAGGAGACAGTTTTTATTTGTTTGTTTGTGTTTTTAAGTTTGTTTGGTTATTGGTTTTCCAATAGAGAATCTGCTTGCCACAGAAATATGCCTCCTAAGAAGGTCAAATTCCTGAAGAAAAATTGTACTGGCATCTTTATGTTTAATATATGAAAAAAAAGTCTTCTTGGGGGCTAAAGATAGTCAGCAACAACAGTTGGAATAGATCCAGCACATCCAAAGAAATTAAATTCCTTCCTGGAACTTAAAAAGAAAAAAAAGTTCTTATTGTGTTTTCAAACTTTAAATAGACTACTAGGGATTTTCTGGCTCCGTTGGTCTTTTTCTCCTCTATCACATTAGCCTCTCTCAGTCACATAATATCAAACAAGTTTCCTTTTCTTCTCCAACCTACCCCTTTTCTGTGGTGAGTCTCAAAGATTTCCACAAGAAGAGCATGAGGACCGCATCTGATTTTTCTCTTTAATATCCACCAGTCTGCCTATATAGGGAATGGAATGAACTGTAAAGGACGTCATTTGGCCTATTAAAGTATGTGTGGTAAAGGTCTCAATTTCATTAATGGACTGAACAAAAAGCTCACATCTGAATACTTCCAAGCTTAAAGAATGCTTGGCACTGAAGCAAAAATTTGCCCCTAAGCTCCTTTTCTATTATATACAAACCCAAAATATTAAATTATAGGGCTATGTTTGGCCAAACATTTAGATTTTGGGAAAAATCAAACCCATCCCATGCTCAGCATTGCACAGAACACAGTTCCTGTCCTGTGAAGTTCATTTTTCCAAACCAAGAGATAATGGACTTCTGCTTTGAGCTCCACTGAAAACAGTTAAATAATAACAACAAGAAAACAGTTTCGCTAAATATTTGCAAACTAAATATTGGAGAATTGCACTGTTATATGAGAAACAAGTGAAAGTGACTGGAAATAAACTATAAACAATGGAAAATTGAGAAGGCTTTTTCTTTTTCTCTCCATCCTTTCTTTCCCCCTACTGTGCAATAGAAAATAGGATTTTGTCAGTATTTATGGCTATGTCTACACTTACAAAATTAATTTGAAGTAGTTAATTCAAAATAAATACTTCAAATTTAAATAAAAGTTATTATTTTGAATTAAGAGTCCAGCGAGGACTTTCTAATTCGAAATAAAGTGGGTTTTATTAAGTTGAAGTAGAAAGTCTTCATTAGACTCCCTAATTTGAAATAGGAGAAGGCAGGCAAAGAATAGGGAAATTAGTTTGAATTAAGCCTATTCCACAGCTTAACATGGCTTAATTTGAACAAATAACTTTGAAGTAAGCAATACGTCGAAGTAAAAGTAGGTTTTATTATATCAAATTAAGGAACCATTTAATCCAATACAATAAAATGCCTCCTTGGCCAGGGAATAAGTTATTTTGAATAAAGTCTCCTTAATTCGAAATAACTTGTAAGTATAGACATAGTCATAGCCTATAGGATAAAGCTATTTTTTATAATTCAGCTAAGCAATTTATCTTAAACATATGCTTTTGAACATAGCAATGCATCTTTAAATGACCACAGAGTTATTTGTTTTCCTTCCTCCTGTTTAGGACAGTCAATTAGGAACAAATCCTTAATGAAATGGAATTAAGAAATTAATGATTGCATTAATTACTGTGTTTTAAGAACTTAATTGACATATACATGGAATATTTTTAGAATTATCAGTGACTAAGTGCTCCTCAAACCTGCTGAGAACTACACAATCTCCTCCCTTCTGGAGTTTCACTGTTGTGTAGGTAACTGTGAATGTTTTGAACAGTGGTTCCCAACCTTTTTGGCTAGAGGATCACAGATATTTTTTTTTCCTATCTCTAGATGGCCACCACTCTCTGCCAGTCACGCATACTCCTCGTCCCACTTTACCCAAATGTAAAAAGTTCAATGAGTAGGTTGTAAGTAGGGAAACTGCATACATCCAGTAGTTCTGTGCACTCCACCTGCATCTCTAGGCAGTGGCTCCCTTCTGCAGTCAGGGGATGAGAGATCAGCAGGGACCCCAAGACTTAGAGTACCAGGCAAAGCGCTTTACCATGCTCCTTGCTACAGCCAAGTAAAGAAAAGGCTTGATCTTCCATCCCCTTCACTGCAGTAAGGAATCTGCAGGTTTTTTGGGGTTTTTTGTTTTTTGGTTTTTTTTAAATCCTGCAGTAACACACTCCACCTGCATCCTTAAGCAATGGCTTCCTTCTGCAACTGGCAGAAGAGGAGCCACAGGCCACTCTGAGAGCCTTTGCAAGCCATAGGTTTGGGAACCACTGGTTTAGAGCTAATATTCAGAATGGCCAATAGGAGGCATGTAGCAAGGAGGTAAGAGTATGTGTAAACAAGAAATAACACTTTTGCATTTACCTTGACCATGGCATCTTGGGTCTCTGTAATCTCTGCAATTGCTGTTATAAATGCAACAACTAAAAGTCAGAAATATTAATTCAACTGAACCAACAAAAACTCAGGACAGGCTATTTTGAAGTACTGTGGAACTGAAATGAAACTTCTACAGGTGCTGGTCTCAAACAACAACTTAGGCATGTCGCTGCTTAATTGTGACAGGATACTATCTGTTTTGCTGAGTTAGTGGCTCTTTGCTCATACATTTCTGAATTCTCCCAGTCCAGAGAAAAGGTGGCCCTAATCAAGGTAGCATGATTTTATGTGGAAGTATTTGCTCCTGAATTGTACATAAAGTAGAATTGTCTCTTGCTTAAAGAGCTTTACATGTTACCTTTGCATCATGTAACATTTCATTTTCAAGGTGTCCACCATCCCACTTATTACTTACTACGCTACAGCTGCAGGCTAAGACTCCAGTACTCAATAAGGACCAGAAGGAACAATTTGCAAAGAGACCAGTGTAGAAATTTCACTGCTTTAGTGGGAGCAATGAGATGCAGATCATGCTTTCAGAGATCCAATGACTCTCATTAGGGCTGCTCAGTCTGTACTGTCCATTAGGATGGCCCAGATATCTGCCTGTGTTCTACCAGCCATATTCCTTGTTGATAGCTTTAGTTCAAGTAGGAAGGCTAATATATGGTACTGTGGAGAGTAAGGGTGGGTTTCCAAATGAATATGTTTGTGCTCCATGACTTAAAATATTATACATTACTCATTACAGAGTATATTCCTTCTAGAACACTGGTTATTTGGTGTCTTGTTTTTTGCTACAAGCAAAAAAGAAAAAGGAATCTGCAGCAAATAGTTTTAAGGGGTTTCTACAAACTCTTCAAAGTTTCTGCCATTACTTAGAGAGGTATGTTTACACTGGAGGCTCTGTTAAGTCTACTTAACAAGGTCGATTCTAAGTCAACTTAAAGTTGACCTTGCTAAGTCTACTTAGAGAGTCCACACTGAAAACTCCTGTCAACTGCTTGCATATACACTGGCAGGTGCTAGGTAGAGGGAGGAGAGGTGCGGGGAGGGGGTCTAGAGGCCAATTAGGTCTTAAGTGTTTTCCCATCTACATTGGCTTAAGTTGACTTAATAATGTTGACTTGAGCTTTAAGCTGACTTTAAGAGATGGTGTTATTAAGTCAACTTAAGGAAGCACTTACATCAAATTAATAAAAGCCCAGCATTGGTCCAGCAATCTGTAGGTCACATTAACCTTTCTTGAGTTGATCTAAGGCTTCTACACTGAAACCTGAGTCTGTGTAACTGCTATTAAAATGATGATGCGTTCCCATATCTATTTACAGGTCAGTTGAAATTACGACTTTTGAAGCTGTGATTCTTTAAGACCCATTTCCCTAGAAAGCATTACTATCAACAGTTAATTAATTGTACCAGTTAGTCAGTATTCTTTTTAAATGAAAAATAAAGTTACATGACCACATCTTTCAGCATTACACACATTTTTTTAAACTGTGCAGGCAACAGCTGAATACAAACTAAAAGATGAGCTTATATAACAACACATACATTACATTTTATTGTGTAGATAATACTCCTTTGAGAGTATGAAATGCTTGAAGGGCTAAAAAGATTAGAAATAAAGGATGAAAATAAATATAAAGATATATCAAGAAAAAAGAAATGTGGAAGAAGCATTCCAAAGAGTTCCACTGGGTGCTAGTAGACTTGGAGGCAAATTTTGCAATCCTTAAACAAAACTCCCTGTGGCTTTAATGGGAATTCTGCTGAAACAGTATGATTCTGAGAAG
This sequence comes from Podocnemis expansa, assembly GCA_007922195.1. Taxonomy (NCBI): domain Eukaryota; kingdom Metazoa; phylum Chordata; order Testudines; family Podocnemididae; genus Podocnemis; species Podocnemis expansa. The sequence continues at coordinate 3,260,615 of ML682059.1, forward strand.
TGCTTGCCGCTTGTGAGATAGTAAGCATCATCAGCTGCATTTAACCCATTTGAGTGATCAGTTCTCTGTCTGCTGAAGAAAATGTTGGATTTGGGTATCTTGAGGGTGCATGGGAACATTTATCTGGTCTGCTGTAGACATTCACTTTTGATAATCTGTCTCTGAAATCACAATATTTCTAAAACTTATCATCATAATGCAGCTTTAGCTGGCTTTACTACACTGACTGCACATCTAAATGTAGTGCTTTGTTTTTTTTAACTTCCCCGGATTAGTGTTAATTCTTCATTCCCTCATATACTCACTTATCACATCTTATTTGTAGAGTTCAGTCACTGGATTTACATATTATCATGCTGTAAGTTTGAAAAACAATGATCTCATTACTACCTAAATTATATCATCAAATTCTCTTGTGTACTTTTCTCAGTTCATTCAAAGCTGTAACAATACTAAGACTACTGCTTGTGTTTTTCTTGTTGTTGTTTGCTTTGTTATTATTGCTTTCCCTCAAGTCACTATTACTTTGGAAAAGACATAACATAATGCAAACAGGTTTGAATACAGATATAACAATGTTTTGTATGCAACCTGTTCTAACTTACCTACTTGAATACATACATTTGTCTAATGTCTCTTCAGGTAACAGTAGGCCTCTAACAGATGGTGAGTCTGACACACAGTGCTGTGAGTAAAAGCTTAACTTTGGCAAAGTGAAGAAAGGCAGGATTGAGGGGTGATGAACTGGAATACAACTTGTCAACTCTGCAAGGCATGTGACATCTTTTCCTGTTCTGAATTAACTGCCTCATTATCAGGGATCTCTGATAAATTGATTTAGAGCTTGTTCCCTTGGGTATTCATTCATCTTTGCATGGTGCAATGCACATTAGCAAAGCTGTCTGCTACCTTTTAATTTCAGTGTTTTAATTTAATACGCATGGTGGAGAACAGCTGCATAGGAATCAAATTGAAATTTTAGACGTTCCATGGAGGCTGCTATAGAGTAATGATAATTCAGTAGGCACTGGATTGTCCAACCTCTGTATGCCCTTATGTGTTCTACAGAAGTGCACACATGGCATATCTAAAATTTGTGAGTCCTTAAATATTGTAGAAAAGGCACTGTAGGCTGGTGGGCCCACTCACCAACCCAGAACAAATAATGACCAGTTCAATATATAGCCCTTTCCATAGAGCTCTCATTATATTTCAGCAATCACACAGATACTCACAAAGGGAGGGTGGGGAAGAAACATGGAACAATAAATAGTTCAGTTCCCAGCCTGGTGCTTGGAGGCTTCTGGCCTCTGTCAGTTTAAGAGTTAGGACGTTCCACAGATCAAGGCGGTCCACAGGGCCTGTATGCCACTGAGTCATGCAGTCTTCAACTGCAGCCTCAGGAGAGCACACTTGCAGCCCTCTCCTCATCCTAAACCCCCTCACAAAGCTGAAGCCTTCATCTATAGTCCCTATGTGAGAACCGTCTGACCCAACAACTTGCTATACCCAGATACCCAGTAACCGCTTGCAGGCTCCTTTCCACAATCAGGCTATTGCTGCTCTCTGTTTCTCTTTGCCCTTAAAGGGGAGGATCTACGAGCTACACTCCACCTTTCTCCAAATGGCAATATTTCCTGCCTTGTCCCTTCAGCATTAGAGAACAATTACTTTCAGCAATAAAACATCTCCAAATGGACCATGTTAATGAACAACACTGCACAGAGGAAGGCTTTAATGAAATCAACATTTACCACAGTGGCATTTGACTTCACCGAAATATTTTCACTAATTTCTACATATAGACTAGAGAACATCACAGATACTTTGGTAAATTAAACTGCTCACTTGTAGGGAAAATATATCAGGATCCTAGAAATGCATGTTGGAAATCTAAGTGATTTGCCACAGGTCTCAGAGCTGGAACTAGAACCCAAGGATTTTTATTCCCTTGCCTGAAGTCAGTCTTACAGTCTAGGTCATGCAACTCTATTTGATGTGAGCAGGGATAAAAATAAAACAATGTAATGTGCCAGTATCCTTAAGGGATAGCACACATATCTACATATCATCTTCCTAATTCATTGTTTTGCCTCATGTAAAAAGTAATATATTTTCTTTTATAAAATTCAGCTACTTGAATTATATATCTAAAACTGGCTACACAATAATACAGTAACAAAAATTACACTTAGAGCTGGGCATTTGTTTTTGATTGAACAGTTAAACTGCACTGCAGTTTCAGAGCAACCGAATTTATTTGCAAATTTGGCAAATAGTTTCAGCTGAATAAAAAAATAAAATAAAAGAATTTCCAAAAAATTTAATATGGTTTAAGAAGTCATTTGGAATCAAAATTAAAATGGTTTATAATGTCATTTGGAATCATCACCTTTTTATTTTGAAATAGTGAGAAACAATGTTTAAAATGGTTCATTTTACCCATATATGTATATGAGGTGTAACAGTAAGAAAACAATGGAAAAATGGGGAGGTATGAAAATTTGGTTTCAGTTCAAGATGAACCAGGTTTATGTTGTTTTGTTTTGGTTTTTTTCCTGATTTTTCACTTCAGTCATTGAACTGAGAAAGCAATTATTCACTCAGATCTAATTACTCCTTAATTTCACTGGCTATGTCTATACTGACAAAATTACTTCAAAATGTTATTTTGAAATAACTATTTTGATTTTAATTTGAAACAAACTATTTTGAATTAGCACGATTTTGTATTTATTATTTTGAATTAGGAGTCCAGTGAAGACTCTCTAATTCAAAATAAGGTAGGAGTTATTATTTCAAAATAGAAAGTCTTCACTAGAATCTCTAATTCGAAATAGGGGAAGGCAGGCAAAATAATAGGTCCATTCTTTTGAAATAAACCTATTCTGTGGCATAGAATGGCTTATTTTGAAATAAAATTTCGAGTTAAGTGTTATTTCAAAATAAAAGCAAGTTTTATTATTTTGAAATAGCACTTCCTTATTTCAAACTAAAGAAGCATTTATTTCAAAATAACAAAATGTCTGCATGGACAAGGAAAAAAAATAAGCCTCCTAATTTTGAAATAACTTCCAAGTGTAGACATAGCCACTACAGTTTTAATGCACTAACATTTTTTTTTATGATGACTGGCAATTTATTACAACTGTGACTTAAAGACTGTATAATTTTTAATTATATTTTTTCATACTTCTTATATTGAGTTGTAGAATGAAGGCTCATCCACTACATTAAAGTTAATCTAGGTCATGCAATACATACAGCTACATTGCAATTTTATCCACTTAGATGATTACATCAGGTGTGTTACTCTGAAGCCAGGTCTACACTAGAGATCCGTATGGATATTTGGATATAGAAACATAGAATCATAGGGTTAGACGGGACCTAGCTACACTACTCTGGGGTGTGAAGAATCTACACCCTTGAGAGACATAGTTATACCAACTTAAGCCCCTCTGTAGACAGCATTATGTCAACAGGCAATATGTCTTGCTGATATACTCACCATCTCAAGTAAAAAGCCTACATCTTCTAAGTGGTCACATCATCTATGAGGGAACTCACAAAGGCCCCACTTACAGTCATTAACTCATACAATGTAGAAGGTCAAATCAGGGTCCTGAATTGTCATGAGATATGCCTTGGCTATGTCTGAAGTTTATTCTTCCCAAATAGTATGACATCTGGGCATGATTTTGGGGTTCCTTGTGGGAATATCCAAAAAGGGTGCCATGAAGTAAGCAGTGGCTTGGTGAATTAAACATATCTTTAAACCGAGGCAAGTGTCTTATGTCTTGCACATTAAAGAGCAAATCTGCCTGATGATTTGTTCCCTGATACCCGAAGAGGCAACGTTAGTTAGCACCAGCTGAGTCACTCTTTACAGTTCAGTTAATTTCCCTTCCAAGGGATATCAAAGTGCAACAAACATTGACCCTCTTCTGGGTTTTTAGCCTCTTCCATGGGCTACTCCCTTGCTTGGTTCCTCAGGACTTTGGGGAAGATGTTATGAAGCCCACAGTCGACCTATTTGCAAGATTTTGATTCCCGTTTCTACTTCATCAGGGCTAAAAGCTAAAAGTCTTCCTCAGTTTCATGTATTCACTGTTTTAATTGCAGATATTTCTTCTTCACCTCTCCTTCAAGGTGTGTGGGTTTGTTTTTTTCTTGGTCACTATTCATTTTTCTGATATTTATCGCGGGGGGGGCAGAGGTGTCACTGGGGGGTCAAGGGACCTGGGGCACAGGCCCAGCCCCCGCCCCCAGTGGGCAGGCCCCGCCCCCTTGCCAGGGATAGGGCCAGGGGGAGGCCACGCCGCTGTGAGCGGCTAGGCAGTGGCACAGCATGCCCAGAAGTGGCCGCTGGAGGCCGGGCCCATGCCTGTGCCCAGGGGCGGGGACGGGGCCGCCAGCGGCCAGGCCTCAGATCCCCAGCAGGGGACGGGACCGCCGCTGCCACGGGCGGCCAGCCAGGCCCCAGATCCCTGGCCGGGGATTGGGGACCTGGATGTCTGCGGCTGTGGGCGTGGGTGCGGGCCCGGGCTCCAGTGGCCGCTTCTGGCCATGCCATGCCGTGGCCTAGCTGCTCACAGTGGCATGGCCTCCTCCTAATCCTATCCCTGGCTAGGGGCAGGACCTGTTAGGCAGGCAGTTGGGCCCTGGATCCCCGGCTGGGGACGGGGCTGCCGCGGCCGTGGCTGGCTGGGGATCAGGCCCTGGATCCCCGGCCTGATTGGGCCGGAGATCCGGGGCACTGGCAATGGGACCCAGGACACGTGCCCCAGGGTGCCCAAAGCCAGCGACGCCCCTGGGGGGGCAACACTGTTTAGAGATAGTGAGTAATGATACTGTGCTGGAGCCTTCTGAGTAGCCCCAAGTTTTCTGAGTAATGCTCAGGTTTTGCTGATGGATCTGGACATGTTGGCTATGTCTACACTTAGAAGGTTAGTTCAAAGTAACTGAATTTGAACTAATTAATTTGAACTAATAATGATTAGTTCAAATTAACATGGGCACACTGGAAACCCTAATTCAAACTAGCATGTCCATGCACAGGATTTGCTAGCTCAAATCAGGTAGGGGGCAATATTGCGTAGGGAAATCAAGCTGTGGTTATTTCAAACTAACAGTTAGTTTGAATTAACACAGCTACATTGGTTAAATTTGAACTAAAAGTTCGAATTAACCATCAATTCAAACTTAATGGAGTTTTATAACTTCGAATTAGGCTCTCCTTAGTTTGAACTAAGGAAACTTCTTAATTCAAACTAATGAAAGCTAGTGTGGACATGCACTAATTTAGTGCAAATTAAGCCTCCTTAATTTGAACTAAATTGTAAGTTTAGCCATCTTGCTCTTCTAGCCATGTCTAAAAGATATGTGTTAATGTTTACATATCCAGTCTCTTCACATTGCTTCAGCTGTTCTGCACACTCCTCAGCTAAGTAGGGAATGTAGCTCTTATAACAACTTTTTAGAACTGGCTTGTAGGCCTGAGGCTGAAGGAGATCCTAATTGGCATAGGACATTTTGTACTTCATAGAAGAACAAATCATACTATTAAATTCTTGCTGGAACTCATCAAGAAAGGTTATGCCAAAATGGAGAAAATGTCTAAAGAAATGGAAGCTAAAGTAATCTCAGATTTAGTATTTGCAAGCAGGAAGGACCTCATAGAAGAACAGATTGTTCAGGACAATATTTGGATGATTGTGTGTTCATTTAGTTTAACTCAGTGAAAGGACATACAAAAAATAGGTCTGCAATTGGAATCCTTTATTTCAAAAGGGTAAACTTTAAAAAATTAAAGGGAATTACTTAGGGAAGTGGACTATACTGTAGAACTCAAAGATCTGAATGTGAGTGGCTTGGGATTACTTGAAGTCAAAGTTGCAGAAAGTATCTGATGTCTGCATCCCAAGCAAAAGAAAGAAATTGATAGGGAAGTGTTGCAGACAAAATTGGTGAATGAGCATTTTGAACAGGTTTAAATAAAAAATCAAAAAGTCTAGAATGCATGGTATAAGGCATGCATCACCAAAGCATTTACCTCTTGGAGGTCAGAAGGTGTCGGCAGAAAGTGAGAACTGACAAAAGGAAAGCAGAGTTGGACTTTCCACAGGAAATTAGAACTAATAGTAAAACATTATTAAGCCATTTAAATAAAAGAAAACAAAGGGCAGTGGCAAACCAAACAAGAAGTCCTGTTTCACTTTTAAAGACTAACAAATTTATTTGTCACATGAGCTTTTGTGGGCAGAATCCTGTTTCAACAGATGCATGAAATGGAGGATACACTATGAAGGGGGAACTATAAATGCACAGAGATTTAATTCACAAGGTCAATTCAGAATTATTTCAGCAAGTCAAGTAAGTTGTTAGGATTCAGACAGTATGGAATAATAGATAAGAAGATGGGACAGTTAAAGGGAGGGGAATCACTTTTTGTAATGATAGATTTCAAGGGCTTGGATTCTTTAGCCTAGTGATCTCAACCTTTTTGGGGTTGAGGGCTGCATTTATCCTTTCTAAAACACTGCTGGGCCATCACTCTCCATCATCAGCTCCCCCAACACTGCACACAGATGGAAGAAGCTCAGGGAAGAGGCTTTCTCCTCAATAATATCCTGTTTTCCTGGAAGCATGAGGGAATCCATACATGCCATTTAGCCCTGTGCACTCCACCTGGACTGTAGGCAGTGGCTCTGTTCTGAAGCTAGAGAGATGGAAGAGCTGTGATCCCCTCCTTCTTGCTCCAGCAGGGATCACAGAGCATATAAATTTAAAAAGAACACTTTGGTATGCTGCCAGCTTCAGCCAGAGTGGGAAGGGAGCACAGATCTCCTATCCCCATTTGGATGCACCAGGAGTCTTTTAGCCACCCAAAAACGGAGCATGCCTGGGTCCTTAGGCAGCAACTCCTTTCTGCAGCTAGTAGGAATGGAGCTTCAGGCCACTTTGAAAGCCTTGATAGGCCACAGGTTGGGAACGACTGTTTTAGTCTAACCGAACAAAGGCTGAGGGGAGATATGATTACTGTCTATAGTACAGCAGATGGATAAGCACCAGGAAGGGAGAGAAGATTTTTAAGTTAAGGGCTAGTATTGGCCAAGAGACAAATAGATATAATCTGGCAATCAAGAAGTCTGGGCATAAGATTTCTAACCATCAGAGGACACAGCTATCCCTCTGGACCTCATCAGAGAACTGACATTCTAAAACTACCTTGCAAATAAAGGGGATGCTGGAAACATAACTTGTTTCAAGACTGAGTTTGGTATGTTTATTGGGGGCGGGATATAATGAAATTGGCAACATTGGAATATAGACCATCTGTGACTGTTTTAGCAAATAGCTCCAATGGATGGAGGTGAAGTTTTATATGGGGAGGGCTCTGAGTCATCACAGATTATAACTCTTTCTCAGGTGTCTGGTTGTTGGGTTTCTCTCTATATTTGAGGGTTTGGAAGAAATTTCCCTCTAGGTTAAATTGGAAGAGATGCTGGGGCGTGGGTTTCACCTTCCTCTGCTCCATGATGTACAGTCAACTGTAGGTTTGTACTGGATAATTTGATACATTCTCCGTAGCTTGAAGTCTTTTAAGTCAAGATTTGAGGACATCAGCAACTCAGTCAAAAGCTACAGGTCTGCAGTGAACAGGTAGTTAAACTTGATGTTCACAATGGTCCCTTCTTGTTTTAAAGGCCATGAGTCTATGGTGGCAGCTTTGTAAACAGCTTTTGTGAACCACATTTAAACTTCCTCTGTAGAGATGCTGTGTGGAACAGATATGATGGAGTGATCAGCAAAATGTGTAAAGCTGGGCCAGTTTGTCTTTTGATAGTTCAAGCAATGGTTCTTATTAGTACTCACAACAGCTGCTTTGATGAAAATCGGACAATGTTGACTTTGTGGCAAGTTTTACCATATGCTACTTATGGACTGAAATGCACAAGGGTCTCATGTGAACTGATGGGGGTATTCTTACTTTCATCTGGCAGAATAAAGAGTACTCCACTGTTTGGAATTATGGAGGAGGTGGAGTTCATGCAATGAGATCCAGTCAAAATGGTCAGATCCAGCTGATCTGACTCTCAGGACCCCCAGATGGTGGTGTGACTATAAAAGTATTATCACCATAAAAATATCTGCCATGGGTGGCAAGGAGTGGGACATTTAGATGAATTATTTGAATTTGGCCCCCAGTGATGATTAGGGGACTTGTACATATTTGTCATTGTGAACTGATGGACTCTTACAGTATCTGAATTAGACGCATGTGACTCCATGTCATGCGCTAACATAGGTAACACATTAATATCAGTTAAACGTTTACCAGAAGGAATTTCATGGGTGGGCCAGTGTTTAAGATTTCTTGGTCAGGGTTAAGATCATTGAAGTCACTTGAAATTCCACGCTAGCTAGATTCTAAAAGGTTTGGCATATTAGTTGCCATTTTGATTTCCCCTACTGGAGCAGGGCAATTATGGGGTACAAAATGGGAACATACCTACATTATATCTCTGTTATGTAATTAAATTTCTGGTTATAGCAGTCCATAGCTATTGCTAGTATGAAAAAGCATAATGAAAATGTCACTGTACTGAATGCAAGGGAAGTACATTGTGAATAAGAACATTATATTAAAATGTTCAATTCTTAAATTAATCTAAAAATTCACCTAGCAGATTCTTTTACTAACATTTGCTATCTTCTTTACTACTTATTGAGGAGGGTGCCACTATGTCTCTGTTGCTGAAATTCAGCATTCATTTCACTGACCACTATCTTATTTGAGAGGGTACCTGGTTCCTGAAAGAATAGTCCTTGATATATTTTGGTCCATGACCCCCATCAGATGGCTGAAAAATAGTTCCAGCAGTCACAGGGTAATATATGACAATCTTAAAGACAACAGATTAAAAAAGATACAGCCCAGCACCACTGGTAGATAGGGTTCCTGAGTAATGGGAGGGCATGTTGTGGGGTAGGAAGCACTGCTGGTTATGATAGGTGCAGGTATCTGGGATTTCAGTGGCAGTTGGTGCTGTCGAGTGGGACAGCTGCTGGCAGATGGGTAATGTTCTGCTGGGTGGATCATACCCCCATCTGAAAAGTACTGTCTGTAAGGATCTAAACAGCCAGATCCTAAGTGTCAGTGGGTCTAGAATCCAGAGTGTTGAGAGACTCTTTGTCTCTGACATTCCTTCATCAACACCAGGGAAGACAGCCAAAGCAGCACCTCATCAATGCTGCAAGATCAGGCCCCACAGGGACTCCTACTAGAATGCCCATGATATGTAGTCGCCCGATTGGCTTTCAACCAATATTTAAGCCAGAAAGCAGCCTGGGCAGGCATCTGAGCAACTGTGCTGACTCTCTTGCTTCTTTTTCAGAACCCGCTCTTTCCTGTGTCCTGCAATCTGCATCCATGCCCTCTTTTTGGATTCTGCCTTGCTCCTGCCCTTGCCCACATTTTCTGCTTTGCTCCTGATTCTTCCCTCATCTTTGGCTCCTACCCTGAAACTCTGTTCCTAGCCACTGGCTACCAGGCCTGGCTCCAAGCTCAGCTCATCCTCTGACTACTTTTTGTTGTTTTGACTCCAACACCACTTCCTGCACTGACCACCTATTCTAAGGGGTCTACGAAAATCTTTGAATATTCTAAAGAGTCTTCTCTAGTACTGAAATATTTACATATGCATTCCTTCATTGTTTATTTAAACTCAAAGCACCATACCTTTGATGTGAATCAATGAGATGTTTCAACAAGCCATATTTTCTTCCTGACTATAATAGCTATTGTGTTGGGCATGGCATGGCTCTACACAATTCAGTTTTCCATATTGATAATTAACAGTTCCTGACATGGTACAGATGCATTTCCCACAGGGCTGCATGTTGCCAATCTATATAAAATGTAAGAGTCATATTAGTATATGAATTTTGTATCAGATAGAACAAAAAATCTCTAAGATGTAATTCTTACATTGTATCTTTCTACTGATATAGTTCCTGACTAACATAACCATGATTCCATTTATAATAAAAACCTCAGAACAAATAAATTTTCAAATAAAAAAACTGCTCCCCTAACAGACTTAATTGATCTATAGTTGGTACTCATTGAATATTTACAGTGATTATTTCATGTTCTGCTGCCAATTTACTTTAGGATGAACATGACTACAGGTTCTATTCAGTGAAAATCAGAACTGAGCAGTTTGATCACTGAAGTTGCTTGGCTACCACAGAGGACAGTATGAGCCACTAAACAAAAGAGTTTTCCATGTCGCATAGGCCAACATGGGGCACTGATTTTTGGAAATATTTCTCCCAACGAAGGCAGTTATATCCTGACCTGCTGTGTGCTCATCACAAAAAATGGAATATTTAATAATACACTAATAGACAATGATCTACCATTGGCTACAGTATGGCTTTGGGAAAGTTACTTTACCTCACTGTAAAGGTACCCTTCTGTCCCTTCTCTGACTTGTCTATTCAGATCAGCGATTCTCTACCATTATGTCAGCACACAGCAATAAGTATGTCATGGAAAGCTGGGGAGATAGCTGGATTTGGCCTGGTCGGGGGTTGGGTTGGTGTGTTCTGTAGGGTCACAATATGCCACCAAATGTGTCTTGACCCACAAAAGACAGATAACCACTGATTTAGATTGTAAGTTTTTGGGAACAAAAAATGTCCATTACTGGTTTTCTGTATACCACAGCTCAATAGTTTATTTCTCTATATCATAGCTCAAAAGGGCTACAGTGTCTGGGGTCTATAAGCACTTATACAACATAAATAGCTATAATAATAATAACAACAATATTTACATGAAGAAAGGTCTCAATTGTCACATAACATCTCCCCTACAAATGACTGCCCTTACTGATAAATACAGATCTTTAGGCTTGACTCCTCAGTTACATACATATACAATAAATTGTGCTCCTTGTTATATCAGTCTTCTTTTACAAATGGACTAAATTAGACTGGAAGACAGATTATTAATTTTCTGATCTTTTAACTTTTTCCATGCCCTACAGATTCTGGGACTTCTATTTTCAAATCAAATATATTTCTAAAACTAGTGTAACAGAGAAGGGGTAAAGACCTGTAAGATCATTGAGTTTATCACTATGCCAGCACAGGATAGCTCCATGGTACATTTTAACAAGTGTTGTGCAGTGTAGCTTTAAGTTGGTCAAATGATGAGCCTTCCACTACTTCCCACGGCTACTTCCATATCCTAATAGCTCTTATGATCCAGATGATTTTCTGGATAGTCTAAATATTCCCTTTCTTAACTTTACTTCATTCTTTCTAGTTATTCCCCCATTCAATTGTGTGACTTTTATCACTTAGCCAGCCTGTGTTTAATACCTATACTCTTTGGCTATGTTCACAAGTAAACTGTTATTTCAAAATAAGTTATTTCAAAATGAGTTATTTCGAAATAAAGTCCTTATTTCGAAATAAGTTAATTTGAATTAAGAAAATGTTAATTCGAATTAAGGGAAAGCCTGCTATCAAAACAGCTATTATTTTGAAATGGTTATTTTGAAATAAGGCCGCTTAGACATGTTGTTTCAAAACAGTTGTTTTGAAACAATGCTGTTGTTTCGAAACAACGTGTCCAAATGCCGTTGTTTTGAAACAGCCATTTCAAAATAACGGCTATTTCGATTTCAACCTCAACAACTTCTTTTTGAAGCCTTGATCTAGTATGTATCTGTCTGAGCACTGCAATTAGCACATCATTAATGGAGTGACCACAAACATTGGTTTTAGAATGTTGTGATTTCAGATGTCAGATTTGTGCCCATTTATTCTTTTATAATATATATACTCACACACACACACATTATATCAGGTGATTTGACCTCATCTTCCTCTGAATGCTGTTCCCCACTGTTAGAATCTTTACAACTGTTCTGATTTGCTGTTACAGTCTGCCCTGTTTGCATGACTTAACACCTCCCTACATTTATTTCCTCCCATTCTGTAAGTTCCCCCATCTTCAAGGCGTCTGACAAAGTGGGATTTTTCCCATGAAAGCTCATGCAATAAATAAATTTATTAGTCTTTAAGTGCCACAGGACTCCTTTTCTGTTTTAATATGGAACGTTTGGTTCTAATGTTCCAGATTTCAGCTAGTAGACACACAATGACTTTAGATGTTACTAAACTGTTTACATATCTCTAAAATCCAACCCATCATTTTGTCCCAGTTCCTTAACTTGTAGTTCTGTACCTTCACTTTCTTTATCTTTGTTTTGAATGCTAGAGTTCTAGGTACAGGTCCATAAAGTTACCTCCCTAATTGTGCTAGAGATGGAATGAACATATCTTGATTTTGACATGGTTACCATCTGCTTATGTCAAATGCAAAGTTGTATTATGGGATCAGGTCCCTAAACCACACAAGGTCAGAGTAGAGAGAGGGTCAATTGACTTGATAGGCTAAACCTGAAGGAGAGTGAAGGCTGTCAAGTTTTTAATTTAGGAAGAATTCCTGTTGGGCAAGGGGCAGTCTAAGATGTTATAAAATCAGGAAGTAGTGTTAGAATGGGGGTGCAATAGAAAAGCTTGCAATCATATTCTGGGCTGAAAATGAGGAAATAAAAAACCCGAAGGAGAAACAGGAGACCTGGGAGCCTGGCCCTGAGCGAAGCATGTACCAAAAGAGGGTGGAAAAGAAGCCTGATAGTGAAGTGGGAAGTAGACAAGTGAACCAGGTGTAACTTTTGACATATACATCACAAGAAGTAGCAATGAAAACTTCTTCCATACAGCCCTATATTTTTAGGCTCACATATAGAAGTGAGAGACTATCCATTCAAAACTTTTCTCTTCTGAAGCTAACAACAACATTTAGTGCCAGTCATACTAGTGTTTTCCGTGAAGCGGATATTTGTCCACTAGGCACTGGAGGAAGGCCCAATCCACACTGCCAATAAAATTTGACAGCAATCCACAGGAGTTAAGCAAGGTATGCAGACTAGCTTGATTTCCTGTAGATTTCATGAATTCCCTTAAGCATGCCATCTTCATTGTGCTGTGCTGACATAAAATGCATTCCTGCTGATGTAATGCTACATCACTTGAGAAGATCATTTTGTTACGTTGATTTCCAGATCAACTGATTTTGTCTTTACTGATCGCTCAATCAATTTGGAAAAAAAAAAAAAAACCCTATCAGCTCAGCTGTGAATTTGCTGCCATGAGTGTACTCATACCCAAAGACTATTAAGCATCTTATATGGAACATAAACAGTCCTTGAGAAACAGTTGAATTAGTCACCTATAAATGAAAGTTGCTTTATTCTCTGAAATATTAAGTCCCCATAACTGCTTGTTTTTATGCCAGTGTATCTTTGTTTTGCTCCAAATATTTATTATATCACTGCCTTGTAATTTAAGTTTTCAGAACTGTTAGATGGAATAAACTCCAAGTCTATTATTTTTGATAGGATCTTTAATTAACAAAGAACATTACACATTTTCATAGGCCTGAGGATATAGCCAAACCAATATTTGGGCTTTTTATCACACAATCACACAAACTGATAAAAGTTATATTGCTTTCTTGCACGCCAGCCTTATTATACTTTTATTGCTTCTTACACTATGCCCATGTAAATTTTGCAAGCTGTTGAGACAAGGCATGTTTCATCTTCTGTCTGGATCTTAAGAACAGCACTTAAACATTAATTGACTTAGAAAGAGAAGGTTTCTCTTTTATTTTAAAAGGTGAATCTGTGTTCAGGTGGTTCATAAAATAAGTAAAATCATTCCTCACAATGAACTGAAAAAGAGATTTTTTCACTTTCTGTAAATAACAAAAAGCAAAATACCATATTCTTAGCAGCAGAGTTTATCTTCCCATCATGTGAGTATTTTCAAGAATTTCAAATGTTTCACTGGAATGGAATATCAAACTGCTCAAGAATTGAAAATCTTAAAAAGAAAATCAATTGAAAAGGTTTATTTAAACCATTTAAAAATATTTTAACCATCTTTTCCTTTTCTTAAAAAAATTATTTCCAATCTAACTAGCTTAAATTTCTAAATGCAAACTTGCTTTAAATACAAACTAGAAAACTGGCATGTTTTAATTTTTAAAATGTCAAAGTAAAACATTGTTAATTTCTCAACTTTTTTCAAGTTGGGATATTTGTCAAAATTAAGCCTATTTCACAGACAGTCTCAAGTTAGACAAATAAGCATTTTTTTGATGGGAAAAATATTTGCCAAAAAATTCCCAAAAGGTTCTTATTAGCAGTGATGACATAGGAACATCAAATATCAGATTTAGACATACTAGGAAACAACTCAGAATTACAGCTATGTTTTGCTAAAAACATACCAACGACTATTAACGGTGGACAAAAAAAGAAAAGAGATTCTTCACAATGGAAAAAAAAATCTCATATGTTTTCATTTGAAAATACGTTCCTATTGAAAAAAATGTTCACTCTAAACAGAATGAACATAAATGTAACCTCAACAACCATCCCTCCCTCATTCTTTTAATATTTTTGTATGTTTTATAGAAGCTTGCATCCATTTTGGTTTAAAACTTTTTCTTAGGAAAAACTGGATGCTTGTTGGGAAAAACTTTCTCAATAAAAACTGAACAAAAGCATAGAGTCAGATTGTGTCATTAAGGAATAGACCTCCCAGAAAACTCAGATGCAAAGGAGCATACATTTTTGCATACCACTACTTGGGATCATATGACATGCTCCTCATGACAAGAGGAGGAACCCTGGCCCTGTTTACCTCCACATCCCCCTTTTTATTTGACTACTTTCCCAGGAAGTATTAGCAGGGAAGAGTTCCTGTGCTCAAGAGGGCATTAGGATCATATTCTTACCTATCTTTTGCATAGTGGTGAAGGGCTCCTTGCAGAGTTGTCTGGCTTCATACATCCAGGTCATGCCTGTCTTGAGTAGCGGAAGGAAGAATAGCTAAGCTTAAATGTCCACAGTACATATGCTAAAGCACAATACATTTTGTTGCTTCTGTAAGCTGAGCGCACTGCACACACAAAGGACTCCTTGCATCCCTCTACATACTTTTCCTGCTTTGTTGCTCATAGGCTGACCCTTATATGATATGTCTCTTTTTAAGTAAAAATGACTGTTCAGGTTTATTTTGAAAATTAACATAGAAGGAGAATCTATGGATTCTATGAGTAGCATATAGCTCTTAGCAATTTTACACTTTCATTTAAAAAGCATAGGACAGTACATCACCATGGTTCTGTCTACACTAGCAAATCAGTTTGAATTCAAACTAATTTGAACCCTGTCTACACTAGGGTTTGCCAAGTTTGAACTAAAATCATTTTTAGTTCAGACTAAGCAAAGCTTAGTTCAAACTAGGTAGTCCAGCTGGTTAGTTCGAACCAACTGCTTAGTAAAAACTAATTTGTATATTTAGTTTGAACTAGCCCAAGGCAGACATAATAAGTTCAAACCAGCGGTTAGTTTGAACTAAGTGTGTTTTCTTAGTTCAAACTAACTTTTAGTTCAAACTAACTGCGCTTTCTTAGTTTGAACTAAAAAGTTATTCTAAGGCCATGTCTATATCAGAAAGGTTTGTTTGGACTTCCTTAGTTCAAATTAAGCAGATCCTGGTTAGCTCCAACTAACCGCGGGTTAATGTGGACTAACCATGACTTTTTCATTCAAACTAGCTCCACTGACTAGTTTGAACTAAAAAGTTAGTTTGAACTAGAAAGCGCAGTTAGTTTGAACTAACTGCACAATTTGAACTTTTTAAGTTCAAACTAAGGAGTCTACATCAAGCTAGTTTGAACTAAAGTTCAAACTAACCATTCAAACTAACTACTTCAAACTAAGCTTTGCCTAGCTTGAACTAAGCAATGTCTTAGTTCAAACTAGGGAAAACCTAGGGTATGTCTACAGAGCACTTTTATTTCGAAATAACACTGGTTATTTCAAAATAAAAGATATTTGGTCCACATGACGTTTTCTTATTTCGAAAGGACAGATCCTGTCCTTTCAAAATAAGAACCATTGTTTTGAAACAAGTTAAACCCAAACTGTTTCGAAATGGCTGTTATTTTGAAATGGTTATTTCGAAATAAGGCCATTTGGACATGTTTTGAAACAACACCATTGTTTTAAAACAACTGTTTTGAAACAACATGTCCAAATGACCTTATTTCAAAATAACCATTTCAAAATAACAGCCATTTTGATAGCAGACTTTCCCTTAATTTGAATTAACTTATTTCAAAATAAGGACTTTATTTCAAAATAACTCATTTCGAAATAACGATGTGTGTGTAGACATAGCCCTAGTGTTGGCACAGACTAATTTGCCAGTATACACATAGCCTAATTACCTTTTACAGACACAAAGAAGAGTTTTGTCTAGCTTGAAAACTTTTCTCTCTCCCCAACAAAAGTTATACTACTGAAGATTATTAGACATATTACCTCACCCACCATATCTTTCAAATTCCATGACACCAACGGGAAGGAGTATTGAATAATCCAAATGTTAAGGTAGGAGTATTTTGTATTTTTTCATATTTGCTACCTTATGAGAGAGATCTACAAGTCCCCCTTATCTTCTTTTCCTCCAGTATGAGACATTCTAACCTCTCCCTGATCCTGTGTGTCAACATACAACAAGATATCACAAGGGCAGGTCCAAGACATGCTGGACTGTGTTGTTATTCTGGAATGTGTTAATGGCTGCAATCACCCAGTGCTAAATCTCTAGACAACTACAGAGCTGGTTAAAGTTGCTAAGCAGATGAAGGGAACTCTTTATATGCCCCATTTCCCCTTTTGAGTATTCCCCAAAATCTAAAGTATTCTGCACATGGATGCTTAGAGCACTCTCTGAAATACCAAACTTGTTTGGCTCTGTTGTTCCAAAGTTATTGTGTTACATAGAGGCAAATGGAGAAAAGCCATCACGTTGAGTGTAGAGTCTCACTTTGCTCAGCCAACACTTTTGCCTTTGTGCTAAAATTATTAAAATGTCCATATTTCATTGCTTTTGCTTTCAGGGCTGAACATTTGAACCCTCCTCCCCACAAGTTCTCGTTAAAGTAGGAGGCCTCATTAGAAAAAAATAAAACCAAACATATCAAATCATGTCCTAGCAAAAACTCCTGACAATTATACTTTCCTTTTTCTCTCTCCCATGCAAACTAAAGACTAAAACTCATTTTACCAAAATAAACAATCCAATCTAATTTGGTGGATAGGAATGGTGGTGGTGGGTTTTTTTAAATTTATTTTAAAATTTAATCTGGCATTAGTGTGAACTAACTACAGTACATCTTGAATAAAAAGGCATCTGTAGGGATTGGATTTTGACATTTTCATGAGAGTATCTGGAAGCTAGACATGGTATTGTTTTAACCCCTCCAGTTTCATCTTTTAAAATGAATTCCAGTGGAAACCAAAGCAATTCAAATGGACTTCATTCATACTTCTTTTAATTTAATAAACAGAGCTCAAAGCCATTGTAGCCCTTTGTTTAACCTACTAGGAACATAAATCAGATTTTGAAACATGTGTTGACATTGCTTCAGCTAAAGGAAATGGAGGAAAAAAGTCATCTGGACTAAAAGACACACGTGAACTAACATCTCTGGAGAGATAGCTTTAGAATATGAACCAATATAAACAATACTGTTTCACAATTATGCTTTTGGTGCTGTTAATTCAGTGAGAATTGGCAAGAGTAATATTGCTATAACCTTTTCCATCCCAAAGCTCAACTATTTCAGAGGACAGAAGACTGACCTTTTTTCCAGGTTGCTAATTACTGATGTCTCCCACACACGTGAATTTTTCATACATATTCTACACCCAATCACATAGTTTTTCACCTTTCTGTTAAAAAATCCCCTTTTTTGCAAGATATGTTACATACAGATATTACTAGGAATGCTCAGGCTTATCAGAATTCCTGTGGGTCACACTCTTATTCCAATAGTCTCACATTGAGCTTCCTTATCTGCTCTTGCTAACTGTGCTCATATAAATAACAATACATTTATTTTCTTGTTGACATGCAGTAAATATTACAGGGTGTTCTTCTTATGCCATTTTTAAAACTCAGTGGCAGTAGAGGCTAGTGGGGGGGAAGCATTTTAGAGCTGCAGAGAAAAGTATGTCTCACAAAATCTTTCAGTGGCTTTAGGATACTAAAACTATACATAATGAATATCATATTGAAAACAAGAGAAAAACAAGAAAAGAAGTAGTAACTAATAATGGAAAGCAAGGAGACATACTGTATTATTACAATACAATTACTTTAAAAAAATGAGAGCTTGCTGCCATTGCCTATTAAACTCTGCAGCAGTGGACATCAAAACAAAATGCAGCGAAGTTACATATTTAACACTGATAAGAACTGCTTAACAAAACAGACACAGCAGTCTGAACTTGAAATAAATGTTCTTCCTTGGGTTCTTATCTCAAGTAAATGAACAAATAGAATTTAATTCAGGTGAATTGTTTGACTAAAGATAATCAACTCTTGATATTTACATCAATGTATTTTCTAGACAGATTTATTAATCCTTATGCAGCACCACCAACTCTATCTGCTTGTTCAAGAGATGTGTTGGAGTCATGAGTAATCAAACCCCTTATATGCTTCATGCACTGACTTAAGGATTGTTTCCTTGACTGGTTTACAATGAAATCTCAGAAATCATTACAGATGGCATAAAAATACAGGGACTTACATGTATAGCTAGTCATCTTCTGTTTAAGAATGCATCAGGATTATGCCTGGATTTAGATACTTTATACAGGTCATGGAGTTTCAACAATGCTATTTTCTCTAACAAGAGTTAACATGCAGCACCACTTTACTCTAATAGCTATGAGACAGCTGGGGGTGATACCACAGATGCTTGTGTATCTTATATTAAATGCTGTTTAAACCAATGGTGTGAGAAATCTTTTGATTTTACCTCAATTGAAATTTCATCTGCAAAGTCTTCATAGGCTACTATAGCAAAATCCTGAAGCTTTTTTGAATGTTTTAGGCAATGGATATGAAAAGAAAATGTTGCCACATAGAGAAATGATCCTCAAAATCTGTCTCATGATTAAAGCATAAAATCATTACCAAAAATGCTATAAAATTGTAGCAGGGCTAACAAACATAGATAATTTTAGTCTTGCTGGTTTATAATCACTAGAAAAGCTCTGACAATCACTCTAGGAAAAAAAAAAAACAAAGACATATTCATGTAGTTTGTGGTCAACAAAGTGATATGTAAAATCAGGGTGCCATGACAGATTGAGGTTGTCCTGAATGTTAATTCTGTCATCAAAGTGCTCACAACCCCTTTCAGTTTGTTGTCAACCACAAATTTTGTAAGCATACTCTCCAATCAATTATCTAAGTCATTAATGAAAACATGGAATAGCACCAGACACAGAACTAACCTCTGTGGGAATCCACTAGAAGATAAGCCCACCCAGTTTGACAGAAAACCACTAATAACTATACTTTGAATACAGTATTTCAACCAGTTGTGCATGCACCTTGTACTAATTTATCTAGACCACATTTCTGTAGACTGCTTAGGAGAATGTCATGTTTGACTTTGTCACAAGCCTTACTAAAATTAAGATATATCATATCTACTATTTCCCCACATCCAGTAGGTCACTAACCCTGTCAGAGGGTTGACAGCATGAATACATTTAATTTAACTAAATACTCTTTATTGTGTTCTTTCCTTTTTGTCTTACATTCCTTTCCCCCTCATTCTTAATACTAGTTAAAGACATCTGGCCATTAGTCTTTTTGGATGACTGAAGCAAAACACATTAACAATTAGCAGGTAGGCATTAAACACCTCAGTTTTCTTGATATCATTAGTTATTAGTTCTACTTTTCTGCTTAGCAGAGGACCTACAATCTCTTTTATCTTTCTCTTGTTCCTAATTCATTTAAAGGTTTTTTATTATTATTACTATCATCATCATCTTTTAGGTCCCTTGCTTAATGCCTTGGGCAAAGTCTATACTGACAGCAGCAAAATCACCACCATCAGCGTGATCTTCCAGGTTCGACTGAGTGGTCTGTGTAGACACACTCAGTTGATCTGGAACTCACCATAGTAACTCCAGGCCTGGAACTGGAGTATCAATAAGCTGCCTGGAAGGCATTTCCAGTTGACTTAGTATAGTGTGTAGGGAGCACTTAGTTATGTACCTTGAGTATCTCCCATTGAATAGTGCTGAAAAGCAAAGCAAATATAGACTAGGGCTTACTCTTTCTGATTTTGTCCCTACAGGTTTGAGCTATTGTCTTAGGTCTCCTTAACTATTAGTAGAGCCCTGCAAATCTGTGGATATCCGCAGATATCTGCCTTATATCCGCATCCGCAGATACAACATGGATATCCACGTACTATTTCTTGTGGATGCAGACCAGATACGGATCCACATATTTTTATCTGCACAGAGCTACAGCCCTGCAAATATGCGGATATCCGCAGATATCTGCATTATATCCACATCCGCGGATACAACACGGATATCCGCGGACCATTTCTTGCAGATGCAGGTCGGATACGGATGTGTTTATCTGTATTCACACAGGGCTCTAACTATTAGTCCATGTTTCTATATTTTGTAGCATTTTTTTTTTTACTTTTAAATAATTAAAGAGTTCATAATGAAGGCACATTGGCCTCTTACTGTCCTTCCTACCTTTTCTTCACTTTGGGAAACTTTGCACTCTCTCTCTGACTCCTTTTTTCCCTCAGGTTATCTTCCACAAGAAGAAAATCTAAGAGTTTTCTGAGATTCCTCAAGTCTGAGGGGTTATTTTTTATTTTTTTTTTTAATTTTGAAGTCCACTGATCTTTCTCCATTGTCTCTTTCTTTAGCATCTTGAAACAATCATTTCATGATCACTTTCATCCAGATTACCTTCCATTTTTAGATTAAAAATCAATTCCTCCTTGTTGGTCAGATGAGTTTAAAATGGCTGTTCTTCTCGTCACTTCTTCCTCTTTCTTAAACAAAAACAAAAGCAAAACAAAACAAAACAAAAAAAAGATCTCCAATACATTCCAAGAGCTTTTTGGGAATTTTCTGTTTTTCTACCTTATTTTTCCAACAGATGTCTGGGTGGTTAAAGTCCCACATAACAGTGGTAATTTATGTTTAGGTATATTCCTTTTATTTGTTCTAGAAATGCCTTATCCTTCCCCCTCTTCCTAATTTGATTCTATTCCAGACCTCTACCATGACATCACTAGCATTCCACTCTCCCCCTTACCTTTAGGCAAAGACTTTCAGCTGCCACTCATCTGCTTCTATCCCTCTGGACCTCATAAAAAGATCTTCCTGTGTAATGAAATACTTCCTGTCTGTCTTTCTTGAACAAGCTGTACCCCTCCATAACAATGTTCCGGTCACAAGACTTATAACACCAAGTCCCTGTGGTGCCAATTCAGTCACATGTTAGCTTATGGACTAATACTTCTTTCTGCTTATTCCCAATATTCGTTTTATTTCTATGCAGACATCTAAGATAATTAGGAGATTCCCCCACTGATTTCCTTCTTGTTTCATCTATGACCAGACTGTAATTTTACATTTAACCCACTAAATTGCCTTTTTAATGCTTACGAGCAGACTTTGGTCACTTGCCCTCCTTGAACTAACTTTAAACCCTTCCTCTCTAGTCTGGTGGGATGGTGCAACAACATGGTCTTCAATCCCAGGGCTGATGAAGCCAAAATCCTCCTTTTGATGCCATACATACAGCCAGGTTTTCATTTATAAGATACACATATCCCTGCCTGAACCTTTCCCTTCAACAAGGAGGATGGTTGATGACATAACCTGTGTCCCCAACTCCTTCACTCTTCCTCCCAGAGCCCTATAGTCACAGTTTATCTGCTCAGGGTCATAGCTGACACTGTCATTAATGCCCATGATGATCCTTGACAACCTTTCTGTAACATCTCCGACGGGCTTTTGGCAGGCAGCACAGCTCCCCAGGCATCATGTTAGGCTGGCAGATGAATGCCTCCATCCCCCTCAAAAGGCGGTCCCCAGCACCAGTAACCTACGCCTCCTCCTCGAGTGGGATGGCCATGAGCCTCTCAACTTTAGGAGAAGATGTATATTGGGATTTTTGATTCACCTCCTCTTCCAGGTACAGCATACATGTTCTTGGCTTCAAGGAACTAGGGACCTGGACAGGGCACAGTCTCCTACCCGAGAAGGCCAATAGCCAGTCTCTTAAATGTACAGTGGCTGGTTCTCCTATTTCTGCTGATGACATCATAGTTATGCGTAATCAGCTAGATTTCTACATCCCAGATGTTTCCACATGGGTCTTATTGATGGTGTACTTGTGCTCCCAGATCTTTTCAGATGAACCATCTCCTTCTTCACCTTTTGCTTGCTTCCTGAGGAACTCCAACAACAGACCTCTCTTACACCAGGCCACTTCCCCTGCCTGGCTTTCATCAGCTGTGGTATGAAGGCTGTTTTCCCTGAAGTAAAGACTCTGGCCTGGGTGGAAGCCTCCTCAAGCTCAGTGTGTCTGTCCTGTAGGCAGAGGAAGAACTAGAACTTGGTAATAATCTCTTTTTTTTCCTCATTGCAAGTTCTCTTTTGTGGAGTACCTGTCAGTTAAGGAAAGATAAAAATGTGTAAGTATATTTACACTCAGCACTAAATGGATGAGCTCTCGTCTACTTATCATCTGTTACATGAGGTCAAGATGAAATATCCAAACTATATAAAATACAAATTGAATTTTTAAGTGCAGTTCTGTTCCTGAATCTGAGACAGTTAAGAAGTGTAACCACAGGAAAAAATCTAGTTTTGTGCTGTGAAAGAATAACATCTACAAGAGGCCAACATTTCAGTGACATCTAGTAAGATTTATTTGTATTCACATATGGTTTTATTGTTGTTAATGTTTTATCTGTAATGTTTCATATTAAGAATAAATTAGTTGCTTAGAGCTGAATGGTCATTTCTATTTTCAGGCCATTGTGCATTTCATTGCTTCTTGATAGAAAGCAAAGTTCAGATGCTGGCCAGTTTAAGCTGTCTATCTTGCTGGGCATATCACGTGTAGACAAGTAACCATGCCTCCTGGGGAAAAAAAAAAACAAAAACAAAAAAACTTGTTTTGGAAGAGAGGTACATGGGTCTTGATACAAGAGAGAGAATGGCTGAGGGGCCAGGAGCCCACACAGGGTACTCTTTATTCTTGCCATAGAGGAAGAATATAGGTACTGTTATTCTGATTTGTGGAAATGAATAATTTATTCCTTTTTT
Source organism: Podocnemis expansa (assembly GCA_007922195.1). Taxonomy (NCBI): domain Eukaryota; kingdom Metazoa; phylum Chordata; order Testudines; family Podocnemididae; genus Podocnemis; species Podocnemis expansa. The sequence goes on from ML682059.1 coordinate 3,283,966, forward strand.
ATTCACACATTATCTGTAAACCAGCTTATGGTTTCCACAATGCATTTGTTGTTCCAATAAATTTATGTTTTCTTATAGTATGTTTTAGCTTATGTAGTGCTTGCAAAGTTTTCATGGTGAAGCTTTGTTGTTCATAATTTAATATTCATAATATTCAATTTGAAACACCACCTCAGTTAAAGGTACTTATTTCTGTTGACAGTAAATTTAATAACAGATGAATGTTTGAATAAGATCACCAGGCCTTTCATTATCATAGGCACAGGGTCAAGAATACAGAAAGCTCTCAGAAGATAATAAGGCCAAGAGAGGGTTAGGAAAGTTTAAACCATTTCCTTTCCTTATATTTTCCCAAGAGCATTATATTCTGGCTACACAGACATCCTCAGCTTTAAAAATAACTGTGTTCCTTTCCGTGTGAGGGGAAAAAAGACACAAAGCAAGATTAACCATTTAAAGCAAAATTTAAATTCAGTTCTCATCATATATGCACAAAGTAATTTGAGGTTGCGTGTAAATGCAAAATGTTATTTAAAAAGGTGTGGTCTTGTACCCTTTCCTGTTGGATCAGTTCCATAAATAATTCCAGCACAAATGCATGCTTCACAAAAAGACATATTTATATACCAATAGATTTGTATACAGACTACACAGATGTGCATCAAAACAGACATTCATGCAAAGACCTTGTTTACATGAAATGGCACTAAATAAGAACTTAAAAATGAATTAAGACTCCTAATTCCAAATTTATCTGGAAGGTGGCACAAGGCCATACAGAGGGAGGGAAGGGCTCAGAGAGGTGGGTGTTTGGCAAGAGCAGTGGCGGGGCTATGTTAAAGAAGTTACAGGCCTTTGCAGTTAAAGCTCATAACATTTAAGAAAAAATGTTAATTAAATGTTCTTAATCTCATTATATTGAATGCATAATAAAAACCAGAAAGAAAGAGATGAGTACTCTAAAACATATTCTTTTTCTTATTCCCTTATTTTTTTAAAAAAAGAGCATTATAGGCATGGGGACATGTTTTTCAATCAGCCATCAACACATATGCTGAAGGAGGCTCTTGAAAAACATCTACGCTTTCACAATGTGGCATAGAACTATGGAGTGTACTTCTTCTTTTAGTATCAGGCCTGAACACCTTAAGTCACACATCTGAAACACAGGATGATCACGCATGAGAAGTGTGCTCAGCTGTTCAATTTTATGTTTGTTGAGGAAATCAAAAAGGCTTCCTTGACTTGGTTTCTGCATTTTGGATGTCATTGTCAGCAATATGGATATTGAGATGATAAAGACTCAAATATTGTGGTGACTAAGGCCATGTAGGGTATGTCTACACTTACAATTTAGTTCAAATTAAAGAGGCTTAATTTGAAAAAAATTAGTGCATGTCCGCACTAGCTTACATTAGTTCGAAGTAAGGAGTTCCTTTAGTTCAAACTAAGGAAAGCCTAGTTTGAAGCTATAAAACCTCCCATAAGTTCGAATTGATGGTTAATTCAAACTCATTAGCTGGAATTAACCCAATGTAGCTGTGTTAATTTGAACTAACTGTTAGTTCGAATTAACCACAGCTAGATTTTTCCTATGCAGTAGTACCCCCCACCTTATTTGAACTAGTAAGTCCTGTGCATGGACATGCTAGTTCGAATTAAGATTTCTAGTGTGGCTGTGTTAATTCGAATTAGCTTAATTAAAACTAATTATTATTAGTTCAAATTCAGTTAATTCAAACTAACCATCTAAGTGTAGACAGCCACACAGGTATATAGGGAAGTAATGGTGTTGCACTAAAAAGTGTCTTCCAGTTTGAAAGATCTTCAGTGGGATTCCCTACACCTAGAGAAGGGGAAGACGGCATCATTGAAGAACCTCTCTACATTACAGGTAATTTCTCTAAGAATTCAACCACTCTGGTTAACAGCTTTCTTGAAACTCTTGATTATCTGTGCTTTTAATATTTTCCTTTTCTAATTTTCTATCCAGTGCTATCTTCAATGACGTTAAAATTGCCTTCAAAATTTCAGGTCACTCTCTTGAATGCTTATAGTCTATCTTCTAGCTGGTAAAGTTCCAGGTCCTTTTACCTGTTTATTGATCAAATTCTCTTATTTTTTGATTTCCTTATCTATTTCTTCATAATGCTATTTTTGTCATTGTCTTTACGGTGTTCTATTTTTTTTTTTTTTTTTTCAGAGTCTGGATAGCTTTTCATTTCTTATTGATGTTCTGAATCTCTTCTGCAAGCTTATTCTACTTTCTTTAAGGCACTTATCTTGCTTCCATTTTGTTATGTCTAGAAATGAAAGATGCCTGTTTTGATCCTCTTAGTTTTGTCAGAATGGGTACAGACTAATCCTCATCTTCACATCTGTTCATAACTGGAGCTGAGCCAACATTTTCAGAAATATAACTTATTTGCCAGAAGATAGTTTTGGAAAATTAAATAAAAACTATCATTTGCAAATTCAGTATGAAGTGACTGCAAAACTTGGCCTTGATTGATTTATTTATTTATTTATTTATAGTTAGATTCAGGTGGGCATTTACATGGCATTCACAAAAGAACCAGAATAAAAGAAGTGATGTTCCATACCTCTTAATAACCAATGACCCAGAGATTAAGGCACTTGTGGCCCAGTGACCCAGTAATGTGAATTGCAGAGTGCATAGGAATGCATAAGATTGTATTGTGCTTGCCTATATTACACAGATGAATAATACATGACTGGAAAACAGCAGGTGAGATCTCTTCTGTGAACTGGTCATCATAATCATTACAAAACATATGCACAGATAAGTGCCTAAACATTATGTATCTATACTGAAGATTGTATTCTAAAAGTTCTTATGTTAAGGCAAATGACATTTCTCAGAAATGTTCCTTTCAGGCAGGAGTAACAGACACCTAATTCCCTGTTCTGCCATTTCTGTGTTGTGTATTGCATGCCTCATAATGTATGCCTATTTGCATACTAAGTCAGCTGTGAAATGAGAGGTTGCAAAATCTACAAAAAAGTAATCTACGAGATGCAAAAACAGCAAGTGCTGTCCTGTTTTATGAATAAAGAGAGGATAGGACTGGTGTATCTTGAGTCACAAAAAGACAGAATCCTTCCTTATAATAAGGCCATGCTGACACAATCTTTTCTCATGAAAGAAGGGTCGCAGCCAGCCTGGTGTTGCACGGATCAGAGGATTGCTCTACAAAGCCATGAATGAAGTCTAGTCAATTAAGACTAGGCTTTACAAGACATTATGATTTTATTTCACATGTAACTATTTGCTTCCAGTGCTTTGAATTGCTACTACTGAAATCTCTATTCTTTGTTAAATAAACATATTTGGTTTCACTGTAAACATCTCTAAGTGCTGTGTTAGGTGAAAAATGATCTGACATGGAACTGGTAAGTGGCAGTACTGCTTCTTTGGCAGCAGCAACAAATCAATGAACATCATGGGTATGTCCACACACAGTCTTTAAATCAAAGTAATGCAGATTATTTTGATTTAAGAGATTGCAGGTCCACACCATGTTTCCTTAGATCAAGCTAAGGAGCTCCCTTATCTTGCAATAAGGAAAGTCACTTTGATACACTAAAACCCAGTATTATCTCAAAATGATAGTTAAATCAAAATTGTTATTTTCAAATAACGCTGTGTGGATGTCTAATTTTGATTTAACTGTTATTTCGATTTAACCCTTTTGCCCTTCTCCTTCTCAGGGTGCTGTCCTTTTTCTATACATTGGGTGGGGACATGGCCCTTCTAGGGGGCCATCTTGCGATACCTCCCATGGTGCCCCTCTTCTAAACCAAACTAGCAAGTCCTGTCCATGTACATGCTAGTTCGATTTGAGTTTCTAGTGGCGACATGTTAAATTGATATAACTTAAATTGATTTAATGACTTTTATAATGACTTTATTAAATCGATATAACTTAAATTAATTTAACTGCCTAAGTGTGGACATAGCCCATGAGTGTTTAGTGGAGCAAGAGCTTGACATTCCAGGGAAACTCTCAGCAGTTGGGGGTGTGCCAGTTGCTAATCTGGAGTGTGATAACAGGACCTGTAAAACCTGTTCAGACAGAGAAAAGCATTCTTCAGACTAAAAGTAAGAGGTAATGAATGCTTCACAAGCCTGGGAAGTAGGAAGCCTAAGATGAAGAATTCTCCCACATCCTTGGCTATTGGCTCTTCTGGGACAGGCCACTCTGACTCTTTCCTGTTGAAATTCCTTGACTTTGTGTAATTAATATTGGTTGGGTCAGGGAATCAGAATGCCTCTATTGCCTGATTGGTTAAGGCTTTAATTTGAGAATATGAACACCTGGATTCTAGCCCCTTTTCCAATGAATTCATTATACAAAGTGGAACAGGATGGCTTGAGAGAGACCCACACTAGAGCACTTCATAGCCCTTGGTTAGGGTACTTATCTGCAGTGTGGGGGTCCCAAGCTCAAATCCTTGCTCTGTATCTGACAGAACAGACTTCAGTACAGAGCCCCCACATGACAGGCAAGTGCTTTAATCATAAGCATCTGGGCAACTCCTTATCCGTTTTGGTGAACAGCTTTTCTGTACTTGCTTGGCTTATAGAATCATAGAATCATAGGGTTGGAAGGGACCCCACGAGGTCATCTAGTCCAACCCCCTGCCAAACATTTTGTTAAAAGGCCTGAAATCAAAATGAAACCTTTCATTTCAGGGAAAACAAACATTTAATTTAACCCAAAAACAGGGCAGCTTAAGGAGTTGTGGTGCCCCAAGCCAAATTTTGCTTTGCTCCCCCAACCTCCATCTCATTCATGTAACTTGAAAAATGGTTTACAAAGTGCATTTACAACCTAAAATTCAAATAGCAAGATTAATTTATTCCTTTAATCTAAATATAAAAAATAATATTGATGAATTTAAATTTAACTAATAAGTAATATTTATCATGTACAAACTTACTAAAATTTTGCTCTCTCTCAGTCCCTAGGTGTGTCAAATTGACATCCAAAAACTGAGGCAATGCAGGCAGGAGGTGGGGGGAGAGAATCAGTGTCTGCTTCTGCAAGCTTACCTGATGCACATGATTTCCCAAAGGCCACAGAGCAAAGAACAGCAAAACAAGCAGAGTTTTGTGACACTTTTAAAGACTAATGTGCCACACAACTCACGGTAACCTCTTTGGAATTTGTCTTCAGGAAGCAACGGTTTAGGGATCTAAACATCAGGTTTGACTCCTGCAGGTTTGAAAGGTAGCAGGATCACTGAGGCTTGCTATGCCTATGAGATAGCCAGGTGGAATTCTAAGCAATTTACTGTGCAGTGATCTTTCAGATGAGATCTTAAAAATCCAGGACACATCCTGGGCTCCAGACCAGCTCTGTCTCTCACCTCCTATGGAACTTGTGACACATCACTTCCTTTCTCTATACCGTCACTGGTTAGCTTGTAAGTTCTTTGGAACAAGGGCTGTCTGTCTTTACATTTGTGCAGTACCCTGCTATCACTGGATGTGCATCCTGGGTTATGATCTATATCATGATTTTCCTGTTCACTTGTACGCTGACTGTATGATTTGTTGCCAATTACACCATGCTATGTTTCTTTATGGATGCTCCTAACCTATTCTACATGATTAGTATGGTACCATGTTTCCTACAACTTCTTGCTTGTGCACAGACATGTAGCATGTTTAGCATGGCTCAGGGGGTCGGTGAGAGGAAAAAAAAAGCTCTCTTCCAGCGAAGTTCCAAAGGGGCAGCCATGTTAGTTTAGTCCAGCAAAAAAAAAAAAAAGAAAACAAGGAGTCGTGTGGTACCTAAAGACTAACAGATTTATTTTTGGCATGACCTTTCGCGAGAGAAAATCCCACTTCATCACATTGTGTAAGTTCCCCCATCTTTGAAGCATCTGACGAAGTGGGATTTTCTCCCACAAAAGTTCATGTGAAAAATAAATCTGTTAGTCTTTAAGTGCCACATGACTGCTTGTTTTTTTTTTTTTCGTCTCTCACAGCAGCAAGCAAATACCTGAGGGAAGCAGCAAAAACAGGCCAGTTAAGGTGGATCAGAAGAGACAATTGAATCACCTCTGCCCACAAAACAGGTAGGGGGGAGTTATGGAACAAAAAACAAACAAGGAGCCCCGTGGCACTTAAAGACTAAGAAGTTTATTTATCACATTAAATTTGTGGGAGAAAACCCCAGTTTGTCAGACACTTTGAAGAAGATGAAAACATGAAAGCTCACGATAAATAAATTTATTAGTCTTTAAGTGCCACAGGACACCTTGCTTTTTTTGCTGAATTAGACTAAGAGGGCTGCCTCTTTGACACTTGGAAGAGTTTGCTTTCACTCCTCACACCTCCTGTTCTGGCAGAGGTTATTTCTCTGTCTCCTCTGAGCCACCTCAATCAGCATATCTTTGTAAAAACAAACAAGGAGTTCTGCGGCACTTAAAGACTAAGGCTGTGTTCACACAGCACTTTTGTTTCGAAACAACCTCATTGTTTCGAAACAAAAAAAACCATGTTCACACGATGCACCGTTGTTTCGAAACAACAGGAAACCGGTGTTTCGAAACAAGGGTGTTGTTTCAAAACAAGTTAAACCCCATTTGGGGGCGAAACAACCTTGTTTCAAAACACTTGTTTTGAAACAACTCGTGTGAACATGTTGTTTTGGAACAAGAGGTTCCGAAACAACAGGTCAAGGGCTGCCCCCTCAGCACCCTGGCCAGGGAACACTCAGCACCCTGGCCAGGGTGCTGAGGGGTGTCCCCTGGCCAGCGCCTGCACAGCCAGGCTGCAGGCACTGGCGGGCTGCAGTGCTGCCCCGCGCTGCTCCCCGACAGTGCCTGCAAATGGGGGGCTGCGGGCACCAGCGGGCTGCAGCGCTGCACAGTGCTGAACCCTGCTGGTGCCCGCAGAGCCAGGCTGCGGGCACCGGCGGGCTTCAGCGCAGCCCAGCGCTGCTCCCCGCCGGCTTTTAAGCGCCAAGCCCAGTGCTCTGGTAAATTCTGTCCTTCTGTGTATAGTTTAACTTTTGTTTTCCTTTTTAAACTAGAGACATGTCATTGGTTTTAAACCAGATCATATTACTGTAAGCAAGCCCTGGTATTCCCTCCCCCTGCCCCCCACCCCCACCCCAAAGGCCACCAAGTTAAACTAGATGACACTGGAAGGGAAAAGAGACTGCTGTCACCAGCCCAAAAGTCGGTGTCCTCCCTCTTCATTGCACTGACTAGATAACTGTGCTCAGATCCAACCTTATCTACATAGAAGTGACTGCCAGAAGCTGAAAAACGAACAAGGAGTCCTGTGGCACTTAAAGACTAATGAAATTATTTATTGCATGAGCTTTCCTGGGAGAAAAATCCCACTTTCTGAGATGCTTTGAAGATGTGGGAAACAAACTCCTAAAAACCCTGTGCCCCTTGCTTTCCCTGTTCTTTGTGTTTCTCCAGTGACTTGGCCATGAAACAACAATGTCAAGAACTCCACTGAACTTACTATCCTGAGTGCCACTTCAAGAAACAGGTGGCTCTGACCCCAGTTCCTCCTGGTCCCCCAGGAAACACTGCTGCTTGGGCTCGGTGCAGGGGAAGATGAGAGAGAGGAGAGAGGCCCAGCCAAGCTGTTTGAGTTTGAGAGGGATGGGGAGTGTTTGAGCTTCCTGCAACTCCCCTGCCATGCCAACTGGGACTACAGCTTCCTGCAGTCCCCAGTGGCTATTGTCCACTCCCTACGCTTACCTATTGTTATCCCTCCTGGACTGTGAGTCATTGTAAAGGTATTCATTCCTTTAAATCTGCAGCATCTTCCTGCAGAGGGATTTAAAGTGCCCTCTGCCTACATGACTTAAGCTGCAGGCTGACTAACAGTGGCTGCGCTGCTAGGAAAAATTAAATAGGTGGGAGCCAGCCTGATTTTCAGGGGGGCTAGTGACAACACCTCTAGGAACTGTCACCTGAAGCCATATCTCTTTCTGGTCCAATGGTAGAGACAGCCTTGCCCCAAAATTAACTTATTTAAGGTGGTTTTTTTTTTTTTCCTTTTGCTGAGAAAGCCAAGAATTTTGTGTTTCTGGTAGACTAAAAAAATTTTTTTCTTCTTCACTTTAACCAGTGAATTAAAAAAAAAAAAAAAAAAAAAAAAAAAAGATAATTCATACAGGTCTAAAATAAATTTTAAAATCTTTCAGTTAAGTAGTTTATTGAGGAAAACCGTAATACAGACACTGTGGTTTATAGTTCTATCAATTCATCTGCATGTTTGAATCATTCTACTGCCATTCATTTTGTCTCCTCCATTTTGTATCATTATGATACTTAACTTTAAGAACAAGGATAATTATACTCATTGTCAGTCACTATTTCTCTATGAAATGAAACTCAAGGAACAGAGATTTTTCTCCCCTTTTTTGATCCTCTCTCACCAGTGTACCACTTCCTTGTAAGCAATGTTCCCTCTAGGCTGCCTGGCACAGGGAAGGCTGCCAGCCACACACAGCCAGCAACTTCAGTGCCTGGGGGGAGAAAGACTCTGAGCTGGGAGTTTCAGCTCTCACTGAGCCTGTGCAGACTCTGCACAAGCTCAGTGAGAGCTCCCCTGGCTGGAGGAACGGCTGGGGGCCTGGCCGTTCCGCTCCAGTGGCCAAGGAAGGGGGCCTTAACCACCCCCTCTTTCAACTTCCGGGGAGGAATGGGGGCCGGAGGCTGCTCTGCCTGCCATCCCACCCGGCCTCACCGCAGCGGGGCGGGGCAACCAGCCCAGCCTACTCCCAGCCATCCACGCCTCTTGGGGGGGCAGAGGGGGCCGGTGCTGAGCTCCAACGTGCAGGGTCAGGGCCTTGGAGTGGCCTGCGCTGCTCCCAAAGAGTTTTGGCCACTTTGCTCTCTCCCCCAACCCCCTCTAGCTTGAATGGGCCTGCTCCATGGCCTTGGGGGAGGCTGGGAGCTAAGCGGCCAAAACTCTTTAGGAGCAGGGTGGGCTGCTCCAGTGCCCTGACCCCACAAACCGGTGCTCAGCGCCAGCCCCCTCCAGCCTCCTGGGAGGCACGGCCGACTGGGAGCAGGCTGGGCTGGCTGCTCCACCCCAATGCGGTGAGGCCGGGTGGGCAGTGGAGCTTGAGTGGGGGGGCAACATATGTTGCTCAGCTGCATTGGCCCCATAGAGGTAATGTTGCTTGTAAGCATGCCATTTGTCCAGTTTTAAGCTGAAAAGTGCCATTTTTGTCTGACTGGCACTGATGTAAAACCAGAGGTGGTTATGTCCTGGGTCATGCACAGAGGATGTCCTTCTGTGGAGGGGCCAGTATGCTATGGGAGGAATGACACAGGAGGTGAAGACGACAACCAATGGCCCATGTTCTGTATTTGGGCATGCATACCCACCTCTCTCACAGTATTCCCCTCTGTTCATAGTGCTTAGCTTCTTTACTCACCTTATTTTGGTTTGCAGCTCTACCTACCTCAACACTAGTTCCTTCACACCTTTGAACTCCACTTCAAACAAGATCTTTCACTTGTCTTACTAGTAACCATCCTGATAAACAAATCTGAAACCTGAAAGAAGAGAAGGCGAATTATGTTATAGCCCAGAGCAATAAGGATACATGGTTCCTGTTTTGACAAATCAATATTGGGCATGACTGGCTCTTCTAGTCTTGCAGTTACCAGTAACTTTCCCTCATCTTTGCAGAGAACCCCACAGTGTATAGCTCCTCACCTGGGGAAGTTACTTAAATTGTCAAGTTTTCTAAGGGCCAACAATGCCATCATAACCATGCATGTACACATAAAGAGACACAGGGCTGGATTAAGGCAAGAGCTTTAGGTCTGGATCCCTGGGACCAGGTCAAGAGGGGGGCACTGCAGCCCCCCAAAAATCCAGCCCAGCTGGCCTTATCATCACACTGGCATCACCCACCTTTGGCCTGCCCACCCAATCCCCAAGTTGGCTGGCCTGCTTCAGACTATCCAGCTCAAGGGTGGGTCAAGAGTGCCATGGACCTTTGCCTTTTGCCTGCAGCCCCCCTGAGTCCTCCACACCACACTGGCCTGCAGGACCCACTGCAGTGGCACTGGCCTGTGGCTTCCCTGAAACAACCCCTCCACAGGAGTGTTGCCCCCCAATCCAGGAACCTCCATACAGTGCCAACTGTGGCCCCAGAACCCTTGACCTCCACCCCCAGCACTGGCAGGACCAGGTCCCCCATCCCCAGGCAGGTTGCCACTGCCATGCAGGGGACCCCACAAGGGTAGTTAGCTTCACATTCCTCCCCCCCCCCCGCCCCACAGGCATTGATCCACACAAACACTATATAATAGAAAGTGTGCATCAGTTCCCCTTTCACTTACCCATTAAGAATAGTGTAAAAGCTCACAAGATATTATTTCATGTCTACTAACTGATGATATTACTAATATGTAGAAGGAAGAGGAACAAGGAATGAAAAACAACTTTTGATGGCTGCCAAAAATCAGAACTGAACAATCCAAAGGATTTGCAACTCCCCCCCCACCCCAAAATATACCTGAAACAATTTTTATTAATTCAACTGATAGCTGAGACTCCCTTCCCCCTCTAGCCCCACATCATTTTCTATTTATTTTTTTTAATTAATGAAAACTAGGAATATAGAAAATGTAAGTGAGAACAGAGCCCTAAATCGTGAGTGACATAGTATGCATGCATTTTCATATGGTTCTCACCCTAGTTTATTATTCAGAGTGTGCCAGACAGCCAGTGAAGCAATGAGTTTCTTATTTCTTTACTTAGCCACCTATTTATCCTTGGAATATCCAGAGAATATGATTTTTGCTTCTGATCAATTTATTTCAGAGTAAAAGGAGGTCATATACTATTTAACTGTGGATTAAATGTTAATTTTCTTAGTAGAGATACAAAACAATAGCATGTATTATGTTTAACTTACATTCTTTTGTTGCACCTGTACTATCAATGTGTTCCTTAAGTCATAATAGAAATAATAGATCTTGTGTGTTTACCACAGAGTTAAAGCATTAAATTGAAAATATTCTTCTTACTGACACCACTCTCAAAGAATTTAAAAGGTATAGACCTAGCAAATCCAAATCCCTTTTATGAACAACATTATAGGTGTCTGTTTGAAAAGAGAAACTATTATGCTGACAGATCTGGACCTACTTGCTCCAGACAAGAGAAAAAAGATTATGATTCCATATTTGGCTACAGGCTCCAATAATGATTTTTATCAAAGTTGCTATGCTCCTGAATGAAAATAAATGGTTTTAAAGGCATACTTCTCCTCCCTTTGTTGACCTTGATCTAGATTGTAAGCTCATTAATATATGAGGTGTCATGGTATGTCTACCTCTGAGTTTGCACATTGCCAGGCACAACAAAACCTCCATCATGATCAGGATCTATAAGTATGTGATAGAGCATACAAACCCCAACTGGAAAGCAAAGAGTTAACAGCTCTGAACCGAGTTATCCCAACCCAACCACTCTGCAAAATCTGAAAAAGCTGGAGGCAGGAATTTAAAAAGAACAGCTCAAAGGCAGGCAGTGGAAAGAAGCAAATGGCTGCTCTGCGGAGAAAGTACTAACTAGAACCTCACTGTATGAGACTTGACAACAGAGACCTGTGCAAACCTATGAAGGATGGGCAGCTGACTGAACATGCAGGTCAGAGACTTGATATGATTTAATCTGTGAAGTGAAAGGAGACTAGGGAGGAGGTTGCTTGGATGGGGCAGTGGCTTAGCCCAATAAGGTGCTGAGTGTAGTTGCCTACCCATTGGCCCTGGATCTGAACCTGAACCTGAGGAAAAAGGTGAACTTGGGCCCCACAATTCATCTTGGGGGGGGGTCTCCTAGGATGAGAAGTCACCATGGCTATGGCTACACAAGGGGGCTACTTTAAATCAACTTCCCAAGTCGGACTTTAAGAGGATGTAAGTTGAGCTTGTGAAGTCAACTTAGGGGTATGTCTAGTAGACATACCCCAGCCTGGGCTTAGGCTGTACCCCCTTTCCCCTGGGCGTGAGCTGGCTCCAGGGCCCCAGTCCAGCCGCAGGGACCCAATCCAATTCCTGCCGTCTGGTGAGGAGCTAGGAGATTGATCTGGATCCGGGTCCCAGCCCCTTACAGCAGGTGGTGGGGGCTGGGAGCTGGCTTCTGCCACCTGTGGAGAGGGGCTGAGAGCCCAGTCTGACTCTCAGCCCCTTGCAGCAGGCAGCAGAGGCTTGGATCATGCCACCAGGAGTCATTCAGCTCTCAGACCCTGCCACCTGCCACAAGAGGCCAGGAATCTAGCTGGGCTCCCAGCCCCTTGTTCCAAGTTCCCGCCACCTACTGCAAGGGACTGGGAGCTGATTAGGCTCCCAGCCCTTCTTCACAGGCAGCAGAAAGCCACCACCACTTGCAGTCGTGGGCTGGGTGCCTGATTGAGCCTCCCCCACCCGCCCCTTGATCCAATCTCCTTGATCCAAGCCCCTTCCACCTGCTGATCAGACTCCCAGTCCCTCTCCACTGATGGCAGGAGCCAGGTCCTAGTGGCTGGGGCTGGGGCTGGGTCGGGTTCCAGGAGCCAGATTGGCCCTTGGAGTCCAATCAGGACCCAGGGCATGGCAGGGAGCAGGGACCAGGGCTTCCTGCCCTTGAAAGTTGATTTAAAAGCCTACATTGACTTTCTGGGCAGGAATTATTAAGTCAGCTTAAGCAATTGCTTAAGTCAACATAATAAATTCTAAATATAGATATGGAGATCCTTAGGTAGACTTAAGGCACGTTAAGTAGATGTAAGGCTCCAATGTACACATACCCCATAAGCCTTCACCTAGGATGAGATGTAAGCTAGAAAAGAATTCAGGTGTTAAAGGGCCCAGCCCCCAAAATTCCTATGCTGAAGAGAAGAAGTGGAAATCCTTGAGATGGAAGTGCTGAAGGAGAGGACTGTTTATAATGTGGAATCTGACCTGTCAGTCCCTGCCTGAGACTGGGTGGCACTGTAGATAGTTGTGCATCTTGTGTAGTGTCTCATCATAATACCAATATTAAACAACAATAAAAATATGATTCTAAGGCCCAGTCCTTCAGCCCTCACTTTATGGAGCAGTCCCACAACTTCAGTGAGAAGTGTCAACTGAGTAAGGCTGAAGGATGTATCTTATATTGCTTTAGGCACCAATCCTGCTACTGATAGTATATTGGTAGATGCACAGATGCTTTGATATTCATTGTGGGTGCACTCACTTGTCAGCTGAACAACGAAAACCCCTCTATATTCTCATCAACCAGTTAAATCCCATGCTCTTCACCATTTCTTAGTTTATGTCTCCCCTTCAGGATTAGTCTAATTCCATCATCAGCCTACTCTCTCTTTCTCCTACTTAGTTCCATCCTGTAATGTACTAACTACATTTTAAAAGTGAAATTTCTTCTATTACCAGCAGTAGACTGACAGATAATGACACAGCTCATCACTGAACAGGAAGACACTGCAGAATTTGCTAAGCACCAAAGTGAAGAATTCACTAGATATGTCTACACAGCAAGGAAAAACCAAAGGTTGGCCCATGCCAGCCAACTTGAGCTTGCAGGACTCAAGCCACTGGGCTGTTTTATCGCTGTTTAGATTTCCAGGCTCAAGTTGGAGTCTGAGCTGAGGAACCTTTCCACTCCAAACTGTTCCACCTGACCTCTAGCCTGATCCCAGAAGTCTACATAGCAGTGAAACAACCCCACTGCCTGAGTCCCATGAGCCCAAGTTGGTGGGTTTTCTTTGCTGTGTAGCCATATGCTTAGGGGCTGATTCAGTGCTTATTGAAAGCCAATAAAAAAATCTTCTCACTGTCTTGAATAGACACTGGACCAGGGTCTGAAAACTTCAGCCTCTTCTTCATGAGCTAAATTCTGTCCCAGTTAGATCCAGCAAAATCACTCAAGTCAGTAGATATAACTCAAGAGAAAATTTGGCTAAGTACTTAATTGTAGTCGTGCAAATACAAAGCCCATGCAAACAGGGTGCCCCCGTTTTAGCTGCTAGAGCAACAGGAGTGCCCAGCCTTTAGACAAATATAAGACATTATAAAGATGGTAATTAAGAATTAAGTTAATTCCTTTTAGTTCTTTTGGATTTGATTGTGAGGAGGTTGATCCTATGCAATCCTTGCTGAAACTCCTTGAGGACTGACTGCATTTTGAGTCTCCAGGTGAATTTTTTTATGGGAGTTGGGATTTTTTAGACACTGGAGAAGGACAAAGTACATTCTACCCCACCCAGTGCCAATGACAGTAACAGTCAGTTACACTATACTGACAGTAGAATGACTGTGCATAATTGACTGAGGAATCTGGACAAAGCTGAGTAGAAACAATTAAGATGTCTATATATCAATGCAAGGAATCTGGATAAGAAAATGAAGGGACTAGAGCTACTGATGCAGGAAATGAAACCAGATATTATAAAGCAGTAAGAGAAACAATGGAATAATAGTCATGACTGAAACACATGGCATGTGTTGTTCAGGAAAGACAGAAATAAAGGTACAGGTAGGAAATGTCATTGTATATTAATGATGTGGTAGACTGCAAAGAATTTGGAAATGGTAGAATGGAAAAAACTACAGCTGTTTGGGTCAAAATCACTTTGAGAAAGAAAGATAATGAAAACTCAGGGAGAATGTTTGGGGTCTGCAATAGACTCACAGAATCCATTTTGGAAAGATACATTTTTAATATTTTGAATGAAATATATATTCCTGGGAATTGTGGGTTTATGGAAGGTTTTAATTTCTCAGATATAGATTGATAGACAAGTGCTGCTAATAATGGTAAAACTTAGATATATGTGGATGTGATAGATAACAGATTTCTTCACCAAATGGTTGCTGAACCAACAAGAGGTGATGCCATTTTAGATTTAGTAAAGACCTCACAGAAGAACTGGTTGTGGACAGCAGCCTTGGTTTGAAACATTGTCAATTCAGTTTAAACCAAATGGGAGTATACATAAAAATAGATCAGCAGTTAGAGTTCCGGATCTCAAAAGAACAAACCTCAAACAGTTAAGGGACTATTAGAAAAGTGGACTGGACTGAAGAACTCAAGGATCTGAATGTAGTAGAGACCTGGAATTACTTTAAGTCAAAGTTACACAAGCTTTCTGAAGTCTGGAATTCAAACATGGGGGGGAAGAATCATAGGTAAGAGTTGAAGACCACCCTGAATGACCAAGCATTTCAAAAAGATTAAAAAAAAAAAAGCTGACAAGCAACAGAAGACAGGAAGGATCAGCAGGAAAACTACCTTTTGGAGGTCAGAAAGTATAGAGAGAAAGTGAGAACTGCCTAAGCCAAACACAGTGGGACCTTGAAAGCAAAAGTAAAATGAACAGTAAAAGGTTCTATACCTATATAAATAAAAAGAAAACAAGGAAAGAAGTGGGACTACTTAATACTGAGGATTGGGTGCTTTTAGATTAGATAATCTAGGCATAGTTAAACACCTAAGCAAATACTTTGTCTATGCCTTTAATAAGGATAATGTAAAGCTTAAGGATACTGGCAGAGTGGCAAATGGAAGTAGCAATTACCATAACCAAGGTGGAACTCAAAGTCAAACAGTTTAATGGGACCAAACTGGGGGAAGCTCTGGATAATCTGCTGCCAAGAATGTTAAAGGAACTGATACATGAAATTGAAGTCTAATATCAAGGATTTTTAATAAATCTGTAAATTCAGAGTTTCTACCCTATGACTGAAAAATTGCTAATACAGTACCTATTTTTTAAGAAAGGGAGCAAAAAAGTGATCCAGGAAACCACGGGCTTGCTAGTTGACCTCCATTATATGTAAGATGTTGGAACAAATTTTGAAAGAGAAAGTAGTTAAGAGCATAGAGATAAATTGTAATTGGGATAAAATACTACAGGATTTTCCAAAAGATAGATCATGCCAGACCATGCTGATCTCTTTCTTTGAGAAGATAATTGATTTTGTAGAAAAAGGAAATGCAGTATATCTAATCTGCTTGGATTTCAGTAAGGCATTTGATAGAGTTTCACATGGTAAATTATTAATTAAATTGGATAAGATGGGGATTCACATGAGAAGTGAAAGGACAATAAGGAATTGATTAAAGAGGAAACTACAACAGGTCATATTGAAAGATGAACTACCAGGGTAGAGGGAGATTATTAGTGGAGTTCTTCAGAGATTAATCTTGGGTCCAATCTTATTAAACATTTTCATTCATGTCCTTGGAACAAAAAGTGAGACTGAATTAATAAAATTTGTGGATGACACAAGTTAGGATGTACTGACAATACAGCAAAGGACCAGACTGTCATACAAGAAGAATCTGGAGAACCTGGAAAACTGGAATAATACAAAAGATGCAGAGTGAAAGGTGCAGTTAGGATTTTTTTTTGCAATGTACAAGGGGGACTTATCTGTTGGAAGTGTTGGAGGCCCAGGGCAATTTTGAGTTGCCTGACCATTGTTCTACAGGCTTAGCATAGCTTCAGTTGCTTGCTTGGCTATTCTGACCCCTATAGAATGCTATCTTTCAGCTGGCAGAGATAAACAGAACTACTTAATAACCTTGCAGATGGCTCAGTTTCTGCATACCATGGCACCTTACAAAATGAAATATGCAGCATGTATGTTGCACCTGCGCATAGATAACAGTGATGGGAACAAAAATTTGTCCTTGAACATTTGGAGATACATTTTTTCATTGCTAAGAGGCACACTTTTCACTGCCTACCTATCACCAGATGTTTTGACAACCCCAATTATCATGGTGAGAATGTAATATAGTCAAAGGTAGGAATCTAGTATAGGTAATTAGCACATATGATAATAAGTAGACATAATTAAGTGACAGCTGTTGACGGAACGGTAGTATGGACATGTAAAAAGTTATAATTTAGACAAAGGGATATGCTCCGTCAACACCTGATTCCATGGGGGGGTTCTGCCATTTCGACCAGAAGCTACTTATTCCCAGCAGGACTCATGAAAAAAGCTGTATCATGTCCTTGTAACTACTTGGCTCTCCAGGCTTAATGAATATGATACATTATAGTTAATTATTAAGCTTTGTATATAACTAGTACATCTATAGAAAAACTTGCACATTAAACCCTACTGATCTGCAAATTGGGATACTGTGTCTCATTAGTATTCACAGTGATCAATAAGCATCCAGTATCAAGAGGAATCAACAAAGGAGGAAACAAACCTGGCTGTGTTGGTTCATCATAGGATGGCTATGAACCACAAATGGGATGGACTTAAGAAAAAAGCAAATGAAATTCTAGGATGCATGAGGCAAGGTATTTTCAGCAGAGAGAGAGAACCGTTATTACTCAGGCACTGTGGTGCGACCTCGTCTGGAATAGTGAGTGCAATTCTGGTCTTCCATGCTCAAGAAAGATTAAATCAGTTTGTAACAGATGCAGAAAAGGGATACTAGAATGATTAGAAGAATGGATAAACTTACCTTACAGGAGACTTAAGGAGCTTAACTTGTTTAGCCAAATCATGCAAAGGCTGAGGGATGTATGATTTATAAATGCATCTGAGGAATAAATATAAGGTAAAGGAGTTATTTAAGTTAAGGGCCAAAGTTGGCACAAAACCAAACTATCCATCAACAAATTCAAATTTGCAATTAGACTAAGTTTCTGATTGTCAGAGTTGTAGATCAGTGAGGGCAAAAAACCTAAGTTCTTTGAAAACTGAATTTGATAAATTCATGTACAGGATGGTCTGATGAGCTTACCTATATCTTGTGGCCCCATGAAACGTCTATTACAAAAAGCCTCCAATGTGTTTGGGAGATTTTGTAGACTTTGTATGTAACTAGTATATCTGTAACCCCCCTGGGGTTTTAAGGAGCATGGTTCCTTTAAATCTTTGCCCTGTGGGAGAGGGTTTGTGGAGCTGAGGAGGGGGGCTGCAGCCGGAGGCCCTGGGAACAAGGCAGAGGGGGAGGCCCTGGCTGAAGCCAGGGAAGACACAGCGGCTGACCTGGGATGCCAGGCCAGCACCCACAGGAGGACACTGTGCTGGGGAGAGTCACCCAAGGCAGAGAGGTATCCAGTGACTGGCCATCTGGAGCTGTGGGGCCGTGAGTACAGCACCTGGAACTCAGGGGGAATGTTGTAGTTAGTTAAGTGGGGAGGGTGTCGCTCTGGGTTCGCAGAGAGAGGCAGAAGAGGCATCAGAGGGTTTTCTTTTGCTGGGAAAGTGCTGGCACCAAAAACTAGGAGTTGCTGGACTGAACGCTGGACTGGAACTGTGCTGGGACTCCTGAACTCATGGTGCAGATTTATCTGCTCACATCTGCCTCCAGCTTGCTGCATTGTTGGGCCTTACAGGGCCCTGTGTTAGCTGTTACTCTGTGTTACTGCTGCCCCATCTCCCCTGTTGGTTTCCCCTTTGCACCTCTGTAAATAAACCTTCCCCATTCCCATAATCCCTGTGCTATCCTAGTGTGTGTGTGTGTGTGGTCACTCTGGGGGTTTGGAACAGGTGCCCCTGGGGCAAAGGGGCTCTCCTTGTTGTGTCCCCGTGCACACCCTTCTCTGGTCAGAGCCACCTGCAAGGCAGACTCTATCTGGCCACGTGGGTGTTACATATCTCTAGAAAATCTTGCACGTTAAACCTTATTTCCCCTTTGTCCTTACAGTTCCTTTGTATGACATGGTTCTGCAAAGTGGGCATACTATGTCTCACTGGTATTTACACTAATCACTAAGTGTACAGTATCAAGGGGAATCAACAAAGGAGGAAAAAATATGGGATGATTGGACACTAGATATGAAGAGCTCAGAGTTACCACAAAGAATTCTTTCCTTTAATGACTCTTACCAGCATGTTCAGGGATCAACTGATCACCATCATTATGGTCAGGAAGGAATCATCCCCACGTCAGACTGGCACACTGCCCTTCTTCTGAAGCAAAAGGCATGGGCCACTTGATAGCTTAAACTAGAGAATTCTCCATAACATGAAATCTTTAAATCATTATTTGAGGATTTCTGCTATGTTGCCAGGTGTTATGTATCTGTTACAAGAGGAGGTGAGTGAGATTCTGGGGTTCACATGAAGATAGTCAGACTAGATGACCATGATGGTCCCTTCTGGCTTTAAAGTCTGAATCTGAGTCAAAGTAGCTACTCAAAGCATTACACATATCTGTAGGACTCAAAGGCAAATTAAAATCTATAATGAAAAATATTATTTCTCTCAAAGTAACCGAACTTTAGTCTAAGGATAATCAAGTGTTTACATTTCTTTGTGTGTGTTCTTACATATCATAAAACATGTATTAAAGAGGAGGAAGGGTTTAGGGTTGCCTATGACTTGTGAAACAGGTTCAAGTCTCTGCTATATCACACACTTCCTATTTGATACTGGACAAGTCACCTAACCTCTTTGTGTCTCAGCTCCCCATCTGTAGAATATTGATAACAGAAGTTTCCCAACCTCATGAGAAGTGAAGGGGGTGCACAGATAAATACATGAAAATCTATGATATGATCTGATATTACAATAATGGGTGCCATATAAAAAGTTAAGCTAGAGAGAGAAAATAATTAAAAGCAGAATTCATCAATCTGTCTATAGCACAGTATAATTATAGAACTAGGTAAAATTATTTTTATGAATGGTTCTTTCACTAAAAAATATGTTTTTCAAGTCCCAAAACCATTCAGTGGATTTGAGTCAAATTTTATAAATAATTGTGAATGGAAAAAATTACAAGTTGAAACATTTGGTTTTAACAATTCCAAACTGTTTCATTTAAAAACATTGCATTTCAATTTCAAATTTGGGCAATATAAAAAAAGAGGGCTGTGTGGAAACCACCTAAAACTACTCAATTGGAATGAAAATCTGAACAAAAATACTGTTCAGATTTGATTAAAAATTTCAGGTGACTTAAAATTAATCTAAAAAAGAAAAGAAAATAATTGAGTCAATTAGAAACATTTTGGCTGATTTAAAAATATTTCAAGATTTTCAATTTGATGAACAATTTTTTTTAAAAAATGTTTTAGTTCAAATTAAACCAGATTTTTGCCTCATATTTCCATTCAGCTCATGAACTAAAAACAGTATTTTTTTTGCTCAGCTCCATCTAACTGCTAATCTTACATTCAATTTGAGTTCATTATTGCACAAAACTTTTCCCATAGGAACATCAAATCATCTTAACGTAAATTAATAAAATAAACAGGAGCAGTCATACATTCCCATGTGCTAAAGTCAACATAGAGTCACAAGAACATAGAAAATGGGAGAAATATGGACAAGAGAAATAAAGAATTCTTTAAAAAGGTGCTCATCAGAACCACCACAATGTCACAACTAACAATATACATGAGATTGTGACAAACTCCATTTTCTCACTCCCAAAAAACTATTTTTTCTTTAAAATATATTTCTTTAAAATCTTGCATTCAGTAACATGCAACTCTCATGGAACTGATTATGATAGTAAACACCACTATACAACACAAGATAAAAAAAAATCATAATGGCACCTTATAAATCCATGATATGCCAACACCTTGAGAATGTTCCCTCTAATTATTTGAAAGCTCTGTGCACAAAAAAATTTCTTTGTGAGCACAAAAAAAATTTTTGTAAGCACCAGTATTAGCACTATTGAATTTTTTTGTGTGTACTTTATTTTGTTGTGTGCGCGGGTTTCATGACCTGTGTGCATGCACACATGTGCACAGCTTAGAGGGAACAGTGACTTGGAACATTGTGTCCAGTTCTGGTTCCCCCTTCTCAAAAAAAGTCTTAGTCAAACTGGAGAAGATCTGGAAAAGGGCAACAATCAAGGACATGGGATAGTTTCCCTTTTCTGTATAGTCCCCCAAAATCTCTGGTACTGGCCACTGTTGGAGAGAGGATACTGGGATAAATGGACATTGGTCTGCCCAAGTATGGTAGTTCCTATATTCTTATAGCCAGAAGTAAGTCTGCAAGTTCAGGCCCTATTATTTTATTATGCTTGCATACCAAGGTAGTAAGTACCTTGTAAATGCTATATGCAGATTTTTTAAAGTCCCTTATAAGGATTGTACATTATTACTTCCATGAGAAAATTATCCTGATGCAATTGTGCTCATTGGGGAAAACAAAAGTGTGCCAATTTTCCTTGACAGTTAACATTTGTATTATTCCCCTGGAAAGTACCTTTAGTCACGACTCTAACTATTGATTTGCTCATGGCTTCATTAAAGTTACATTTATTGATAACCACAGTGAGTATATCTACTGTTAAATCTATATACTGTACTATTTTCCTTGTCATGTAAGAACAAAACATTCTCAGATGAAAGAAAATTGTTATAAGTTATATGACATCCATCTGTGTCAGCAAAAGAAAGATGCAGAGAAGCACCAATTAGCTAACAAGGGCAGTTTACTCAGAGCTGGCAGCTAGTAGTTGTGGCTCACAATCCTCTCCAAGCAGTGTGGCAAACTGCTGGTTTTTTGGCACTGGGTCTCGCGCTTTTCTTTAGTGGAAGTGGGTCAGGATAGACGCCAGACACCTGAGCCCTGCCCCATGGGGTGCTTGCACTGGTGAAACTCCTTGGAGGGGAGATGGAGTTTGGGACTCAGGCCCACCCTCTACTCCGGGTCCCAACCCAGGGGCCCTATGAAGCACAGCTGTGTGCTGCTGACAATGTCCCAGCCTACACTTCTTTCCCCTGGGCTGTCTTCCCCCTCTGTCCTTACAGGTCCCCGTGTCTGCTCTCCCCTTAGGCCAGGTTTCTTTTCTCAACCGATCAGAGCCTCAGACACACCTTTCTTTTGCTCCTCAAGTCCAGTTACCTTTTATAAACTCTTCTGCTCCTTCACTTCAAACTCCTCTGCTCCTTTGCTTTGCACAGCACCACCCTCCTGCTCCTGCTGCTGTCCCTAGGAGGCCCCACTTCTTTTTCTGCTACTCTCCTTGCTGCTGCTGGCTCATCTCCCTCGCTGCCCTGGGGAGGGAGCTTCAGGAAGGAAGACCCACCACCAAGACCAACACCACCATCTCCACCACCACTTTTGAAGAAGAGGACCCTTCCTGAAAGCCTGTCCCTGCTGCTGCTCCTGCTGCTGTCCTTGGACTTTACTGGTAACATTTTGGAGGGCAGGCAAACTGACTGTTTGTGCTGTTTGTGGCTGGCAGAGGACCCACATCATCACTGCAACTGTGGAGGGGCTGGTTTCTCCACAAATTGAAGGATTTTGCCACCTCTACCAGCCCTCCACCAATACCCCCAGCCACCACCTGCCCGCCCTCCAGACAGCAGCGGGAACCCTTTACCACCTGGGACTTTCACAGTAGCAAAGACTTTTCAGCCTCTCAGGGGCAGCACTCCATTTTTGCCATCATCCAGACCCCCCCCTTCCCTAACCCCCTTGGCTGGAGGGCTCCCCACCCTCTGTTTAACCCTCCAGCTGGTAAAGTGCCCTCCCCACCCTTCACAGACCCCCCCACCCCACCTTAGGCCCTTCCCCTTAGAGTTCCCTTGCATTTGTTTTCGGTTTCTGCCCTTCCCAAGCCACTACAGTTGTTTCTTTGATTTACCTTCCCTGTCCCCACCCTTCAGCCTCTGCGGTCTCCCTGCCCCGCCCTGCCCTGCCCTTGTTTTCTGCAAGGCCCACCCTTTCCCTTCTCCCCTCTTCTTTCGGTTCCCCCTTTCCTGCCCCATCACAACCCCCGCAGTGCCCATGTCTGGCAAGTACTAGTAGGTCCCTGCATATTCTTATTTTTCTGTTTTCCCCTTGTGCACTGCACCCTTTGATGCCCCAGTGACCACGCCCTGTGGTGTTTTGGACTATCTAGGATCATTGGGGTTGTCATAGTGATAAATGGGAGAGTCGTTTAGGTGCTAGGAAAACCTGTCTGTCTTCTCCTTCTCTCTCAGTTCTCTTCTATAAAGACTTCTGATACAGCTGTGAATATGTTGTCCTCCTTATTGGATTATAATTCCCCTTAAAACTCTACATCTGGCGACAGAGGATGGGATATGTGATGGAGTAGCTATCCTTAACAATCCTGGCAACTTTGGAAAACCAGAATACAATGTAAGAAGCAAAACTTTATTTTACTGCTTGCATGGGGGTTGGGTGGTAGCTGTGAAAGCTGATTTGTTTGCCTAAGGGCTAGCTGGCTATTCTGAAAGCTGATCTGCCTGTTGTTAAGTACAAGGAAGAGATAAGGCTGGCTGGCTATTCTGAAAGCTGATCTGCCTGCTGTTAAGGGAAGAGACAAACAATAACCACAAGAGGGCATCATGGCTTTACTTACTACCCCCTTTGAAGCATATGATTGTTCGGCAGATTCGTGGCAGACATATACAGCCCGATTTCAAAATTTCGTAATAGCAAACGACATAACTGATGAGAAGAAGGTACCAGTTTTTCTAACAGTCATTGGAGTTAAGACTTATAATTTGCTTTATCCGGAGAAGCCAGAGCAGAAACCTTACGGGGACCTAGTGGAAGTTCTGGGAGCACATTTTTCCCCAAAGCCACTAGTAATCACAGAGAGGTATAGGTTCTACCAAAGGAACCAAGAGGAAGGTGAATCAGTTGTACAATTTGTAGCAGCTCTGCGGAAGCTGGCAGCACACTGTGACTTCAAGAACATGTTAGAGGAAATGCTGCGTGACAGGCTGGTGTGTGGCCTGCACAGTGAACCAACACGAAAACGCCTATTGACTGAAGGTCAACTCACCTTGCAGAAGGCTGTGGAAATTGCAGTCTCCATGGAACGCGTCACCCAAGACATGCAACAGATCGGGGTCAGTGTCCGTAAAGTATCCCTACAATCTGCTCCCAGGGCACGGGGGAGACAAGAATGTTACCGGTGTGGGAAGCAGGACCACCTCGCATCAGAGTGCCGGTTTAAAGAACTACGGTGTCGACAATGTGGTAAGAGAGGGCACGTTGAACGTGCCTGCAAACAAAGGAAGGGTGAGCCGAACAGAAGTGGCAGACCTGACAAAAATGGGCCGTTGTGTTGGCGGACTAAGAGGGAAATTCTGCATGCAGTAGAGCAGAATACTGGTGATCATAGTGATACCCAATTGGAAGATGAAGATTCCATCCATGTTTTGTCTATAACAGCTGGCCCACGTAAATTCTGGGTAACACCTGTGTTAGAAGGCAAACCTACATGCATGGAACTGGACACTGGCGCAGCAGTTTCATTAGTTTCTAATCTTGTGTATGAGAAGGACTTTAGACATCTGCCACTTAAGCCGACAGTAGTCGTTTTGAACACATATACTGGAGAGACTGTTCCCCTGTTGGGTACTATTGATGTGAAAGTAGAACTCAATGGACAGACCACAAAGCTACCACTGTTTGTGGTAAAGGGGAATTACCCAGCCCTAATGGGAAGATCTTGGATCAGGAAAATCCAACTCGATTGGTCACAAGTGCATCAATTGACTAAAGAAGAAATGAATCTAGCAGCAATACTAACGAAACATGCTGCTGTTTTTGGTGAAGACTTAGGCAGTATGAAGGGAATCACTGTGAACTTAAATCTAAAGCCTGATTGCCGACCAAAATGTTTGAAGGCCAGGATGGTGCCATTTGCCATCAGACCCAAGGTGGAAGAAAACTTGGAGCGGTTAGTCAAAGAGGGAGTCTTGGTGCCAGTTACTCACAGTCAGTGGGCGACACCCATTGTCCCAATAGTGAAGAAGGATGGCTCCATTCGGATTTGTGGAGATTTCAAGGTCACTGTCAACCCAGTGTTACGTGCAGAATAATATCCTCTTCCCCGCATTGAGGACATCTTTGCAGGTCTGGCTGGAGGACAAAAATTTAGCAAGATTGATTTGAGTCAAGCGTACTTACAGATGCATGTTGAAGAAGAATCTCAAGAATTGTTGACAATTGTAACACATAAGGGGTTGTACAGATACTGTCGTTTACCTTTCGGCATTACTTCAGCCCCAGCTTTGTTCCAAAGGGCAATGGACCAGATTTTGAGTGGTTTATCCGGAGTACAGTGCTATCTGGATGACATCCTGGTCACGGGCAAAAATGAGGAGGAACACCTCACGAACTTGGAAGCTACTCTGCAAAGACTGGAAGAGTATGGTCTGCGTGTTCACCAAGACAAATGTAAGTTTTTCCAGCCCTCAGTTGAATATTTAGGACATATAATTGATGCTGATGGTCTCCATAAGTCTCCAGCCAAGGTTAAGGCTATTGTGGATGCTCCGCTACCTCAGAACGTAAGCCAACTTCGCTCTTTTTAGGCTTATTAAACTATTATGGCAAGTTTATTCCACAATTAGCGACACTCCTGAAACCCCTACATGAGCTTCTGGGGCCGAAAAAGGCCTGGAACTGGACCAAAGCCTGTGATATTGCGTTTAATGAAGCTAAATGCTCACTGGTAAACTCTAAGGTTCTGACACATTTTGACCCATCCTTGCCCCTTCAGTTGGCTTGTGATGCCTCCCCTTATGGAGTTGGAGCTGTATTGTCACATATTATGCCTTCTGGTGAAGAGAGGCCTATTGCTTTTGCTTCACGCTCCTTGACCAAGGCCGAAACTAACTATGCCCAAATCGAACGCGAAGCACTGGGCATTGTTTTTGGCGTTCGGAAATTTCACCAGTACCTGTGGGAAAAGAAGTTCACACTTCTCACTGACCATCGACCCCTGACATCAATTTTGGGACCACACACAGGCATCCCACATTTGGCTGCTAGTCGGATGCAATGATGGGCATTGATACTTTCTGGATACACATATGAAATCAAGTACAGGCAATCCTCTTTGCATTGCAATGCTGATGGCCTTTCAAGGCTACCCTTACCGGCACACCCGCAGGATCAGGGCCAGGAAGGAATCTTTTACTTTGAACAGGTGGAAAACACACCTGTCACGGCTACTCAAGTGAAGAAAGCAACACGGGTTGACCCAGTACTCTCACGAGTTATGGATTTCGTGATGCATGGAACATTCTTACCTGACTCTCAGGTCTCTCCTGACCTCCGCCCCTATGTGTCTAGGAGGACAGAGTTATCAACCCAATCCGGGTGTTTGTTGTGGGGTATGCGTGTTATTATCCCACCTTCATTAAGACCACGTTTGTTGGAACAGCTCCATTCAAGTCACTGCGGCATAGTGCGCATGAAAGAAATTGCACGGAGCTATTTCTGGTGGCCGGGCTTAGACAGGGCCATTGAAGAAACGGCTAGAGCTTGTACCTCGTGCCAGAGCGTCCGGAACACACCGCAGTTGGCACCTCTTCACCCATGGGATTGGCCTGAAAGGCCATGGCAACGTATCCATGTTGATTTTACTGGCCCGTTTGAAGGATGTATGTTTCTGATTGCTGTGGATGCCCATTCCAAATGGCCAGAAGTCTCTGTAATGCGGTCCACTACTACAGAAGCCACTATTCAGACCCTGCGTGGCTTTTTTAGTCGTTACGGTCTTCCAGAACAGCTGGTGAGCGACAATGGACCACAATTCGTTTCTCAGGATTTTGAAACTTTTATGAAGGCCAATGGAATACATCATATCAGGTCAGCACCGTATCATCCTTCCACCAATGGACTTGCTGAAAGATTTGTACAGACTATGAAGCAAGCTCTAAAATCCGCAAAGGGACGTTCTCCTCTTCATAAGCGTCTGGACAACTTCTTGTTGTCCTACAGAAATACTCCACAGGCTACAACTAAGGCATCTCCAGCTTTTCTTATGATGGGACGGCAGTTGCGCTCTTGCTTTGATTTGTTGAAACCACGAGACACACGGCAAGTGGTTCAACGCCAACAGCAGGACCAGGTCAGCAGACGTTCACCAAGAACAAAGGGCCGGACCTTCAGTATTGGACAGCCAGTTCTTGCTCGAAACTACGCTTCAGGAGCTAAATGGGTCCCAGCAACGGTCATTGCCCAGACAGGACCTGTTTCCTACTCTGTCCAGACAGCACTTCTGATACAGCTGTGAATATGTTGTCCTCCTTATTGGATTATAATTCCCCTTAAAACTCTACACGCCCCATCCCAGTGCAGCCGGAGAACCCGGCCTCCTTTTTGCCCCACACGAGTTGCCTATTCCTTTTTCCCTGGGTGCCATTCTCCCCTGCCTGCAGCCTAGCGGAGATGAGTGGTCTGCCTGCCCGTTTTTTTCCTTGCATAGGCCCCTAAACCCTGCCTCATTGGTCCCTTCCTTTTACCCACCCCTGCTACTGGGGGTTGGACTAGATGACCTCGTGGGGTCCCTTCCAACCCTATGATTCTATGATTCTATGATACTGCCCTCCTCCCCAGCCAGCGGCCAAGTGGGGAGGAGTGGCTTCCCTAATCCCCTCCCCTTTGCTGCTTCTACTTGCTCCGCCCCCCAGTATTTTTCCCTCCTCCCCCAGTAAGGCTCCCTTTTCAATCATCCCTATTGAAGGGACATGGAGACCTCCCCAAACACCCCTGAGCCTCCCCCCCTCAGCCTGCTCCTCTGTCTATCTCTGCAGCTCCCTCTCTGACCACTGCCACTGCCTCCACCATTGCTGATGCCCCCACCTGGGTGCACTTGGCAGTGGCAGGCACAGGAGGGGCCTCTACCTCTGCTACTGCTGCGGTCTCCTCGGCCAGCTGTAAAAGCCGTCAGAAAAAGGTGGGCAAGGGCCAGGCTGTCACCGTGGCCATGTCATCGACCGCAGCTCCTTCTACCCCTGCCATTCCCTCCAACAGCACTAGGGGAACCCCTGCCCCCAGGGCGTATGCCCAAGTAGCTGCCACCCCTCCACCCACCTCTGCACCATCTGCCAGTGCTGCCTCCTTTGGAGGCCGGGGCCCCTTCCCCACCTTGAGCAGGAGGCACAGGGTCTGTTGCCTCCTGGTGGCCAGCTTGCCACACATGGAAACCTCCATGAAGGCATTGGCGAGGATGATGGGGCCCTTGGCGATCGTGGCAGCCTCCAAGATGTATGGGAGGATCATCTTCTTCCTGTCATTGGAGGCCGTCATGCAGAAGGCAGTCGAAAAGGGCCTGGCGGTGGGGGACATCTACGTACCCGTGGAGCCCCTGGAGGACCTCATGTGCAGGTGGTTTTAACCTCTGTTCCTCCCTTCCTCCCCAGTGCTGCCCTGCTTCCCCTCCTCTCCACCCTGGGAAAGCCAATATCAGTTATCAGCCCGCTCCCTTTGGGCTGTAAGGATCCCACCCTCTGTCACATGCTGTCCTTTCACCGGCAGGTGCAAATGCAGCTGACCCCCACAAGGGCCCCTGACGGAGTGGCGCTTGAGGAGTCCTTTTTGGTGCCCCATCAAGGGGCCCATTATCAAATACACTATTCCTCGGGGGAGGCTTGGTGCTTCCTCTGTAGGGCCACGGGGCACGTCTAGAGGGATTGACCCCTGGCCCACCACGAAGAGGAGGCAACTGAGCCCCCCAAGGCAGCAAGGGGCACTGGCCATACCATCGCCGGTGACCCCAGTTCTCCAGCCACCAGAGCAGCCCCTTCTCCTCCTACTACTACCACAAAAACATCTGGGCCTATGGAGGAGACAGTGGAAAAGGTGGCTGGAGCCAGCCAGGGAGAGGGCTCACCCCAGGGAGAGGGTTCCCATCCCTCTGTTGTTCCGCCCTTGTCCCTTTCATCCCAGGAGCCTTTGCCCTTGCCACCTGATTCTGCCCCCACTGGCCAGCCCTCCCCTGCCACCTTGGAGACCTGGGTAGTCATCACGGGAAAGCACGGCTAGCATAGAAATTCTCTGGCCCTCCCCGCCACGTCAGACGGGGAGGAGGCCCCGTAAAGGATTGCAGGGGGCTGAGGATCATGATAACCATCTAGAAAATATCAAAATTCATGATCCTGCTGCCGTGCCCCCTGACAAGGACCAATAGGAGGTCCCAGCTGAGGAGGTTAATGCAGTGGCACAGGGAGGCAGCACTGTGCCCCTTTTGGAGGCCCTTTTAGATTTGGCCCCTGGGAAGGTTGCTGATGGGGCTGCCCATGCTCCCCCTGAACCTGCCTCATCACCGTCACATGAGGCAGGGGGGGATATAGGCCCCATCAATGCAGAGATCAAGGCCCTGGGTCTGACCCTGGTTACGGTACAGGAGAATGACCCTCTGCCACCGGCCCTTGATTTGAGCAGTGAATTGTGCTTGCCACCCCCTCCTTCCCCACAAGCCCAACCCCTCCCTGATTTTCCTGCCCCCACACCAGGGACACCCCCAGAATACTCCACCTGCCCGGCTGCCATTGCCATTCCAGCTCTGGCCACCAAGCCTTCCGAGGCAACGGCCAGTCCTGAGCAGCCAGGCCTTGGGGGTTTAACTCTGGAGAAGAGCTCCAAACTCCCTTACCCCAGCCCTCCCCCCTGCCTGATGCTGTGGCTATGGACACCCAGCTCTCTTTCCTCTCCATGCCCAGTGTCGGCGGGGTCCCGACCCCTGTTCCCTCCTTCATAAACCACGTGCCTGGTCAAGGGGAGCCGCACCCCAGAAGTCTGACCGCCGGGGCCCCCGCCCCTGGCCATATTATCCCTTCATTAGATGTCCCCTCAAGTGTTCCCTTAGCCCCTTCTATTGTTACTCCCACCCCAGGGATCATGTCTGTGACTCCACCATCTACCGATTCCCAGAGGGTGGTATTTGTGGCACCCTCTACCTCTGGGGCTGCTGCTCTCCCTCCACCACTACCCTCCCTTGTGCTGGGGGTTGAGCTGGGTAATGCGGTGCCCATGACATTGTCACTGCGGCTGGGCTCTGCACCGTCTGTCCGTCCCAGCCAGCTGCGGGACCATTATGGGGACCCGACCGGGGGACGGCCGGGAACCTTCTGCCTCGGACCTCCTGGTGCCGCAGAATGACCTGCACGCATTCCTGGATGACACTCGTGGGTCCAGGAATCACCCTGCAGCGCTGGGGGGTCTTCCATCTCATCCTCCAGGCTGTTAGGACCATTCTGAAGGAGGGTAAAGGGACCAGGAAGTAGGATGCCGCTGCCTACCAGAAGGTCTGCAAATTCCATGATTCTCTTATGGCCATCCAGATGGGACACAGATTGTTGCGTGGCCTGACAGAGGCTGCGGGTACCCCTGACACTCCTGAGAATCCTCCCCAGCCCTCCACATGGCCCCAATAATCTTTGCAACATTGTTTGCCAGGGACTGTAGGATGGGTCTCCGCAGGACCCAGGTGATCTCCTTCCTTTGGGAGGGGGGCTACTCTGTGGTTTTTCTGCAGGAGATCCATATGGATCTGGCCGCCAAGGCCAGCTGGTGGTTGGAGTGGGAGAATGGGGTGTTCTTTAGCCATTTGTCCACCTGCTCCAGCGGAGTGGTCACACTCTTCTCCCCTGACATACAGACCAAGGTGCTGAGGCTCACCAAGGTTGTGCCAGGCCGCCTCCTGCACCTCCAGGTCCGTATGGAGGAGCTAGCATTGAATCTGGTCAACGTCTACGCTTCGACATCGGGCCCGGAGTGGGTGCATTTCTATCTGCAGGTGTCCACCTTGCTCAGCACCTTGGATCCTCAGGAGTATCTGGCCATGGAGAGGGATTTCAACACCATCCTTGAGGAGTGGAAGCACATGGGGACCGAGCAGTGCCAGGCCACTGCAGACATCCTCTGGGAGCTCGTCAACCATCACTCCTTGGTGGTTGTCTGGTACAACCACCACCCAGACGACCAGGTCACTTTTACATTTGTCTGGGTGGAGGAAGGCCGGTCACGCTGCTCCTGGTTGGACTGCATTTATCTGTCACGTCATCACCTTCCACAAGCTCACTCTTCCAGCATTCAGCCGGCCCCTTTCTCAGATCACCATCTGGTGACCATGATGGCCTCTCTCTTGGCAGAGAGGCCGGGGCTGGCTTACTGGCACTTCAATAACAGCCTGCTGGAGGATGTGGCCTTCGTGTCGTCTTTCCAGGATTTCTGGCTGGCCTGGCGGGAACAGAGGACTGACTTTCCCTCAGTGTGGTGATGGTGCGATGTGGGGAAGGTCTGCGCCCAGCTCTTCTGCCGTGACTGCACTCAGGGGGCCAGCCGGCAGAGGAATGAAGAGATAGAGCAGCTGGAGCAGGAGGTCTTAGAGCTGGAGAGGTGCTTGGCCGCAACCCCTGAGGATCCATCCCTCTTCTGAGCATGCCAGGAGAAGCAGGAAGAACTCTGGGTCCTTGAGGACCTTCGGGCCTGGGGATCCTTCATTCAATCCCGCATCCGTCTCCTTTGGGAGATGGATCACGGCTCCCACTTCTTCTATGATGTGGAGAAATAGAGGGGGGCCAAAAAGCACGTCACCTGCCTCTTGGCAGAGAATGGCGCCCCACCTCACAGATCCAGAGGAGATATATGGAAGGGCCAGGGCCTTCTACATCAGTCTTTTCTCCCCAGATCCGACCGATGCCAACGCCTGCAGGGTGCTCTGGAATGAACACCCTGTGCTCAGCACGGGTGACTGGGACCAGCTGCAGCTTCCTCTCACTCTGGCCAAGTTCACAGAAGCCCTCTGTCGTATGCCCACCAACAAATCCCCGGGCATCGACAGGCTGACCGTGGAGTTCTACCGCGCATTCTGAGACATCCTTGCCCCAGACCTTGCTATTGTCTGGGCTCAGTCCAAGGGAAGCGGGGAGCTCCCCCTCTCTTGTCGGTGGGCAGTGCTGGCCCTGCAGCCTAAGAGGGGGGACCTCCACAACCATCAGAACTGGCATCCCATCTTGCTCCTCAACACTGACTACAAAATAGTAGCCAAACCCATCTCAACGTGGCTTGGTTCTATGCTGTGGGATGTGATTCATCTCAACCACACCTACACCGTCCCGGGCCGGTCTATCTTCAGTAATTTGTACCTAGTACAGGATCTCCTGGAGCTTTCTCTGGGTGCTGTACACATCTGCGGAGTATCTGGTCAAGCTCAACTGGACCCTGACTGAACCAGTCAGTTTCAGGCAAGGTGTACATCAAGGCTGTCCATTGTCGGGTCAGCTATAGACCCTGGCCATCGAGCCCTTCCTCTGTCTCTTCCATCAGAGGTTGATGGGGTTGGTGCTCCATAAGCCAGGCTCAGGCTGGTCCTGTCAGCGTATGCTGACAATGTGCTTCTCGTGGTCCAGGACCCGGGCGACCTGTTGCAGTTGGAGGCTTGCCTGGCAATCTACTTGGCAGCCTCCTCCGCCCAGGTCAACTTGGTCAAGTGCTCTGGCCTGACGGTAGGAGCCGGGTGACCAGTGAACTCCCTCCCACCCGTGCTTCAGGTCATCTGGTGGAGCGCAGGTCTGCTGCTTTATGTGGGCATTTAATCTTTCTGCCACCAATCCCTCACCAGATGAGAACTGGCACAATTTGGAGGGCAGGGTCGTTGGGGGGCTCCGGAAATGGACAGGACTGCTGCAGTGCCTCTCCCTTCAGGGAAGAGCACTGGTCATCAATCAGCTCTTCCTATCCATGCTCTGGCACTGGCTCAACACCCTGGTCCTGACCCCAGCGTTCCCGGACAACCTCCAGAGTGCAATTCTGAAGTTCTTTTGGCCAGGACTGCACTGGGCCTCTGCAGGAATGTGTGTCTGCAGCCAGGTCCATGCTTTAAACCTCCAGGTCCTGCAGAGACTCCTTCATGTTGCAGGTAGTCCAGCATGGAGCCATCTGGCGCTCACCTTCTTCTGCTGCCTCCAAGGGCTCTGATATGAACAGCAGCTTTTTTATCTCCATCCGAGGGGGCTTCTCGAGTCCCTTCTGAGCTGCTGGCCTTCTACCAGGACCTCCTCCAGACCTGGAGGCTTGTTTTGGCCTCCAGAACCGTTGTGCCCACTGAGGGGTAGACCTCCTCATGGAGCCCCTGCTAGACAATCGCCATCTCTGTCTGCAGGTGGCGGAGGTCCCCTCCGTGTGGTGGAGGTTGGCCCTGGTAGGTGTCACTAGGATTGGAGACCTCCTGGACTATGCTCAGGGGGACTGGGTGGATCTCCTTGCACTGGCTCAGCTCATGGGGGTCTCCAGCCCTCATACCCCTCATTGCCTACTCCAGGAGGTGAAGGTAGCCTTGCCCCCCACTGCTTGGGTGTACCTCGAGTGAGTTCTGAGAGAGGGTAATCCCTGCCCCCCTGACCCTCCAAGCTTTTTTTTGGGCCCCGGCCTCGTGACCCCCACCCCAGCCGCCTTTAACCCATGCACCTAGCCAGCTGCTAGAAATGCAGATGTTTCCCTTCTGAACTGCACCTCGAGACTATCTGGACGCACTTGTGCTTCACACTGTCCACTTTCTCACCCTCAGGTCACGCCCAGACACCAAATGGTGGGACCTGATGCCACCCATGGAGGGCGAGGAGCCCCGGTGGGCCAGCCTCTATTCCACCTTAACTGCATGGCCCACCAGGGACATCAGTTGGCGGCTCCTTCACGGAGCTGTCAGCACAGACTTGTACTTGGCGCGGTTTACTCAATACCTTGACACCTGTCCTTTTTGCGGTGTGAGGGAGACCCTGGCACATGCATATCTGGAGTGTGCCAGGTTGCAGTCCCTTTTCTGGCTCCTCCAGAACCTCTTGCTGAGGTTCTGGCTGTACTTTTCCCCTCACCTGTTTATATATGCACTCCCCATTCGTGGCCCCACAAAGTCGCAGGACCTCCGCATCAACCTCCTCCTAGCTCTTGCTAAAACTGCCAACTACAAGACAAGGGAGAGGTGGTTGGCTGAGGGGGGTCTCTGTGACTGTGGGGCATATTTCTGGTCCCTTGTCCATTCACATGTCCAGGCAGAGTTCCTCTGGGCAGCATACACTGGTTCCCTCAACACTTTTTGGGAGCAGTGGGCACTGTCCAGAGTTCTCTGCTTGGTGCTTCCCACCAAGTCCCTCGTTTTGACCCTCTGACCCCCACTCCTGTACCTGTTAGTCATTAGTTGTCCCCAGCACTCAATTGAATCCGGGCCCAGTGCCACCTACCCTTAGGCTGGGGAAGGGTTTTAACAGTGGGCAGCCTTGTGCCTGCCCACCACCCAGCCGTTCAAATGGTCTACTCTCAGACTGCCTGCAGCCTTTTTTCTCTCACAGTATATAGAGGTTTCAGGCCTGTCCCTCACTGGAAAAGTCAGGAAACACAACTCTTTAGAGGAGCAAAAAGCTTTATGCATAGAATCTCCCATTGGATCTACTCCTGTATTTATTTTGCTTACCTTTATCTGGTTTTTCCTTTAAAATGCATGTCCACTGTCAGAAAGCAGTTTCTCTGTCCTGAGCTGAGAAATAAAAGTCATGAGTAGTTGGTACTGAGTCCATTGTGAAGGTCAGAAAAACAGTGCTACACCAGCCCACCTAGCAGTACACTTGACCTCCCACCTCATTTTCTTGTCCCCTTCCATAAATCAGATCTAGCCTTTGCTAGGAGTTTTGCTCCTAAACAGACACAGGGTCTACACTGCTTGCAGCTATGTCTGAAAAAACAATTTCTCTTATCTTTCACCGTGCTATGGTCACAGCACTGCAGACACCCGCAACACAATGCCCAGCACACTGGAATGGGTTTCCTAGGAAGGTGGTGGAATCTTTGGAAACTTTTAAGACCTGGATGGACAAAACCCTGTCTGGGATGACATAATAGTAGTGCTGCTTTTAGCAAGGGTTTGGACTAGATGACTTCATGCAGTCCCTTCTAGCCCTAATATTCTATGATTCTATGAAAGCAATTATCAGTAGAAAGGTTAAGGTTAGTCTTTCAATATTAAGGCTGTCTACACTAGTAAATTAGTTTGAATTAAGGAGTCTTAATTTGAACTAATTTGAGCCCTGTCTACATTAAGCTTTGCCTAGTTTGAACTAAAAGTTAGTTTGAACTAAAGAAACACAGTTAGTATGAACTAATCACTTAGTCTGAACTTATTTATTTGCTTAGTTCAAACTAACCATTTAAACTAACTAGTGTGAAGTAGTTTTAGTTTGAACTAAGCAAAACCTAGTATAGACAGGGACCAAATTAGTCTGGATTAAGCCTTCTTAATTTGCTAGTGTAGACATAGCCTACTAAGCCAGGATACTTGGCTAGGACCTGAGGCTGCCAGGAGCAGCAGCAAGATCTGGGGCCTCACTGCTTTGGGAAAAAAAGGTGCCAGTACTAAATTACTCCACATACCTTTTTTGTTTTTTTTCCAAAAGCTTGGGAAATCCAAATTGCTTTTCAGTGCACCCCAAGTAAAAAAAAAAAAAAAGAGGAGTCTTGTGGCACTTAAAGACTAACAGATTTATTTATTGCATGAGCTTTCAGGGGAGAAAATCCCACTTCATCAGACGCTCTGAAGAGGGGGATCTTACAGAATGGGATGCAAATAAATGCAAGGAAGTGTAAGGCATGGAATCAGGTCATACTGCAAAGCAAATCAGAGCATTTGTAAGGATTCAGACTCGAGAAAACAGCACACAGAGGGAGGGTGAAGTCTAAATACCTGTTATAATGTGAGAAGAATCCATAGTCATGACTAAGTCCTGCTTTCACACAATCTAATCTGCATATTGGAGCTTGCGAACAGGGGACTGCAAACAGGGGAATTTGCGAGGGAAGGAGTTGGTGCCAGGTGCATCCAAGGTAAGTGATTGCTTGTGTCTTTTTTCCCTACAGGTGATTGCTGTTAGTTGTGGGACTGTGCTTGTGTGATTGGGTGGGGGCTGTTTGCACCATTGTTCCCTGATCACCTTTAATCACCAGCTTCTAGCAGCTTCTAGCAGCCTTGTGATTGGCCTGCCCCTGTGTGACTAACTGACCTAGGCAGAGAAGGCCTTTAAAAGCCACTGCTTGAGCGACCAGAGGGATGAGGAAAAAGCTGAAGTGCTCAATGCATTTTTTCCTTCAGTTTTCACAGGTAGGGTCAGCTCCCAGCCCACTACCATGGGTGTGGCAGATGGGAGAGAAGAAGACAGGCCCTTAGTGACGGAAGGTCAGGTTAGGGACTGCTTAAAGAAGCTGGATGTGCACAAGTCCATGGGGCTAGATGAACTGCATCCAAGCGTGCTAAGGGAATTGGCCGATGAGATAGCAGCACCGCTGGCCGTTATCCTTCAAAACTCATGGAGAACGGGGGAGGTGCCAGAGGATTGGAAAAAAGCAAATATAGTACCTGTTTTCAAGAAAGGGAAAAAGAAGGATCTGGGGAATTACAGACCAGTCAGCCTGACCTCAATCCCTGGAAAAATTATGGAGCAGATTCTCAAAGAATCCATCCTCATACACTTAGAGGAAAATAAAGTGATCAGAAACAGTCAGCATGGATTTACCAAGGGTAAATCATGCCTGACCAATCTTATCTCCTTCTATGAGCAGATGACTGGTTTTCTGGTTGCAGGAAGAACCGTTGATGTGATATGCCTTGATTTTAGCAAGGCTTTTGATACAGTTTCCCACAGCATTCTCATTGGCAAATTAAGGAAGTATGGGTTGGATACGTGGACTATAAGGTGGATAGAAAACTGGCTAGATCAACGGTTTCAGCATGTAGGAATCAATGGTTCCATGTCTAGCTGGCAACCAGTCACGAGTGGTGTGCCCCAGGGGTCGGTCCTGGGGCCGGTTCTGTTCAACATTTTCATCAATGATCTGGATAATGGAATAGACTGCTTCCTCAGTAAGTTTGCAGATGACACCAAGCTGGGGGGACCAGTAGACACGTTGGAGGGCAAGGACAGGATTCAGGGAGACCTAGATAAATTGGAACAGTGGGCCATAAGAAATCTTATGAGGTTCAATAAGGACAAGTGTAAAATCCTGCACGTGGGACGAAAAAACCCCATGCACCGCTACAGGCTGGGAAACATTCAGCTAAGTAGCAGCACTGTAGAAAAGGACCTGGGGGTCATGGTGGATGGGAAGCTAGATATGAGGCAGCAGTGTGCTCTTGCTGCCAAAAAGGCCAATGGCATACTGGGCTGCATCAAAAGAAGTATTACCAGCAGATCAAGGGATGTGATCATTCCCCTCTATTCTGCACTGGTGAGGCCACATCTAGAATACTGTGTTCAGTTTTGGGCTCCCCACTACAAAAAGGACAGGGACATGCTAGAGAGAGTTCAGAGGAGGGCAAACAAAATGATTAAACAGCTGGAGCACAAGCCCTATGAGGAAAGACTGAAAGCATCAGGCTTATTTAGTCTGCAGAAAAGAAGACTGAGGGGGGATCTGATAGCAACCTTCAGCTACTTGAAGGGATGCTCTAAGGAAGATGGAGCTTGACTGTTCTCGGTAATAACAGAGGACAGAACGAGGAGCAATGGTCTCAAGTTGCGGTTAGGGAGGTCGAGGCTGGATATTAGAAAAAACTTTTTTACTAGGAGAGTGGTGAAGCCTTGGAATGAGCTGCCGAGGGAGGTGGTGAAATCTCCATCTTTGGAGGTGTTTAAGGCCCGGCTGGACAAAACCATGACTGGGATGGTTTAGTGGGAGTGGTCCTGCCTCTGGCAGGGGGTTGGACTAGATGACCTATGAGGTCCCTTCCAACCCTATGATTCTATGATTCTATTTGTTCAATTTTGGCTGTTTCTCGTCAAAGTCTTGATGTCCCATTGATTTTTCTTGAGGACCATCATTAACAAAACATCAGCTGAGTGACTAGGAAGATGGAAGTGCTCAGCAACTGATTTGTGTGTGTGTGTGTGTGTGTGTGTGTGTGTGTGTGTGTGTGTGTGTTGTGATTTCTGATGTCAGTTTTGTCCCATTTTTTCTTCTGCATAGGGATTGTCCTGTTTGTCCAATGTATAACATGCAGGGTCACTTCTGGCACATGATGACATAAATCATATTAGTGAACCTTTGATGGAGTAGCTGGCTTGATTAGATGATGGTGTCTTTTTTGCAGATATGTGGACGAAGTTGGCAGTGTGGTTTTTGCAGAGATGTGTGCCTGCTTTAGTGTTTCTGTTGTTAAGTCTGTAATTGCTGGTGAGTATCTGTTTAAAGTTCAGGTCTTGTCTGTAGGTGAGGAGAGGTCTGTTTCCCAAGGCCTGAGAGAGTGAGGGGTCATTTTTTAAAACAGGCTGTAGGTCCTTAATCATCTGTTATAGAGGTCTGTATGTAGTGTTCTATTGTTTTATTTTTTGGGCCTTTCCTGTAGTAGTTGATGGTGGGGTACCTATCTGGCTCTGTCACTCTATTTCTTTACTTCCTCAGGTGGGTACTGTAGTTTTTAGAAAGCTTGATAGAAATTCTGAAGATGTCTGTCTTTGAGGGATCAGAGCAAATGCAGTTATATCTTATGGCTTGGCTGTAGACAATGGATTGTGTGGTATATTTAGGATGGAAGCTCAAGGGTTGTAGATAACTATACTGATCAATAGGTTTTTGATGTTTAGTGGTGTTGATGTGTCCATCCCTAATTTGTACTGTAGTGTCCAGAAAGTGGATCTTGTGTTTGGAGTGTTCTAGGTTCAATTTTATTGTGGAGTGGAAATTGTTGAAATCTCTGTGGAAATCTTCAAGAGCATCCATGCCACGGGTCCAGAAGATGAAGATGTCATCAATGTAATGTAAGTAGAAGAGATGTGCTTCGGGATGAGACTTGAGGAAATATTGTTTTAAGTCGCCCATAAAAATGTTGGCATATTGTGGGGCCATGCGGCTACTCATAGCAGTGCCACTGACTTGGGGGTATAAATAAATCTGAAATGGTTGTGGGTGAGCACACAGTCACAAACTTCAGTCACAAGCTGTGCTATGGCATATGTAACCACAATTATGGTTCAATGACAGGTTTGTCAATTTGGGCACCAACTAATTTCAGCCACCACAAAACCCACTTCTTGGTCTTAACCCTTCCTATAATAATAGCAACAAAAAAGGAAATTTGCACCAATTAATTTAAAAAAAAATACCCAGTCTCAGTGGGTGAATGGGCAGCATGTGAAAGATAGTCATCTGTACCCTTAAAGGTCGTTGTACACACAAACACTGCAGTAATGGGGACAATACAAAAAGCCTAGTACAAAACCTATTGAAGTAAATTACAATGGGTCTTGGATCAGACCTGAAGGAGGATGAATGGATGGATACTTATTTTCTTAACTAAATCAGCTGTGGTATATAACAAACAAAAAGATGATTGCTAAGGCAGGCAGGATCCAAACTATTTACTGAAGAGAGGGATCTGCATTCTAAACCTTTTATTAAACCATCAATACCACCGTTTACCATGTTTTAATGGAGGAGTGTCCAACCATTTTGTGTGAGGGGCCACATTACAATTCTTTTCTCTCTCAGGGGGCCAATGAGCATACTAAGAAGGATGGATAGATAGTTATTTTCTTAAATAGAACAGCTGTGGCATATAACAAACAAAAATGTGATCCTTGAAGAAGGCAGGATTCAAACCATTTAGAATTTTGATTTAAAGGACAGCTAGTCAGAAAGCTCAGCTGCTTTACTACCAGCACTTAATAATACTGACACTTTAAACTGCACTCAAATGTATTGGTAGTCAGCTCTGATCATGGAGCCAGGTCAAAGATGTCAAATTCCACACTGTCCCACAGAACAGACAATAATCCAATATTGAAGTGCATGGATAATGGTGTTCAAAAGATAGGGTCACAAACTCTCAAGCAGTGAGGGATGAAAGAAACTTGCTCACTGTTATATCGGCATTTGGAATATATGTATGGTCTCTTGAACTTAGTGGGTATGTGGAGATGATTGAGTCTCTGGATTTTACACAGACAAAATGCTGGTGTCTCTGGCCTGTGTAAGGCAGCGAGCGGACGGATTTTCTACCACTGGGTCTCTGTTCTGGCTATATGTTGTGGGCCAGGGGTTGTTTTGAGAAAATTTATAGTTTATATTAAAAATACATATAAGGTACATATTGAGGAAGATTAACAGTTGGTTTCGAACGTGACATGTCACTTCAGTTAAAAAATATTACTTAGATTTGATTCTTTCAGTCCCCCAGAGTCAATATAACTAAAGAGAGGGAGCTGGATTCTAGACCTTTTATTAACTCATCAGTACCACTGTTTACTATGTTTTAATCCAGGGGTGTCCAACCTTTTTGGGGAGGGTCCACACTGCAATTTTTTTCTTACTCAGAGGCCAGTGAAAAAATTTTGTACAGATAAGGCATCATGATCTTATTATTAATGAAATTTAAATGGTCAAAAATAAACACCAGTTTATAAACTCAACTGGGTTCTGTAAAAGCAGAAACTTAAATTTCAAAGCCAAACACAATTCTCAAATAATATCCATTCTCCCAACAGCAACCTTTAGATAAGTGTCATTGTCAGAACTGTGCACAACTTTTCACTTGTTAATTAAACCAAATTTTGGGCTTTGCCCTTTCTTTTTCTTTTTTTTTTCCCCCGAAAGCATCAGTGTGTACAGGTAGCAGTGGAGAGCATGGGGAGCATAGGCAGGACAGGGGTGGGGTGGGGTGGCAGGGGAGTAAGGCAGGGCCAGGGAGGGCAGGAATGGCTATATGGGATGGCAAGGGAGAGCACAGGGAGCATAGCAGGGGAAGGTTGGCAGGGCAGCATGAGGAGCAACGGGGGCATGGGTACATAGGAAAAAGATTCAGGACACAGGACCCCAGTCTTACCCCTCTCCCAGGTGTGGGACGCAGGCCTATTGGCACTAGGTGGGGGAGGAATGGCAGGCATAGCAAGGGAAAGGTGGCAGGTGAGCAAGGGAAGGCAAGGGTGGCAAGAGAGGGGTTTCAGCACAGAAAATGGCAAAGATGGCAGGAAAGTGTGCCAGGGCAGGGACAGTCAGGGGTGGCAAGACAGAGGAGGGGAGAGGAATGGTGGGGAGCACTGTGGCTGGGTGCGAATACCCTACTGCTGCTACTTCCCTCACCCCCCGCACCTTGCCAGCTCACAAGCCCCTTCCCTCCTACTGCCCCACACCTCATTGACTCCTGATCCTCTCCCCACTCACTCCAGCTCCCCCTACTCCTGATCCACCCCCACACAGCGGTTGGCTCCAGATCCACCCCATGCTACTTCCCTACACAGCTTACCTCACTGGAGCTCAAATGGGCTGAATCCAGCTGCTGGAATCCTCTCCCTGAGCATATTATTCCTGCCCTGGACTTGTGCACGTGTCAAGGCACTCCATGGGACATACAAGATCCTTTGGTGGGCCAGAGTCTGGCTCGCAGGCCATAGGTTGGACACTTCAGTTTTAATCATTTATGCCTGTGCAAAACTGTTGAGGATTCAACTTAATTCTCAATTTTCAGGGCTGAAATGAAAGAAAAATATTTTCATTTGCAAGCTGAGTATATCTGCTTTGGGAACCGTTGAGTGACAGCAAGCAAAGAGCTCTTCAATCCCATTTGTATACTTGTAGTTAAAGTAAAATTGTTTTAGGATTGAAATTACAGTAGCATTTTGTCTGTTAATATTTAAACTGCATTCATACGCATATTGAGAGTGGTGGTTGTACAAATTTCTTTATTTCTACCAAGCAAGGTAAGGTCAAAGGAGCCCTCATTGATATTGGGAGCATAATTTGACACCACAAACTTTGTGAGGCAGAGGGAAACAGGAGGCATTGTCATACTATCATTGTGTACTTTTCAATATGTACAGAAACCAATTTAGATAGTATTACATTAATATATTTAGAGTTACTCATAAAATCTGAAGTGCAGCTGAATACTATTTTTTTCCACTCTTTGTTCACAGAGTTCAAGTCCAAAAGGGACAATTGCAATCTTCTAATTTGGCCTCCAGAATGACAGTGTCCATATAACTCTCCCTAAAGAGCTCTGTGACACACTGCATCCATATATTCACCCATTTAATGTACCTGTGTATTGTTTACAGCCAAGTATGTCATACAAGATATTTTGGAATACTTATGACATACTGATCTTAAGTGTTATAGTAATATGTTTGTTGAATTATCAGGCCAGTTAAGATGCTCCACTATGTAATATTCCCAAAGATATGTCTTCATGGCTTGAAATATATCCAGGCAAAATTCTCCAGTAGCAGAAGGTCATTTCACACTTCATTAAGGCAAGTATAGAACAAACCCGGCTTAGCCTTTCAAGACAAAGGACTGGCTTAAGCATCAAAAAACAGTCAGATTCTTCCTTACTTTGGCCAGCTTGGATCCACTGGGAGGTAGTGCTCAGTGACTCAGGACATGGATGAGTCCTTGTAAAGGCATTGTAACCTGATCCTAGGAGAGGGACAAAACTCCAAAGGGGAAAAGGATTTTTTTTAAGAGAAACATTTACCATGATCTCTCTCTTCCACCTCGATCTACAAACACCAGCCTGTGATGAGACATGCCTAAGTTTGTAAGGCTGCTGAAAATGTTGAATTTAATTTAGAATGTGTT
The DNA here is from genome assembly GCA_007922195.1 of Podocnemis expansa. Taxonomy (NCBI): domain Eukaryota; kingdom Metazoa; phylum Chordata; order Testudines; family Podocnemididae; genus Podocnemis; species Podocnemis expansa. The sequence continues at coordinate 3,326,293 of ML682059.1, forward strand.
TTGCTTTGGTTCCTTCTTGACCAAATCTGACTTGTTATGCTTTGACTTGTAATTACTTCTGTAGTTAATATATTTTCTGGGGGTTTTTTTTTCTTTTTTTTAAATCTAAAGCAGTGCATTTGGTTTGAAGTGTGAGGGAGACTTCACTGGGAATAACAAGGCTGGTGCATATCAATTGCTTTTTTAAATTGACAAACTTGTACAAACTTAGTGTTCAATGACCACCAATGAACATTGTAAAATGTAGGTTCTTTGGGTTTTATCAGGAGTTTGGGATATTCCCTGGAGTCATTTTGTTGTATATTTACAAGAAGAGTAGCTGGCTAGAAACACTGTCAGTCAATCAGTTAAAAACAATTTGCTTTCTGGTGGCCATGCATGGATACCCCAGTAGTGAGGGGTTCTCACAGCAGATCAGGGTAAGATGGGGTCCAAGAGATAGGGTTCGGTGTGACATAGTAATACACTAGGCCATTCCACTAATGGAAAAAAATCACAGATTCCTAGAGTACATCTTGTAGAAAAAAAAAATCTAGACTTGATTAAAAAATTGTCAGTGATGGAGAATCCATCTTGACCTTTAGTTAATTGTTCCAAAGGGTAATTACCCCAATGTTTAAAAAAAATTACATCTTATTTCCAGTATTATTTTGTGTAACTTAGACTTCTAGCCATTGGATTGTGTTTTCCCTTTCTTTGCTAGACTGAAGAGTCCATTAGCAAATATTTGCTCCCCATGTATTTATAGACTTTAATTAAGTAATCCTTTAAGCTTCTCTTTGTTAAATTAAATACAGTGAGCTCTTTTAGTCTAACACCATAAGGCACATCTCAAACTTCCTCATATCTTCTTAGAACCTTCTACAATTTAGTAACATCTTTCTTGAATTGTTGACACCAGAACTGGAAACTGTATTCCAGCAAATGTGCAACAATGTCAAATACAGAAGTACAATGACCTCTCTATTTCTGCCCAGGATTACCCTGTTTATGCACTTGTCTTTTAGCAGCAGATTTAATATTCATTTGGGTAGACCTTTTATTGTTTTAATCCTTTGCTCTATGTGCTGTATATGTTTGAAGAAGGAATAAATAATTCTTTGTTTTGAAGATGCTGTTTCTGAGTCTCTGCATATGTTGAGGTCACAGACAATGAAACAGAAACTCATGTTCAACTAATTATCCACCATCCCCTCAAATCTTTCTCAGAGAAGCTACTTTGCAATGATAAAGTTCTGCCATCCTGTAAATATGGCCAACATTTTTTGTTCCTAGATGTATTCCTTTGAATTTAGTTGTATTAAATTCATGTTGTTTGCTTGTACTGTTTACCAACTGATGCAGATTATTTACCAGTGATCCAAATCTGAATTAGTTATTTGTCCCTTTTTATTATGAACCACTCTCCCCAGTTTTTGTGTCATATGCAAACTTTATGACTGCTGATTTTATATTTTGTTCCAGGTCAGAAATAAAAATCTTAAAAGGTATGTAGAGTCAAAAACTGATCTCTGAGGCACACCACTGAAAAGTGACCTACTAAATGATTCCCCATTTATATTTATATTTATATTTATATTTGAGATCTATCAATTAAACAACTTTTAATTGAATATTTGCTGTGTTAATTTTACCCCATTTTGGGAGGGGCATGGTTTAATCAAAATATCATGGCATACTAAATCAAACACTTTAGAGAAATATAAGAATATTATATTGACATTATGACCTTTATCAGCCAAAACTGTAATTCCATCAACAAAAGATATTTTGTTACTTTGATAGGATCTATTTTTCTATACACCCATGTAGATGGTCATTAATGATGTTATCTTCCTTTAACTATTTATTGTTTCTGGGTTCAGCCACTCTACCATCTTACCCAGTATTAAGGTCAGGGTAACAATGTTTACCTTTCGTAAAAAACTGGGATAACATTACCTCTCTTCCAGTCTTCTGGACCTTCTTCAGTGTTCCAAGCCTTAGTAAAAAAAAAAAAAAAATCAACATTAACAGTTCACTGAGCTCATTGGCCACCTCCTTTACAACTCTTGGATGCAAGTTCTCCAAACCTGCATATTTTAAAATACCTACCCCTATCAGTCACTGTTTAGCATCTTCCTGACATAATAATGGTATTGAAATAGAAAAAACATATCTTATGACTGTAAATTTTTCCCCTAAGTACAGAAAAGACATATTTACAGAACCCTTCTTTATTATTGATAATTCTATTATTTCAATCCACTTACAGACTAATACACTTAAAACAAAAAATAAAAACAACTTCTTATTGACGTTAACACTGAAGGCCACAGATTTCTCCTTGTGTGCTTTTTTTAAATTCCTTTATCAATTTTCTACAATTCCTAGCTTCTGATTTATATTCACTACTATCAACTTTCCCTTTCTTCCATTTGTCATTTATTTATTTATCTGTCTTCATTTCTCCTCTAAACAAGATCTTTTTTGTTTTAACCAAGATAGCATTCTTCCCTAATTGTAATATTTTTGGTCATGTGGTAAAGTGTTCTTAAACAATTCGCAATGTTCATTCACAGTCTCCAATTAAATTCATCCTCCTAGGTGATGTGGTTCATAATTGCTTTCAGCTTTGTGGAGAGGTGCTAGAACAACTTGTATAATTGGGTGGGAAGTGCTGAGTACTATTGAAATAAACTGTAAACACTGCATATAAATAATGTATGTGATGGAAATCACTTCAAGTCAGGTGATTCAGCAGCACCCCAGCACTTCTAGTTCCAACACCTATGACTTTAAGAAATGGGCTCTGTGACAGGGTGGTTGCCCCGCACAGGTCTATATGGGGCTTTTAAGGGCTAGGGAGTTGCAGCCAATGGGCTGCAAGTGAGATAGAGCCAACCAGGATGCAGCAGCCAGTATAACAAAGGAAGCTCCAGGCACCAGAGTTCAGTTAGCTTGGGGTGGGGGACACAGTTTATCTGGTTGGCTGAGGAAGTCAGCACTCCGGAGAACTCCCAGTGCACCACTGAATAATGACCAGAAGCCTGGAGGTCCTGAAGCTAAGGAAGGCAGTGGAAGTCCCGTGAGCAGTTCAGAAGCAAGAGGCCAGCATGGGACTGAAGGCCGTAGAGGTTCCAGCATGACACCAGGACAAAATGGCTGCATGGCCCTGAGGTAAGATCATGTACTAGACTGGGGGCTGTGGGGAAAGTGGCACAGGGAGATTGTTGGTGACCAAGAGGGACTGAAGGGAGGCGGAAGCAATAGAACTATGGTCAAGGCACTCAAGATTTCTGGGCCAGGAGCTGGTGAAGTGGGTGGGCCTGGGTCCCTCCCCACTCCCTTAGAGCACCAGGATGGGCACAGGACTCCCTAGCCATTGGGAGACTGATTAGTGGCCAGGACAAAATAGTGGAACTCCCTCCAGGAAGGCAAGGGTGGCATACAGACTAAGGTACTCAGCCGGAGAGCAGAGTAGCTTGTGGTATTCTGCCAGAGGGCAGAGTAGTCAGTCAAGTGATGGAACATGAGCTGAGAATGGGGACCACTTGACTTAAATTCCCCAGTAACACCTCACAAGAGGCGCCCATCCAGAGGTGAAGCCTGAACCCCATCACAGACCCCTTCAATGTACCAAATATATTACTAGTTCAGACTATTCTGTTTCTAACATTATAAATGTGATCAAGTCATGATCACTTGTATCTAAGTTATCATTAAGCTTCATTATAATTCTCATTGTTCATGTGTTTTGAAAATTTACTTTGAATGGAATAAATGGTATAATTGATTCAGAACTGATTAACATCTGACAATGTGTAAGATCTCTTTCCTTATTTTAGTTCAGGATATATATATATATATATATATAAGATTACTATGGCATGAAATCTCCTACCATTACTTTATGAATGGAAAGGAGCTTTAATAGGAACCAGAAAAAAAATGATATGGTTTCACAATCAAAGTTTATAACAGACTAATTTATTGAGTGTCATTAACAGTGAACTTTTTCCCTGAGTGTCATTTATATATGCTTCCTGTTAAATTTGCATTTAGATTGCTCTCCTAGAAAAAAAAAATCCTCAGAAATCCTGTGATATCTTTTAACCTCTACACAGCAACAATTACAATGATTGCCCATGGTTGAAAACCATTTAGCACATCAAGACACATTTTAGTATCTCCTCTTCAACCAATCCAAGATTGTTACCATCAAGAATTATTTTATCCATTTCCTATTCAAACTGCAAACAGAATGGCAAGGTCAAGAACATGTGTTGCTTTAAGAAAGGTTAAGTGACATTTACACATGCTCTAAATATCTTGAACACATCAGCCTTTTCTGCATTATTATTGATAATTCTACTATTTCTTTCTAGCAGAGACTAATAGAATTGTTAGAATTCTCTTTGTTCCTTTGGCAAGTAGCAAAAATGTATAAAGTTGATACATAATGAAACTGAGTATGAAGAAATCACAAAATATTTAAATTCACTTATTAATGACAAGACAATACTGATTGTTTAGGTTCACTAATTTACACCCATTGAAGTTAGTGGGAATTTAAACGTTCAGATAAGTGGGTTTATGAGCACATTCCAAATCTAGAAGTGTATCATTTATTTCTCAAACATATGGCAATAAAGCGGTAGAATAACCATATTTTGGATGAAGCTTTCAAAGATACAGGTTTCAAAGCAGTGTAAACAAAACCATGTTATATTGCAAACAGAGTGCATTATTTCTGTTGGTTTAATTCTCTTAAAAATACTTTAGCCACTGTAAATGATGGAGAATATGGGATAAATGGCCTTTCTGGTTATTAATTCAATATATATTTTCAGTCAATTAAGTCATGCCATCACTTTTTTAAAAAATAAAACAAGCTCCTAAAACTGCCTGAAAATTATTATAGAAAGTTCTTAAGAGACCATATAAATAGCCACTGGATTACTCTGTACTCTTCAAATCTCTGCATGAGCTCAGGAGATAATGGCTTTTTATATATGTGAAAGCATATGATGCCTTAATAACTAGCATCCTCAATGACTGACTGACAGAATTTCTGATGTGGCAAACATCAATTTCTATGATTTTTTTAAGTGCAAGTCCAGCACAATATAGGTTATTATGCAATATTTAGAAACCAGAAAATGAACTGAAAACACAAGCAGAATCATATATGTAGTGGGATGTGATACAAATGAGGTCATGACTTTGTGCCTCCACCCACGTTGGCCAGCAGAGCTGCAGTAGCATACTGAATGGTAAGTGCATGTTGTTTTAAAAATTTAGCAAGCAGCCACTGCTGTGTGCGCTATGATAGACACTGAGGCAGAGACCACTGTGTCAAGAAGAATCTTTCCATTGGATTCAATGGGCTATGGATCAGGACCAAAATGCTCCAGAATCAGCGTATCAGTTATATCCTGATGCCTCTATGAACTACTATCCTCTCCACTGATGCCCTATGATTTAAAATATCTAATAACTATTTGTACTTTGAAAACATACCCAGTAGTACAGTGGCAAGCAAACCACTGTCATGAAGTTTTATGCACACAAATAACACTATTTATGTGAGTAGTCCCCACTGGAATTATTCACATACCTTAGGGTATGCCTGCATGGGAGCCTTAGGTTGACTTAACCTGCCTTAAGTCAACCTAAGGAACTCCCTGGCCGAATTTAGAATTTATTAAGTTGCCTTAAGCACTTGCTTAAGCTGACTTAATAACACCTACCCCAAAAGACGACTAAGGTGTTAAGTTGACTTTACAGGGCAGGAAGGGCCCAGGCCCCACTCCCTGCTCCATCCTTGGTCCAGGTCCAGCTCTGTGGGCCCAGTCCATCCCCAGGTGTCTCCAGCAAGCAACTGGGAGCTGAATTTGGTTCCTGAGCTGCTTGCCGCAAGTGGCAGGCAGCTTGAAGCTAGTGCCTGCCACCACCAGCATGTGGTTTGGAGCCCAAGCTGGCTTCATGACAGCTGGCAGCTTGGCACCAAATCAGACTCTGAGCTACCTGCCAGTAGCAGCAGGAGCTGGATCAGGGCCCCAGGGTTGGGGCAAGAGGTGGGGGTTGGGGTCGGGGTATTTCTACCAGTGTAAACATACACTTAAGTCAACTTAACAAGGCTTACTTTAAGTTGACTTAAAGTCAACCTTGTTAAGTCAACTTAACTGAGCCCCCAAGTGTAGATATAGCCTAAGCAACTACTAAATTGTCTTAGTGTTTGAAGGATCAAGGACTATGAATCATAATACATCCATTAATCCTTACTAAATAAATGTTTGATCATTTGCAACAATCATGTCTTCATTAACATGTTATCTGATCTTGGTAATGATAATATGTGAAAAAAAAAAACCAACGGATTGTTAATGTGTTGGTCTAAATGTCCTTTGACTATTGCAATTATCTGTAGGAGTATAGGAATCTCCATGTTGAATCAAACCAATATTCTGTAAAGTCTTGTGTCCTATCCTTCACTATAGCCAGTTCTATATACTTCAGAGGCATTTTTAAGAATCACACAGAAGGCAGGCATGGACTAATCTGCCCCCCAGTAGGTCTCATCTTGATGCATGGACATTAGAAATTATCATAAACCATGAATTTTAATACCCTTTTCAATAATTTATAATAATTTTATATGAACTCTAGATAAGCGGATACATAACTTTCAAATATTATCCACAGACACATTTCAAAAATAATTATTATGACTACTAGGCTACTGACTTTAAATAGACATTTCACATGCCACTGTTTGGTGACATATTATGCATATACCTTACCAGAGGATCCCTATAAAACTTTATGTATCAAAAATTCCCTGGGTCACAGGGTCCAAATTCTGATCTCTACTATACTTCTTGAAATCAAATGAATTTGTTTGGATTTATAGTGTTCAAAATCAGAGCAGTATTTGCCTATCATATCAACATAAGAAAGATTTCTTTACTCCAGTCCGGTCTCTTCTGGCCATATACTCAGTGTTTTAAATACCAGCAAGCAAAATGAATAGAAGAGAAATAAATAAAACCAGCCACGTTTCCTGAACCTTTGAGACTCATGCAGAATCTCCTCACTCATCCACAAAAATGAAAAACAACCTTTCAGAAGCACACATATGAGAGACCTAAAATGTTCAAACACTGGAATTATGTTATAAAACACAGTTATACTTACTTGGTGTGATGTTATATGATTAAAATATGACAATGCATATCACTGTTGCTACCACTGCCATATAATTACAACAAATCTTGTACAAAGGGGACAATGTAAGGTGTCAATGGAAAAATTAAGATTTGCTAAACAGTTATCCTTTTTGTATGCATATGTCATGTTTGTAGATAATAACTATGTACTAGCATCCTACATAGATATTGCTTTCCTGAGTAACACCCACCCAGTAAAATCCATACTGAAACCAGAAATCACATTGTGAATGAGCTATTGAAGATAATGGTCCATCAAAGAACACTTAGCTCTCACACTAGGCCACAGACAAAGCATGTCCTCACCCATCAAACCTCCCTGGAAACATACTAGCCAGACTATGAGTAACTGCTGGTCCTATGACAACAAAGTATTCTAGGGCATATGACTTGCTACTATGACTCTGGACTCCATCTTGCACTTGTAATTTTCCACAAAGTGAGTCTGAAGGCATCCACACATGTGGAAGAACATACATGAACCCATGGAAGCATCTCCATTTTGCTTCTATCCTGCTCCGATCTCAGGCCTATGGACTTACACTACAAAGACCATTCCAAACAATGGACTGAGGACCTTCCATTCTTTTGGAAGTTACCAAAGACTCTTCAAGGCAACAGCTTGTACCATCCCTATTACAATCCTCATACAAGAACTTTGCAATAATTGTATGTATATGACTCAAACCATTTTAATTCCCTTTTTTCTTTCTTTTTCCTTTGAACAAACCTTTAAATATTAGATACTGGAAGATTGGCAGCAGCCTGAGCAGATCTGAGGTCTATGCTGACCTGGCTATGAAGGTGATCCCTTGGTATCAGAAGAACCCTTTATTTCATAAAATTAAGTCTTGTGTCTGGAAGGTGACACAAGAGCTGGGATACCTAAGGAGACTGCATTTCTGATTTCTCATTAACCTGTAAAACAGATCTTTATTTTTGTTACTGGCTTGGTATATCTTATAGAAATATAAACACTAGTCCAGGGTGAGTCTGCAGTTTGTCCTGGTACCCTCAGCTGTGATCTACTGGAGCAGGGTGACATTTGGATCATGTTGTGAATGGGACAGAAGTTGTCAATAAACCAGCAAAATAATAAAGAAATCGTATATGATTGGTAAATACATACTTGGAGCTGCTGGAACAATTGTACTGTTGGAGTGCTGAGAGCCTTTCTTAAGAGGGACATTTGCAATTGTACAGAAGTCAGGTGAGTGCCTCCTTGCATTTGTGCCTCTGAAAATCACTCAGTCATTGTTTTACCATTTTTCCTTCTCTCTAATAATCCTTGCTATGCACAGAATTTAAACTGTGTTATTATTTAGTTGCTTATTTGCTAAACTTCTGCTACTGATCACTTACTGATTTATATATACAGTACAAATATGGTAAGATTAACATGGCCAAACACTGCTTTAGAAGCCTACATGCTCTGCTCTCCTTTTTGTTTTCCTTTAGAGATCCACCTCTTCATCGGTATTTTGTCCTACCTTTTTACCATGTCTTTAGTCCCCACTTTCAAATTTCTGTTACACCTTTCTGCTGGACAAACACTATAAGAGAGAGACAATGAACTTGGTAGGTGCAGTGATCAACTTCATTTATTGAAACTAAGAAGTCTTTAGTACTGTGTAACCATTAAATGTAGTTATGGAGCAGAATGCTTAGTACTGTGTGCCTTTGGATTATGTGGAGTATTCTATCCCAGGCCAGAAACAAAAGGCTTGAGACTGTTAATTTGATTTCTTTCTTCTTCCATTCCCAGATGCAATCCCTTTTCCGCCCACCCCAAACCGTACAAATCATACTTTCTAGTAACACACAGTGACAGGGTTCCACACACAACCTGGAACTTGCGTAAACCTGTGTTCCTTTAACCGTCCAGACTGGGCTGTGTCTCATAGTGCTTTGCTAGTGACGAGTAGCAAACCAATCCCACATCCAACTAAACTGTATGAATGTTCTCTGAGCCATCTATGAACAACACAGTAAAAGGAACCAGCCAGTTCTCCCAGCTCCTAGCCTTGCACCCCACAACTAAAGCATCTTGCCCTGGTCAGAAGCCTGACCAGCATACATTTATAATCTAGTCCACCCTTTCTTCAATGTGTCGAGGACATGCACAAGCATTTGTGGTCCAAGCTGAGATTTTTCAAGCACTTCAACTAAAACATACTGTTTTAGGCAAAATTAAAGCATACATATTAACTACAGTAGTATAGGCTTGAATTGATTATGAGTGGCAGGCATAAATGGTCAAAGATAGTTAGCAGAGAAACTCAAAGCTAAACACAAAATCTAAAACTTAAACCTGTTTGTACTAGGCAGTATTTACATCAAAGTTTTCTCGTCCCACTGGATGTTACAGTTCCTAATACAGAGCTTTCTCCCTCAAGTTTGGGACCAATCTCCTCAGATGAAGTTTTTGTCTTACAGCATTCTTACTCCTTCCAGCATAGGTGGAGGAGGAGAAAAGGTAAATGTATAATGACAATGGCCCTTATTTTATATCCTACTCCCTATTCCTGTATGTATATTCATATTGTATGGGTTTGCCCCTGCAAAAGAACTGAAGGGCAAACACCTAAACCTGTTAAGATCTGACTTCACTAGAGTCCATGTGGGTGCACTAGTACACTTACAGACACTGAACTGCAAGGTCAGGGGCTATATTTGTATTAAGTGACCATATGGTCTGTGTGCAGTGATGAAGGTCTGACATATGTTGGTAATAATAATTATTAAAACAGAGTATGAATCACCTATTATTTACTTTAACAGAAACACTAAACTTTTGGTAGAATCACCAGGTTATGATTTATGCCAGTGACCACCAGACTTTGTATTTGATTGAGGACCTTTTCTTCATTATGAACAAACTCCAGCACAATGTTTGGCTCTTGATCAAAAAAGTGGTTTAATATGCCACTATAAGTGACTGTACAGAATGAGTGCCTCCAAACACTTTATTTAATCTCTTTGCCAGCATTCAGAATAGCTGTATGATGAATCGGGAATGCTATCGGAAATGTGACAAGATTAATATCCACAGAAAAAATGCATTACTTCTATCCTTTGAATATTTTGCTGACATCTTTCATACATTTTCATTTCTTTGATTTGTTTTGTTCACCATTTGTTCTATAATAATTTCCACATCAGCACAACATTTGTTTCTATATCCATTATGCAATAAGTTTTAACAGAGGTATGTTATTTCTATAATCCATGCTGATGCCAGTAATATGTGATTGTGCAACAATTTATGGCTCTCAAAATGTTTCAGTGGAGAGAAAAGTTATGTTCTGTAACTCCACTCATTTCTGAGTTTTTTTTTTTAAAACCTCTCATTTAAAAGTATGTCATATTTATAACACTGTGTTTTAATGTTATTTTATTTACTATATATTTCAAGATAAATTATGATAAACTGGAGTAAAAGTACAACTGTGATAAGCTGGTTAAGAATATATTTTTGTAATTTCAGAATAAAAATGTTACAAGAATGCTGTAATTTTTTTTCCAAAAAAACCAAATATTATAAACCCAGGAAATTCAGAATTAAGGTTTAACTTTCAGACATATCAACATATGGAAATCTGAAGTTGGAGCTCTCAAACTTAAACTTGCTCTTACCCAATTCCATGAGAGATGTTCCATAAGTTCCAAAGGGGTAGCTGTGTTAGTGTAGTTCAGCAAAACAAAAAAGGAAGTGGTATTTTGCCCATGAAAAATAAATGTGGTATTCTTTAAAGTGCCACAAAACTCCTCTTTTCTTTTACCATGAGAAGAGTGGAGGAAAATCTCTCCTTTAAAATTAGTCTCCTCTAGTTTTGGACCACAAACACTAAAATGCCTTAATCAAATCCTTAAGATTATTGCATGACTCAGATGCAACGGAAACATTGCCCCATTGTAGATAAATGATTAGAGTACAGTGTGTGAGAAAGGAAGTAATTTCATGTAACCAAAGTATCATTATGCAAAATTAAGATACTGCTGCAGTACGTTAAACACTGATAACTGCTGTTCCCTTTGGCCTTTATTCTGTGCTCCCGTTCCCAGGCATGCACTAGTGCAGCAGTTAATGAGTCGGGAGGAACAAGTATAAAGTTAAGCATGAGCTGAAATCCTTTGCTGAATAGGGATAAATTTAAGTGTGAGCCTAAGTGTTTTGCTGAATCTGAGTCCTAGTGAGCCAAAGGTCTGATTTACTAGTCTATGAGACTGATACTTTCTATGAAACAAAAATAAAAAAAAACCACCTTTATTCTAAAAATCATCAGTGAAGCCTCAGAACAGTAAATCATTTCAGAAAGTCAAGCTTATACACTCAGTTGGATGAAGGGAGAATAAAGAATGGATCAATGTTTTAAGCCTCAGGGCCTTTGTCAAAGATACTTAACTTTTAATTCTTCTGACACCGAAATGGATCTCTCTTTCCAGAGCACCAATTTCTTTTACTTTTTATTTAATTCATTAGACCTGCTAGACCACTACTGGATCATTTAGAGATAGTTGTTTTAGTCTACTTTTTAAACAGTAATTGAAACATTTATTTTAATAGAAACATACTGTCAGAAAACAGAAAAATATATGTATATTGGTTTGTTGCTAAAATAATTGCCAACCTTAGCACATTTTAAAATCTGCTGTTCTTCAAGGTAGGGCATCCTTATTTCTCTGTTGGAACAATATTAAAACCAAAAGTTGGTTCTAACAAAAATTGTTCTTATCTAGACTTAGAAAAACACATTGATAATCATATTCATATGGGTTTGTGACAAAGATTTCATAAATAATGGAACCGGGGCTTCAATTCAAATTTGAATCAGAAACAACTTGAAAATAATGTTTTATTATAGGTTTGAGAAATGGTTTACATTCCAACACAGATAAGATGCTTTTGTAGATTCTTCATAAATCTGGTTCTTTTAATATGTGCATACATTTAAAGGTTGATGTAGGAGCATATAAGGAAATGTTAATAAAATTTCCTTTTGAATTAGTCTATTGACTTGCTAGGTTACAGACCAACTATTAGACCTTTCATTATGACACAGGCTATTTCACTCATTGAAGTTATTATTGTCATTTTCAGAGAGTATAATGCCTGAACTGACAAGTTTTAACCTGAAACCAGAGCAAACCCTCATGCTATTTTATATATGTATTTGTTTATTTCTAGTCCTCATTTTCATTATTAACCTCCAACCAATAAAATGACACATTATCTATGATAGAGTTCCTAAAAGCCATTGTGGAACTTTCATTTACTTCAGTTGATTTAATCTGACTTATTTTTGCTTTTATCTACAGAGCTATTATTAATCAAGGCCAAATTTTGCTCACTTTACTCACATAAGTAAGTCACACTGACTTCAGTCGAACTACTTTGTAAGAGAATGGAGAATCTGATTCTGAAATATCACTGCTGTGCAACATCCAGACTTCATCAGATTCAAGTAAGAACAGATTATTAAAGTACAAATAGAAGAAACTATTGATAATTAATCAAATATTAAACAAATAATTAAAACACATTAATCAAATCATTAAAACAATTAGAGGGCTGATAAATAGTTCCGGATTTTTAAGATGGGGTTTGAAAATGTACATGAGGGAGCCACATGGTATATTTAGCAAAACAAAATCCTCATGTGCTTTCAAATGTTCTTTTATACTTCAGGAGATTTTATAATATATCTGACATAAAAGTAAAACCATCCCTCTGTCCATTTAAAAAAATATCTTACTGTGTTTTCTCATTACAAAGCTATTTCTGTTAAAGAAGAATTTGGTCCCTCACAGACTCATCTCTTGCTGTTTCATATTGTAGTGGAATAATGTACACAAGACTGTGATTTCATTGCTAGATGAAGCTCATGAACAGAAGACTGTATAGATCTATACAAGAGGTGCACAAAATGACAACTTTATTAAAAAGACAAATACCTTTTTAAAATTGCAAAGAAAAGTATTTTTAAAAAGTAAATGAATATTGTGTTGTGTTTTGTTCTGTTCAGGACAACGTGCATTCATACTGTAGGATTTTCCTCACTCACACAATAATTCCATGACGTTAGTGAAAACTCCAGCTGTTATGCACAACATTCATGACCTTCATGGTTTCTCTTCAGTAAGGAATCTTGGGATCAGATGATTTGCATGAAATAATCAATACTCTTTTCCAACACGAAAATTTCATGACTTGTTAGGGATGGTAGTCATACTATAGTTGATTAATAAAAGATATATAAGGATGCTCACGTCTTGTTTTATCTATGTACCTTCTCCATGATCCATCTAAGTTTTACAATAGAGTCAAATTACAGTTCTATATCTCTTTCTACTTCTGCTTGTGTGACTTCCTTCTCTCTTGCTTCTCTAGTTCTTTCTTCTGTAACTCCTTTAGGGTATGTCTTCACTGCAGCTACCTTGAGTGACTTAACTAGTGACTGAAATGACCATAGTGTAAGGAAAATATCTCCATTTTAATTTTATTTAAAAAATTACTATATTCATTACAACTTATTTTGGTTAATATTAGGTTGTTAGAATTTTGTTTGTGCCTTTGCTGAATATTAAGCTATAGCTTGGAAATATAACAATATATACGGCTAGCTAGTTATGGTAAAAATGTTAAAATTAATCAAACATATTTCAAATTTCCAAAGTTTTCTACCTAGAATAAGCAAATGACAGGATGATAAAACCATGTATAACATTCATTTTTAGGAAGAGACCTAATTATTAAATGGAATTTAGAGTGTGTTATAAGAGTAATAAATCTAAATTTAACTGTAGCCTATTCCAATGTCTATTTTCAAAGTCTCTGCCTTAAAGAAAAATGTGCAGTTAGAATATTTAACACTTTTATTTATTTCTTAATGTTGACATGACAAATACCTTTGTGAAATGCACACTTTCAAATACGTTATTTAAACAGAAAGATCCTACCATCCCTGCCAATGCCCCCTGATAAATGCTTAATATACTAACACAGAATCTAACAAACTTCTTAATCTAATTAGTAATGTAAGAAGACATTTAAGTAACGAATATTTATGTTAATGGAAAGTTAATTAATTACTGGCAGTACTCAAGCAACTGTCATCCCATTCAGGAAGATAAAAAGCATCTCTCAAAAATTGTTATAAAGAATTAGCAACTGCTTTAATAAATATTTAAACTAAAGACTTTCTAAGAGTTAGTTTTAAAGACTATTTTAAGAACAAAAAACTTTAAAATGTTTGGACTTTTTTCTTTCTTGTTAAATACTAGCATATGTAGGCACCATGTACTTTAGGGGCCTTTGAACTCAAGTAGGAAGTTAACATTTAAGCAGTTTCTATGTGCTGCAAGTTCTGCCACTGAGAGACCCTTCCTGCCCCTCCATTGGGCACAGGAGTCTACGTGGTCTCCTTTAGGGGGAGTGAGTGCATGGCTGATGTGGAAGCTGCTGGATACTGCTCCTGTGGCTGCTGCTGGGGTTCCTGAGACTTCTGGAGGCTTAATTGAGCAGGGAACTTCAGAGGTTGGTGGCCTTACTCAGCCCAAAGCAGGGTCTGGGCCTAGAGCTGGCTTCTTTGGACCTGCAGTGAGGACGTGTCCGTCTCCTCTCCTCCATTTTGGAGCAGGGCTTATAAAGGAAGAGAGTCTGCTGAGAGACTTACTGGGCCTGAGAAGAGGTAGAGTAGCAGTCCCTTTGAACTAGGGCCAGGACTACTGAAATTGGTTGGGCCCACTCTAGATCTTCAGTGTGGTTCTGAGTGAATGCACAAAACCAGCCCTTCAAGCGTGCCCATGCAAGCAAGCAGTTGAGGTTCTGCACTCTGGGGAGTGTGCCCTCTGGAGGTGGGGTAACAGCTCTGAGCATGCTCATTAAGACCAGACTGTGGGGTGAAGTTTTTAGAACTCCCTGTCCCGCCCAATGCAGCAGAATGCTGTTGTGAGGCATGCTATTTTTAGGGGCTCAGCATTCTGGCCTCTAAAACTAGAAAATGGAGATGGAACGCTGCATTCCAGGGCCTACTATTTTTAAATGGTAGGCCTCAGAATGCACTGTTCCAGCTCCATTTTCTATTTTTAGTGGCCCCAGAATGCTGAACCCTAAAAATAGTGGGCCCTGGAATGGCATTCCCCTGTGTTCTGGCATACTTTAACCCCTGACAAAGGGTGCATGTTTTCCTATAACTTCATGGCAATAGGAAGGAGAACATCATAAAGCCCTCTGAAGTGAATACTCCTGATATGCTCTTTCTGCTATTCTGCTCAAATAGCAAGTATTTGGCAACTCCTCCTGTTCACGTCTCCAAGCAAATGGCCACAGATGCATTTGCTTTGTTTTTTTAAGAGAAGGACCAAGACAAATTATCAAAAGGAAAAACCCACCCAAGACTTCACTATGAATTGGTGACGAAAAGTTAACTAAGACACTGCAAAGATATTAGCTTTAAGCTCTTACACTGATTGGAATTATGGAGGATATGAAACTGTTTTTGTACCCTAAGCCAGTGGTTCTCAACCACCATGTCAGGACACATTACTGTGTTGCCACACAGAAGTAAGTGTGTTATGGAGAGCCATGGCAATGGTTGGATTTGGCTTAAGGGAGGGGGGCTGGTGTGTCTTGTAGAGTCACGATATGTCATCAAGCATGTTTCAACCTGCAAAAAGGTTGAGAACCAGTGCCCTAAAATATTAATAGCTTCTCCTGTTAATCACTGAGTGGGTAGACTACATCTTCTGGGAAAGTAGACAGAGGCTAAGCATTAGTAAACAGAGAAATGATGGATTTCTCTTCTAAATTGTATTTAAGATTCTTTATATTCATAATTGACCAGTTTCAAGACAGCTCCCTAAAAATTATCTAATAAGACACTAAGAATGGATTCACAATAATTTTGTGGAGAAATATACTTTGGTTTTAATTTACCAGATTAAGAGCACACCAAAGGCAATCTACCCTTGGCGGTGTACTCTTCACTAAAGAACTTAACTGAGGGCCATACAGAAGAGACCGTAACAAAAGTAACCAGTTTAGTAATTAATTAATATGTATATATTACATTATTATTAGTCATTAATTCTCTTTTTCTCTGATTTGGCAGGAAGAGAAACAATCATCAAGAGCTAGCCTACAATTTCTCATTTCTCTGAACTAAATATAGCAACTTTAAAGACCAAATTAGTTGGAATGCAAACATTTCAAATTGAAATACCCCTTTGCCATCTCAAACTTCCCACACCATTTCTATTCATGCTTAAAATAAATTCTTATATCAAAACCTCTTTAAATAATAAACAACCAGGATTTTTTTTAAATAATGGTATTTTACAACAGATATTTACACACTCTGAAGACAAATTTTCAACTAATGGAATACATTTTAGGCAGAAGTTTCAGAAGTGTTGGCCTAGGTTTGCTCCCATTGAAGAAAAACTACCCTAGACTTCAAAGGCAGCAAAGTTCAGCAAATTCTGATTATTTTTAAACACTCCACCTCTTATATCCTCAGATCACATTGCCTCTCTTTTTAAGAAGGGTTAGCTCTGTTATATAAAGGTCATATGCTATCATTAATATGAGATCAGATAATCAGGCTCAGCTAGTTTTTCTTAATGAAAATGATTTGGCAAAGGAGCACAACACAGAAAGAAAGGTCCATATATCATCATGCCATACCATCCAGAGAAGTGGTTCTGTACTTAATTTATTCCCAGCTACATTTCAGAAAGTCACCTTCTTATGTACCATGTGTGATTACAGAAAAGAGAAAAATTACATATTCACAGTGAAGCTTTTTTTTTTATGGTATCTTGATTTACATAATCGATACCACTCTCTTCTTCAGTCAACAATGGGAACGGTGGTTGCAGAGGTGTAATTTACACCTTTTTAATACTAGCCTGAGTGAATTCATTGTAACTAATGCAACTAATTCCAACATTGTATCTTTTATCAATAGCATCTTTTAAAAGGGATGAAAGATAGAAGTTCAGTTAGTCCCTGATGGGCATCTGAGTGAAATTTGTCATCTAAATGGCAATGGTGGATATATGCTCTGACTGGTGCAAAGGGACAATATTTAGTTGCTATCTCTGTGTTTGAGACAAGACTGTGTCTAGTACCACACTTGCTCTGAGACATTTAGGAACCGAAAGAGCTACTTTTATTGCATTGACCTTTGTTTTGCCTTTGCCTTTTTTAAAAATCATAGGTGGGAGAAAGTGCTTCTTCAGTTTTGCCAGGATGTAGAGCAACCATTATTCTCAGGGATAAAATTTCATTAAGCTCTGCAGAATGTCAACTTATTTAAATCCATAAAGGAAATAACTTTGTACACCCTGCATAAAGCTGGTATTAGAAAGACCTGAAGTTAATTATACAGTGCATTATTTTAATGTTATTCTGAATTGATTAAACTGCTTTGAAAAGTCAGCATGAAATGTCTGAATGAAAACAACAGGAAACAAAGAAAAAAACTTAGCCCAGGAAATTTTGAAAAAAAAGATAAGTTTAGAAAAATAAAAGAATAGAACAAAGAAGCAGAAGTCGCCATACTTAAGGCATGCCAGGGTTTGAAATTTTTGTTGGCTGGCTGACTAATAACCAGAATTGACTATATTACACAGCGTTATTTGTATAAAGTGTGATTTAAAAAATCATTGTTATAGTAATGTAACCATGGCTGTGTCTACAGTAGCAAATTAGTCTGCATTAAGGAGGGTTAATCCAGGCTAATTTGGTCCCATCTACACTAGGCTTTGTTAGTTCAACCTAAAAAATTTTTTAGTTCAAACTAAATAAGTTTGAACTAAGTGATTAGTTTGAACTAGGCACATTTTTTAGTTCAAACTAACTTTTAGTTCAAACTAGCTGTTCTTTTTTATTTCGAACCAAAAAGTTAGTTCGAACTAAAAAACATAGCTAGTTAAAACTAAAAAGCCACAGATAGATCAACCTAACCTCAGGTTAGTTCAAACTAACTCAGAACTGCTTAGTTCAGACTAAGCAAGTCCAGACTAAACTTTCTAATGTAGACATAGACCATGTGACTCAAAATTGTTCTGGTAACACAGCTATGTCCTCTAGTCCATGAACAAAGAGCTAGCACATCTGACTATAGGTAAAATATTGTTTGTTTTTGTAAGAGTTTAAAATCACTTTCTGCTACTTCCAGTAAAGGTCTTACTAAGGGTTATATAATGATACCAGTTACTCTGGTTGTCCAAGATGAACTTTGCATAAAAGAAAAGAAACAAACTATTCTGACTGTGATGTTTCACACAAGTCTGAAACACTATCAATGCACAAGTGGAAGTTTATATATTAGAGATTACTAGTTGTTCCCCTTCTTTAAAACTTTGTTTTCCTGCAGCTTTGTCCTATGGAATCCAAAGGGCAAAATCTGTCCCTTGTTCAACATTCAGAATTACTTAGTATATTGTAGATGCTACCTTAAATCATTAAAAACAAGTTTAGGCTAAAATATATTATTTCTAGTATCTTATGGCAGATCATTAACTCCATGCATATTATTGTATTTTTCTTACCACAGATCAGGATGACATATTTCCTGTCAAACATGGGTGTATTATTTATGCTATTTGTTTTACATGTTTTCACTAAACAATTCTATGAAATGAACCACCAGCAATTTTAGGCAAAAAATGCAGCTCTTAAAGTACATAAAGAAAGGTAAATTTTGGAAATGTACTAAGAATAAACCAACTCTTGTTTCAACCACATATGAGCATAAAATCTATTTACATTACTGACAAAATCCACATGATTTCTCTTTTACCTGAATTTGCAACTGGGGTCTATAATTTCTGGAATATTCAGTTTCCCCTTTCCTATTGCCAACAAATATCCTAGCAAGCATTACCATACTAAATTTAAAATTTAGATTATAAAAATACAGTAAAATATTTAAATTTAGATCATCAAAATACAGTATATTTTGTTTAACCCAACTGAACATTAACCTGAATCTGTATGTATGAAAAATTAGTTTTATATAGAATTGATTTCCTCTCATTTGGCTCAATTTACCAAATTTTCTTAACTGAAGGGAAAATTTTGCTCCCTTTTAGAGATCAGCTGCTTCTCAGATTATTTCAGCTTTCACATTCTGTGCCTACAGGTGTTGGTTTGTGTGGCTACAAATACTAAGCAGGTTCTTGTGTCCTATGAAGTCAGTAATTACCCTTCATTTCCCTGGTATCTTATTTCAATTATTTTAGTGGGTGTCTGAACACGTGTGCATTTTCTCTTCTATGTTCCAAAGGAGCAGCCGTGTTAGTCTAGTAAAGCAAAAAAAACAAGGAGTCTTGTGGCACTTAAAGACTAACAGATTTATTTATTGTATAAGCTTTCATGGGAGAAAATCTCACTTCGTCAGATGCTTTGAAGAGGGGGAACTTACAGAATTGGATGAAAATAAATGCAGGGGAGTGTAAGACATGGGATCAGATCATACTGCAACAGCAAATCAGAGCATTTGAAAGGATTCAGACTCTAGGAAACAGCACACAGAGGGAGGGTGAAGTCAAATTACCTGTTATAAGTGGGATTTTCTCCCACAAAAGCTCATGCGATAAATAGATCTGTTAGTCTTTAAGTGCCACAAGACTCCTTGCTTTTTTTTCTCTTCTATGTTGCACATTGCTTTCTAAAATGCTCTCTCTCTCTCTCTCTCTCGTTTGTTTCTACAGTTCAAATCCACTGAAGTCAGTATAAGTCTTTCCATTCATAGTTTTTTTTTCCCCCCAAACAGGCCCCCTGCTTGCCTCTCTCCCTTCTTTCACCGACAATCAGTTCACTGTTTCACCATAGGAGAGGAGTTAGATTCTTCACAATGAATTCACCATTTCTAGATGGAGTCAGATATATGTGTAGGTCTCTGTATGTATTTGTGATTGTACTGGTTTCTGTACTTTGCAATGCTATCATACTGCAGCAGAATGAATGGGTTTATGCCCAGAGGATTTTGTTTTCCTGGTTAGTATGTTTTATTTGTTTTAATTTCAGGTGTCTAACTTAGCAGCTCTCTCTTGACTTCTGTTTGTAGGAGTGCTTAGCCTCCTAGACTTGGATGAGATCTGAGAGTCAGATATGGTAATGGATTCTTGCTTCTTTGTTTTATTTGTGCAGATAATAATGTCACTTCTTTCCCAGAGATGCTGACTATAGTGATTATACAGGGCTGATTGTCTGACTGTGAAAACGTGTGTACTTGGACAGAACTTGCTATATTGGTCAAAGCAGGAACTCACATGGAAGATTATTTGTTTGAAGGACAAGTGACTGAGCAAATGTGATAAAAGCAAAACAAAAGGATCATAATCACAAACCTCCTAACCACATAATCATGAACAAAGCCAAGTGTTAAAGAGGGATAAAAGCCATTAAGAAATGCACTAAAATGCTGCACAGCACCAGCTGAGAGGAACGAGGGTAGTTGTTCCTGCTGTGTGCTTGTCAATTTAAAAAGCTTGTGAACCAAAGTCACCATGTGTCATTGCAAAGAGGACAATTTTCAGTGTAAGTGATGGGCACATGATAAAGTAACACCTATAAGCATTTTTTTACATCTGCTGAGACACTTCTCCCTTGTTTTGAAGGGTAGTTCAGTCCCTGAAAAAAGCCCCGTCATTTCTTGATGATTTTTGTGATATAGATGCAAACTATGCACAGCAATTCACAACACATAGGACACCCACATCATAGAAATTTTCATCCATTACCAACCTTACCTAGTTCTGATTAGTGACAGAGGTGAAAATGAAACCCACTATAAATTCTCTGCATCAACTGGTGTTCTATAAGAGGATAAGTTCATGCCAAAATGTATTGCTTTTACTATACCTCCTGTTTTGCTTTCTCTTTCTTGTGTTAATGTAGCATTTCATGGATACTGACTTCTGTTGTCTCTTATGCATGCTTTCCTCTAAAATGTAAAAATCCCTTCTTTAGCAGAGCAGCAACAACAAATCAAACAGTAGGAACATTCATTTTGTATGTGACTGAAGATATGTTTGTATGGATTTTGCTGCACTTGGTTCCACAGATCAGTTCAGCAGGATCAACTGAGGGGTCTTTGAAGACCTTCTCAATCAATCCCAGAAGTGCTCTCTCTTTGATACAGTAATCTGACCCGCCACACACACCCCAGAAAAAAGTAATGCTATGTTGATCAGAGCTGTTGATATGGCTGTTTCCTGCCAGCACAGTGAAGACATCACCATAAAAGGGCATAAGTAAATTAACAGGAGATATGCATTCCACTGTACATAGCTTGTGTATCTTCAGTCGACCCAGCACAACAATGCAAACCAGGCCTGAAAGGTCAAGTTTCATCTTCCAAATAAATACATTCCTGTGGAACTGAGCTTGGGAGACTCACAGGCCAGCCTGCCAACAAGGAAGCTTCTAGAGTCCTCTTATTTTTTAACAAAAAGCAGATCCAGGCTTGTTCTGGAAAGCCACTAATTCTGCTGCATGGTCAAGCATAATGCTGACAATTACCTGGGGCACAAACCATGTTAGATAAAGAGGATATATATAAAACTAGAGATGAGTTTAGAGGTGTTGTCTTAAATCAGCAGTGCTTAACTTCAGCAAGAGCATAGTGAAGTTCAAAATTCACTGCACCATGTGGGGAAAGCAAATAAGAACTGAAAACTGAAAAAAAAATATATAGTAATTTGCACCCAAAATGCAAAATGAACAGAAAATTAGCTCAGTTCTGTTTTTATACTTGTTTAAAATCATTAAAGCTCTGTGTCAAGAAGAATGAGAAAATCATGTCAATGGTGCAATGAAGGGAAAGAACAGACTTGGGCAATGTATTATGCACTGATAGCCAGAATTTGCTTTCAATTACTCTTGGTGAAACAAAAACTTTAGAAATGAATTTTTCAGAGGAAAAAATAGTATAGTTTCAAAGCCAAACAAAACAATCATTATCACACTGTTGCATGCAAACCATGCACAACGGTTGGTTACTCACCAGTAACCATCCTTCTTGAGATGGGCTGCTCACATACATTCAGTTACAGGTGTCTAAGTGCTGCAGAGCACAGTAGCTTGGAAAGTCTTTAGCGTTAGCCTGTCAGGTCAGGGCGCACGGCCTATGCCCGCTCCACACCGCTACCGTGGCTATATAGGTGACCGTGACCGTGACCCTGACCATCCCAGTCCCATATCCCTTTGCCAACTCCGTTAGCGGGGACAGTGAGAGGCACCTGAAAGTATGTGAGCAGCCCATCTCGAAGAAGGACGGTTACTGGTGAGTAACCAACCACTCTCCTTTGAGCGCTGCTCACATCATTCAGTTACAGGTGACTGCTAGCTGTACCCAAGGATGGTGGGAGGAGTTACAGTCTACCCACACTGAGTACAGCTCTGCCCACAGTGGCATCATCTCTAGCCTGTTGGGCAGTGGTGTAGTACGTTGTGAAGGTATGAATCAACGATCACGTAGCAGCCCTGCAGATCTCTGGGATTGGGACCTTGGCGAGGAAGGCTGTGGAGGACGCCTGAGCTCTGGTAAAGTGGGCTCTCACAGTCTCTGGGAGAGGTGTGTTTGACCTACCGTAGCAGTCCTTAATGCAGTTCACAATCCATTCGGAGATGCATTGGGAGGATACTGGAGAACCTCTCATGCATTCAGTGACCGCCACAAAGAGCTGGGATGTCTTGCGGAAAGACAGTGTGCGTTCAATATAGATTAGGAGTGCTCTCCTCACATCCAGTGTGTGCCACCATCTCAGGTTTTCTGTCGCCTGAGGGTCTGGGTAGAAGACCAGCAGGCAGATCTCTTGATTCATATGGAACGGGGTGGTTCTTGGGCAAGAACGAGGGGTGGTGATGCAGGACCACCTTGTCTGGGAAGAAAACTATATATGGGGGTTCAGAGGATAGGGCTCGTAACTCTGAAACCCTTCTGGCCGAGGAAATAGCTACCAGGAAAGCCACCTTCCAGGACAGTATGAGCAGGGTGGCTGAGTCCAAGGGTTCATAAGGCGGTTCTGTCAGAGCCCGCAGCACAACATTCAAATCCCACTGTGGGGTGGGTTTATGGATGTGGGGAAAAAGTTTTTCCACTCCTTTCAGGAATCTATGACAGATGGGGCATGAAAAGAGCAGAGCCCCATCTGCTCTTTGGTGAAAGGCCAAGATTGCCGCCAAGTAGACTTTTAATGAGGACAGGGATAGGCCTTTCTCTCTTAGATCAAGAAGGTAATCCAATGTTGCCTGAATTGGTACGGAAGTAGGGTCTATGTCTTTGTCACGGCACCAAGTGGAGAAGTGATTCCATTTTGCCATGTAGGTGGACCTGGTGGAGGGTTTCCTACTACCAACCAGGACCTTTTTAACCCTATCTGAGCAGCATCTCCTGCTCGCTGAGCCAGACAGCATCCAGGCTGTCAGGTGCAGGAGGCCCCAGTTTGGGTGCTGCAGGCATCCCAAGTCCTGTGTTAGGAGGTCCACCCACAGTGGGAGGTGGAGTGGGGTCCTCACTAACATGTCTTGAAGGAGAGGGAACCAGTGTTGTCTGGGCAAGTCTGGGGCTATCAGAATGATGAGTGCCTCATCTGCGAGGACCTTCAGGAGCACTCGGTGAATCAAGGGAATTGGCGGGAAGGCATACATTTGGGCCCCCAAACAATTGAGGAGGAAGGCATCACTGAGTGAACCTTTCTCCCGACTTCGGAGGAAGCGGAACTGGGGGTGTTTGCCGTTCTGTGCTGTGGCAAAGAGGTCGATCTGAGGGGCTCCCCATCTGATTGTCAGCAGGGAGAAGACCTCATTATGGAGGGACCACTTGTGATTCGCCAGGAGTTTCCTGCTGAGTGAGTCTGCTATGCCATTGTCCACCCTGGGTAGGTGGGCGGCAGTTGGTGTGAAGTGATGATCTATTGCTAGTTGCCAAAGCTTGGTCGCTTCCTTGCATAGCGCCGAGGAGTGGACTCCCCCTTGACGGTTCATGTAGAACACGGCCATTGTGTTATCTGAGAGGATTTGGACCACCTTGCCTTTGATCTGGTCAAGGAAGGTCATGCAGGCCAGTCTGATGGCCCTGAGCACCTTGACTTTTCCAAATGCCTTGCATGGAGAGGCCCCTGGACAGGTGGGCACCCCAGCCCGAGTCAGACGCATCCATTATCAGGGTCACTGAGGGCTTGGACTCCCTGAACAGAAATCCCCCCATCGTGAAGTCGGGGTCCCTCCATATTTGGAGGGATTCCAGGGCATATTGAGGAACCAAGAGTACCTTGACCAGACTGTCCCTTTCTGGTCGGAAGGTTATGGTGAACCAGAGCTGGAACAGTCTCATCTCCAGGTCGGCTGTTCCTATTACCGATGTGGCCACTGCCATGTGCCCCAGGAGCTGCATGCATCTGCGCACTGTGGTCAGCCCAGGAGCCTGGAGCTCTGTGATGATGGTGCAGATGGACCGAAATCTTGACAGGGGCAAGGTCGTAGTGCCTTGACGGGCATTCAAACATGCCCCAATGAACTCTACGTCCTGAGTGGGGCAAAGCTTGGACTTCTCCAGGTTTATGCAGAAACCCAGGAACTTGCACAGGTTCATTACCATGTCGACGTGGTCTTGTACCTGTCGACTTGACTTGCCCACTATGAGCCAGTTGTCTAGCTAGGGGTAGATTCTTACACCCTTCCTGTGTAGGAAGGCTGCAATTGGTGCGACACACTTTGTGAACACCCTGGGGGCAGTGTAGGCTTTCGAGGCCGCTGGCCAGTTGGGAGGGCGCCTCCTGCTGGTGGTGCCCGGGGGAGTTAGCCGGCGAGGTGCCCCTCCCGGTTGTGTGGACACCGGTTTCTGGCTTGGCCCCTTTCCGCGCAAGCCTGTCACAAAGTCTGGAGCCCCGGCCCCCAGGCGGGGTGGGCAAGTCCATAGTCTGGAGCCCCGGCCCCCAGGCGGGGTGGGCAAGTACAAAGTCTGAAGGTTAGGGATTCCCGTATGGTTTCCTCTGGTCAGGATCCACAGGAGAAGAAGTGGGGAGGGAGACGCAGGCCCGCCCGCTCCACTGCGTCTCAGCCCAGGGCCCTACCAGTGACTGTGAGGAAAGTCACTGGGCCAGCGGGGTCCCCGACCGCAACATGCTGGCACAGGGCATCCCGAACTCACAGCCATCCCTGGGGCACTTCCCCCACCCCCAGGTCTGGGTACCTATTTCCAGAGGTGGTAGGTGTCCTCAGAGTCCCCTTCGTAGCTGGCCTGGGGTATTCCCCGAACCCTGCTGCATCTATTGGGGGTAGGTCCGGGTACATCCCGGACTCTGCGGCAAGAGGCAATTCCTCGAGGTCCTGGGGTCCTCACCCGTCGGTCTCCTCGGCAAGGGGCAGCTCCTCCAGGTCCTGGGGTCTGCACCCAATTGGTCTCCTCAGCAAGGGGCAGCTCCTCAAGGTCCTGGGGTCCACATTCTGTGGGGGTGTCGTCTTCTGCAGAGGGGAGCTCCTCCAGGTCACACGGACCGTAGGTTATGGGATCCTCGGTCTCCCCAGGGTCTGGCTCTGCGGTCGGTCGTCCCCTCTGGGACCTGCAGGCCTTGAAATGGCCTCCCCAGTCTGCTGCCTCCGGGTTTCCTTCCCAGTCACTCGGCCCAGGGAGGCTAGGTGGGCCGTAAGCCTGGTGGGTAGAACGGTCAGCAGCCCCTCAGCAAGCTCGGGTCTGCCTTCTCTGGTCTGGCTCCCTGCAGGCTGGCCCATCCTTCCCCTCTGAGAACTCAGCCCCAACTGAGCTCCTGGTCTGGGCTTTTATACTTCCCCTTCCTGTTCCAGCCCTGCCCCTCCGCTTCCGGGGCCTAAGGTTTGCAGTTCCCCAGTCTGGCCAGGGAGGGCATTCGGGCCAGTCCTCTGGCTCAGGCTCAGAGGGTGGCCATAGCTCCCTGCTACAGGCAGCGATAATCCTAAGGGGAGGGCCGTGAACTGCCAGTGGCATCATGCCACTACAAACCTGAGAAGCCGCCTGTGGTGGGGTTGAATTGCTATGTGGAAGTAAGTGCCCTTTAGGTCAAGGGCTGCAAACCACACTCCTGGGGACAAGGAAGGTATAATCTGTGGTAGGGAGACCATGCGGAATTTTATTTTCTTTATGTTTTTGTTGAGTGCTCTGAGGTCTAGAATGGGGCGTAGGTCCCCGTTGGGCTTGGGGACTAGGAAGCAGAGGGAATAGAACCCTTTGCCGTGCTCTCTCTTGGGAACCTTTCTGATGGCTCTGAAGGAGAGTAACTTCTGGCATTCGATCTCGAGCTTGCTTAGCAGATCTGGGTTCTCTGGGATTATGGGACGGGGCAGTTTTCTGTCCCAGGAGGTTGAGAGGAACTGGATGCAGTATCCTCTGGCCACTGTGTTGAGGACCCACTGGTCTGACGTGACACAGGCCCATCGTAGAGCAAAGTCGCAGAGGCGGTGGGGGGAGAACAGGGGTTGTGGAGCGCTGCCCTTGCGGGGACTGTCAAAAACGCTGTTTGCAGCCCAATGAATGGTCTGATCCCTGTCCGTGCCATCCCGACTGGGAGGCGCCCAGCTTACCCCCTTTACCTGATCGGCCTTTATCCTCGTCCAGGTCCCCGAGGTGGTGCTGGGGAGACTGGAGGGATCTTGGGAACTGGGTCTGCAGTTGCAGCTGTTGTTTCACTTGCTGTAACTGCTGTTGTAGCTGGTGGGACCTCGAGGAGCGCCTAACAGGTTGAGGAGTATAGATCCCAAGGGACCTCAGTGTAGCCCTCGAGTCCTTCATACCATGCAGCTTCACGTCTGTGGAAAGTGCAAAGAGGTCAGGGCCCTCAAAGGGGAGATCCTTGATAATCTGTTGCATCTGTCTGGAGAGGCTGCAGTTCTGGAGCCAGCCCAACCGGTGCATCACCACTGCCGATGCCATTATACGTGCCGCTGTATCCACTGCATCCCAAGTTGCTGCTAGTGCATCCCTGGACGCTCTCTCTCCTTCGTCCAGCATTGCCTCGAAGTATCTCAGGTGATCCTTGGAGATGGCTGAGAGGAGATTTCGTAGTGCTTCCCACAAGTTGAAGAGGTAGCGCATCATCAGGGCTGAGTGATTTGAGATGCACAGCTGGATGGTGGCAGAGGAGTAAACTTTCCTGTCCAACAGGTCAAGCCTCCTCATCTCTCTGTTCTTGGGCGTGGTGCTAGGTTGACCTTGTCTCTCCTTTGGTTGACTGCATTGACCACCAGGGATCCAGGTGATGAAACAGGAAAGGGAATCCTTCCGGGGAGACAGAGTATTTCTTATCCCCTACTTTGGACACTGGTGGGATTGAGGAAGGCATTTGCCAGTGTTCCTGGACGATGCGGAACACCCCGGTGTGTAGGGGAACTGCGACCTTAGCCGGTGGGGCTGCACGGCACGCGTCAAAGAGAGAATTACTCCTAGCCTCAGCTTCAGGTTCGCCGCCATGTGGCGGCGGAGTTCCTACTCAACACGGGGATCTCACTTGCAGTTGGCAGACATGTTGATCAGATGCTCATTGGGAGACGAAGATCACGGGGCCCTTGATCTGCTTTGTTGGGTAGAATCAGGGTCTGGCTCATCGTTGGAGAAAGCTGAGGACTCCGGTGCCAGCGAGCGGGCATAGTGTAAGGAAATATCGTCTACCGTCGCATTCAGCCAGTTGAGGGTCCACTCGTTGTGTGGAGACCTCGACAGTGGCATTGGAGCCATGTTGATTAGGTGCTTATCGGGAGATGAAGATCACGGGGCCCTTGATCTGCTTCGTTGGATAAAATCAAGGTCTGGCTCATCGTCAGAGAAATCTGAGGACTCCGGTGCCGGCGAGCGGGCATAGTGGAAGGAGATATTGTTTACCATCACGTTCAGCCAGTCGAGGGTCCACTCGTTGTATGGAGACCTCAACAGTGGCATTGGAGCCATGAGTGGAGCAGGTGCCTCCCCTGATGGGTGTCTTCCCCTTGAGCCCGGTGACACAGAACTTTTTCCGGGCCACTTTCTCAGGTGCTTCTCGGGGGGGGGGGGGGAGGGTCTTCCAAGGACGATCTGAAAGACCTCCCCCCCAACAGTCAACAGTCCGGTAGCGAAAGCTCCTCAGAGGAGCGATGAGGCAGAGCCGCAGAACTTGGGCCCGGTACTGGGTTTGACGGTGCCAGGTCAGAGAAGGGTGAAGAGGCCCGTGACAGTTCCACTATCGGTGTAGGTGTTGCCGGTGCCGAGTCTGACGGTACCAGAAGTGGCAGCACTGGAAGCGGCGGCATTGACCACAGTGCTGAGTCCAGCAGTATCAGGCTTGACGGTGGTACCGGTGCCGTGTCCAGCGGTGCAGAGGGAGGTGGTGCCGCTGTGGCTCTTTTCTTCTTTTTCTGCACTACAGCCAGCTTTGAATGCCCTTGGTGAGCTGGTGCCTGAGCCGAGGCCCACTCGGGACAGCCGGGAGGCTACTGGGAGACCGGCAAGGATGGTGCTGAGGAGGTACCATAGAGGGCCGAGATTTTAAGCCTGGTACTGGAGATTGGCGGGAATTTTGAGCCAGAGCCGCTCAAGGATCCAGTGGAGCGCTGGTGGCTTAGCCGCTTTTGGGCAGAGCGGCTCTGGTCCCTGAAAGTAGGCGAAGGTGACGCTCCCTTTCCAGCCGAGTCCTCCGCTTGAACGATTGTCAGATGGGGCAGTCCACCATAAGGTGGGACTCACCCAAGCAAGGGAGGAATTTCTTGAGTGGGTCGTCCATTGGGAAAGCCTTGCAGCATCCCAAGCACGCCTTGAAACCTGGCATTTCGAGTTTCACACAAAAAGACAGGCCCTTGCGTTTCGCAAGATAACGCTGATCCGAACTGACGCTGATAGCGGAAAAAGGAACTGGAAGGGTCAGGGTCATGGTCACCTATATAGCCGTGGTTGCGGTGTGGAGGGCACGTTGGCCATGAGCCCTGACCTGACAGGCTAACGCTAAAGACTTTCCGAGCTACCATGCACTGTGGCATATAGACACCTGTAACTGAATGATGTGAGTAGCGCTCGAAGGAGAAGCAGCTCTCTTTTGGCTTTAGTAAGTATAGGGATGCTAAAACCAGGAACACACAGACACCTTGAATCTGACATATCATTTAATAACAAGGCTGTTTCCTGACTATATTAATGAAGGCTTAAAACATGCATGTTTTGAATAGGATGATCTCTGGGTGATAGTTCAGTTCAAAATAAATATTTGTTCATTACAGCTCATACTATAAAATTAACTCACTAGGGTGGCTATGTGAATTTACATCTGCTGTATTACATATTTACTGCATTGAGTAAATTGGTTCAACAAGCTTTATTTTAGTCAAGTCCACAATACCATTTTATTTTAGTTGTACAATGTGTCCTTTCCCCCCAACAATACGTAACACGTATTTTCAAGGTTAGGTTCAACACATGAGTGCCTACATTTTCATTCTTTACACTTTTCATCTCCACAGAGACCCTTCTGTGAATTTACAGTGTTATGAAAAATGCAACAAGAAAAAAAAATAAATCTGCCACTTTCAAAGGATTACACTGCAATATTCTCTGGGCAAGGTTACACTGTCACTGGCAACTTGGCAGTGTATCCATGATTCTGTGGGTTTGATTGAGCATCTGTAAGGATATGCTCAATCAAACTCATAATTAGCCAGAGGTTGATTTGTTTAGACCTACCCAGCAAGTAGCATAATGCTGATTTAATGGGAAGGCATTTCCCATTGACTCAGTGCTGTGGGGCTCTGTGGTGAGTAAGCTTTAGGCAGTTGATAGTAAAAGGTTTCTTTATCATATACATAATCATAACAATAGGAAGCAAACAAAAAAGGAAGTAGTGGTACCACTAAACACTGAGGATAGGGTTGAGGTCAAGAATCATCTGGGCATGGCTGAATATCTGAATAAGTACTTAGCCTCTGTTTTTAATGAGGGCTATGATGAGCTTGGGGATCGTGGTAGAATAGTTAATGGAAATGAGCACATGGAGGTGGAAATTACCACATCTGAGGTAGAAGGCAAACTTGAACTGTTTAATGGGACTAAATCAGGGGGGTCCAGATAATCTCCAACCAAGAATATCAAAGGAACTGGCATATGAAATTGCCGGCCCACTAGTAAGGATTTTTAATGAATCCGTAAACTCAGGTGGCGCGCCACATGGCTAGAGAATTGCTAATATAATTCCTGTTTTCAAGAAAGGGAATAAAAGTGATCCAGGTAACTACAGGTCTGTTATTTTGACCTCAGGAATACGCAAGGTCTTAGAAAAAAATTGAAAAAGAAAGTAGCAAAAGATATGGAAATTAACAGAAACTGAGATAAAATACAACATGGCTTTACAAAAGGTAGATCATGTCAGACCAACCTGATCTCCTTTTTTGAGAAAATTACAGATTTGGATAAAAGGATTGTGGTGGCTCTAATTTACCTAGATTTCAGCAAGGCATTTGATCCACAGTTACACATAAGGAATTATTAGTTCAGTTAGAAAAGATGGGGATTAATATGAATATAGAAAGGTGGCTGAGCAACTGGTTAAAAGGGGAGACTGCAATGGGTCATACTGAAAGCTGAACTGTCAAGCTGGAGAGAGGTTACTAGTGCAGTTCCTCAGGGATCTGTCTTAGGATAGATCTTATTTAACTTTCTTATTACTGACCATGCCACAAAAAGTGGGAATGTGCTAGTTAAGTTTGCAGTGACAGCAAGTTGGGGGGTATTGCCAATAGAGAAGGATCAAGATATCATGCAGGATGATCTGGATGACTTTGTCAACTGAAGTATTAGGAACAGGATAAAATTTAATCATAGGAAGTGCAAGGTCATGCATTTAGTGACTAATAAAAAATTTTTCTTACAAGTTGGGGATGCATCAGTTGGAAGTGATGGACGAGGAGGAGGATCTGGACATAGTGGTTGATCATAAGATGACTATGAGTTGCCAATGCGATGTGGTCAGAGGCATTGGTCCCCTGAAAAAAGGATCAGGGCCCAGACTCAGGCCCTGCCCCTGCTGTGCCACCCAGCCCCTGGGCCTGATCCAGTGCTGGGGCCCAATCCGGCTCCTGCCACTGCCAGCCAGTGGTTGGTGGCCTGGGTTGGTGCAGTCCAGCTCCTGCTGTTTCCTCTGGCCAGTCGCAAACAGCCTGGACTTGTATTTGGCTCCTGATGTTTCCTGCTGGCCAGGCAGCGGCTGGAGCCTTGATGGGGACTACCCAGGCCACCTGTCATTGTCCAGCAATGGCAGGAGTCAGATCAGGCCTGCCAGAGCAATGAGTCACTGATTGGCAATGGCAGGAGCCGGATCCAAGCCAGCCAGGGGAAGGTGGCAGAGGCTCAGATTCAGCGCCTACTACTGCTGCTGGCAGTCCTGGTAGGCCTGATCCAGCTCCAGCATCTGCCAGGGCTGGGCCAGAGATTTAGGGGGGGCTGCAGCGCCTCAGGCCCTATGGTGGTGATTATGTGGTTGTGAAAAAAAGCTAACACGATCCTAGGATACATCAGAAGAGGTATTTCCAGTAGAAAGAGACAGAGAGAGGTGTTAGTACAGTTATACAAGGCACTGATAAGCCTACATCTGGAATACTGTGTGCAGTTTGGGTCCCCCATGTTTAAGAAAGATGAATTTAAACTGGAACAGGTGCAGGGATGGGCTACAAAGATGATTTGCAGAATGGAAAACTGCCTTATGAGAGGCAACTAAAGAGCTTGGTTTGTTAGCTAACCAAAAAAAGGTTGAGGGGAGATAGAATTGCTCTCTATAAATACATAAGAGGGATAAATACCAGTAATAGTAATTATTTTAGTATAGCGCTGATGTGGATGCAAGAATAAATGGATACAAACTGTTTAGCAGGAAGTTTAGGCTTGAAATTAAACATGAAATTCTAACCATCAGAGGAGTAAAGTTCTGGAATAGCTTTTCAAAGGGAACTAAGGGGCAAAAAAAAGCTTCCTGACTTGAAAACTGAGCTTGATAAATTTATGGAGTGGGTGGTACGATGGAACTGCCTATTTCACTAATTGACGAATTTGTGACTACTGATTGTGGATGTGCCAGTGATAATGGACTTTAGATGGGGTCAGCTCTGAGTTATTACAAATAATTTTTTTCTTGGTGTTTGGCTGATGAGACTTTGCACATACTCAGGATTTTAACTGATTGCCATATTGGGGTCAGGATGGACTTTTCCTCGCACGGCAGATTGGCAAGGAATCTAGGAGTTTTTCACCTTCCACTGTAGCATGGGGCATGGCTCACATCCAAGTAGATCCTCTGTATTTAAAGTCTTTCAGTCATGATCTGAGGACCTTAATAACACAGTCAGAGGATAGAAGTTTGTTACAGGAGTGGGTGGGTGAGGTTTTGTGGCCTGCATTGTACAGGAGGTCAGACTAGATGATCATTTTGGTCCCCTCTGTCTATGAGTCTGTAAGTTGAAAGAAGATACACAATACATTTTCAGCACTGCTGCACTCTTCTAGATTATTATGTCATATTAATATTATGGTAGCCCCCAAAGGTCTTGATTAGGACCAAGATCCCATGGTTTTGACATTATACAGAGCTAGCTATGAATCAAATTGAGTGAGTTTTTTTTACCAAAGTTTTTTTTTAATGAAGAAAACACAGATCCCATGACATCTAAACATTTCATGAATTTTTGAAAAATATGCCAAGCCATTCATTTTTGACAAAGCTATCTAGCTAGCTAGAGAGTTTTGTTTCATCATTTTTAGAATGAAACATTCCATTTCAAACAAATTCTTTTTGAAATTGCCATTAGGTATTTGGCAGGGGGTGGTTTTTAATTGAGAAACTTTTTAAAATGCTTGAAATCAAAATGAAACATTTAATTTCAGGGCAAGAAATGTTTCATTTGAACTTAAATGAATTTTATTTTCAACTTTTAAATCTTCCAGAAAAAAAATTTAAAAGATCATTTTTTGGTTCCACCCAAAATAAATTTATTTTCTTTTTGAGGGCACAGAGTGGGGAACTGCCAGCAACCTAAACCGTCTTTTGTTCATCCTTCATGTATGTGTGCAAACACCTATATGTATAGACATTTGATACTTAATTTACTTCTGATGTCCACTGAAGGTAGGAGAAGTAGCAATGGGCTTAATCTGTAGCAAGGAAGACATAAATTAGGTATCAGGAAAAACTTTCTAACTTTAAAGATAGTGTAAAGTACTAGAATAGATAACTAACAGAAGTTGTGGAATTTCCATCACTGGATATGTTTTAGGAGAAATTAGATAAACACCTGTCATGGATGGTCTAGCATTACTTAGTCCTGCCTCAGTGAAAGCAAAAGCCTTCGAGCTCTCTATTTCTGCTGATGAGTAGAAAGACCTCAGATTAAACTGAAGTTAGCAATTGTTTTACTCCCTGAGAGACAATAAAGTGGTGGCAATTTTCATCTTTAATTTCCAGTAACTTAGTCAGGTGTTTCAGAAATATGAAGTGAGCAATGCTATATTATAAAAGAATCTAAGGATTCTTATATTTTTGTAACTGGGATTTTTCTTTAAGATTCACATTCTTCTGCTTAATCATCACTATCTTTGAAGTGCACGTCAGTTCTTCAAGACAATTGAATAGATCCACTCAACATCAACCAATTTAAAGCTTCTACTTGATATGCCATAATCAAGAGTCAGTCTGATTAAATTATGTTTTTCAGTTATCCAGTTCAGTAATTATTACTGTCTGCATTCAGAAGCATTTCTTTGGTACTCAGCACTGAGCATTTGGATGCCTCACAAATCTTATTGAATGCAATTTCACAACTCCCTTATGAAGTAAAAAATGTACTGTTTTCATTTTTTGCATGATTTTCCTATATAAAGAAGTGGGTTCTTGTGGGTTATTTTATGCCTAAATGTTAGTTTATTCTTATTTGAAAGATAATGTTTGGAAAATTTAAGAACAATCTCTTCTGATTATGGGCTGTTTCTGATGATTCCACTGATGAGAGTTACTCATTCACTCGGGGTCTGAACAGAAGGTTCTGAACTCACATACACAGGAACAGTCCATTCAGAGTGCTAAAACTTCATGAGTTTGCACCCAGATCTGCAGTTGGCACTGAAGTTCTACTGAAGCCAGATGGGGACTTGCCCGAGTTTCATTTTGATTATCCCATTAGGGGTCAGGTAGAAATTGTCTTCATAACCAGAAGATTTCAGAGGAGCTCCCACAGGCCTCTGTTCATTTGGATACGTCTCACATCTGCAAGGCCACTTGACCCATCTCACTTTGCAGAAGCTTTACCATGAGAGACTTCCATGGTGACAAATACCTCTGAAAGCAGAAGGGATCTCTCAAAAAGGGAGAAAACCAATTTAGTAACTGCTAGCTCCATTTGGAGCAATTTGAAGAAGGCTTTGCTCCCTTTAGATTGGGAAGGAAATAGAATTACAGAGTTTGATCCATCCCTATCTTGCTCAGTCTACACCTGCAAAGCTGGAACCCAGTGGAAAAGTTTTTATGAGATTAGAAAAAAAGGAAGGTGGTATTCTGCATGCCACTAGGTTGGACCTTCAAGTACCAGCTTCTTTTCCATTGTAGAAACAGTGGGGTTTGCAGGGCTGAAAGAAGTCCTCAATTAACGTGAGTAAATCAACATTAAGTTCTCATAAACTCAAACCTATCTGCCTTTTTTTCTGTTCAGAGAAATACTGATGGAAAATATAATCTACCAAGAATAATTAAACAAAGACAGGAAACCACCAAGCACAACAAAGGCACAGATTATTTTATTTATTCTCATCTCTGCTAGTTACCCATCTCCACTCCCTCACCTCACTCAAGGAATGATTCAGATTCCTAAGTTTAGCAGTCAGTGTGCAGTTACTTTTACTATTTCTGTCAGTCAGGTAGTGTCTCCTGTTACATGAGTTAACCAAAAAACAAGAAACACTTAGAAATCTTTACAATTTTTTTTAAATTTAGAACATGCTTTTAAAGATGGTTGCATCAAAAACTGGAATTTAAGTAAATTAACTAAAACAATTAAAAAGGGTGACTCTTGTGTATTTCAGAAAAAGTTATTTTAATATAATTTAAATTTTCTGAGAGACCTACTGCAAAAGAGATTTACATCTAGCCATGCCAGGTATGCCATTGGGAAAGATGGATGTGATCTTTTCTCTTTGAAAAGCCTAAAGAACTTTTTAAAAATATCAAAACAAATGCATTGTTAAAGCTCCTACGCGAATCTCTTCCAGACCTCTGAAAATTAAACTTCTAGTTATGTATCTCTCTGGAGTGTTTTTTTGGGAACAAACACCAAAATATTTTTGTAGTTGTTTTCTCGCCTCCCTATGGAGTTGGAAACATTTAAAAATTGCTCCACATCCTCATTCAGAGTTT
This sequence comes from Podocnemis expansa, assembly GCA_007922195.1. Classification (NCBI taxonomy): domain Eukaryota; kingdom Metazoa; phylum Chordata; order Testudines; family Podocnemididae; genus Podocnemis; species Podocnemis expansa. The sequence continues at coordinate 3,361,899 of ML682059.1, forward strand.
TGGAGGTATTTGTCACTGTTCAGAGCAACTGCTCCCTATTTCTTCTTATTGGTTCAGCAATGGCGCCCACTCTGAGGCTTCCAGCTCCCCTAGCTTTCAACTCCCTTGGGTGAAGGAGGAGCATATCTTCTCCTTCCATATCTCTAGGCTGAACAGTTCTCTGTCTTCACTGTGTTATTCCAAGCAAAAGACAGTCAGTTTGGTCAGGCTTGTCTTCCAGGCCTTGTAACTGAGTAATTGCTGAGCATATTTATTCTCAGGATACAAAAACTTAAATAGAAGTAAAATCATGGGCTGTTTGTCTGGCCCAGCTACCCATATCTTACATAATCTTTTAAATCGGATGTATAGGAAGGAGTCCACGTGGGATTTGAAAAGTTTGTATATGAAATTTGAATTTATTTGCATAGCACCAACAGAAGGCATTTCCTTTTTAATTTCCAAAAACTCGCTGCTTTTACAAAGAGATGAATACCATACTTGGCAAACTACCCCACTACCTCCTCATAGACCATCTTGGATACCTCCAAGAACCCTGGGACCACTCTGTCAAGAGCAGAGAGGAAAAGGAGGAAAATGGGGACATGCGACTGAGGGATCTAGCTATGCTGTAAAGCAGCAGCTGTTTGAGATTCCTCCACAGTGCATTCTGTCTCAGTCACAGATGGAAGAAATTGATGTATGGGAAGGAAAATAAGGTAAGAATGTGGATTTATCTCCCCTTATAATGATGCACACAGCTATCGACTTTTCATTGATAAACTTGTACTAGAAGAGGTGCTGGTACAACAAAGAAAGGCAGAGTTATCCAACTTCCATTCCACTGTAGAGTTATGCAAGGTGTGCATGTGGAACAGTTTTCTTATGTATTCAGGGATGTCCCTTGAATCCTCCTGAGAGAGCTCGATGAAATTTTCATTGGGTTCCCTGCAATCCTCTCTTGACGTTTTCTAGGGATGGAAGCCTTATTTCTATCTCCATGGGATGATCTTTCCCACACCAGTTGGTAATTATTTCAGTAGTACCTATTGAAGCTAACAGGCTGGAGGCATGCAGGGACCAGGTGACACTGGGATGCCAGCAGTAGTTATGCTGTCTGTGCTTTTTCTATCCTCAGGAGTGAGATACCAGGAAAAATCAACAAGCTATAGAAAATGGCTCCAATGCTCAGAGTCACTGTCCTATGGTCATCATTTCATGCCACTGAGCAATTCCATGCTCATTTCCCTCACCTCTAGCATGCCACACTCACATAGCTAGTACTGTGAGTGGTGTCATGTAAAAACGCTCTGAAGAAGAAGCATTAATAAAACATGTCTTTTTTAAAATTTTAGAGGAGCAAAGGAAGATAGGTCTGAACTAGGGATGTGAAAGGATCAATGTTGAAATGGTAATCAGCTATTTAAATGTCTTAAACAGCCAATTACTGTTTAAATTGGACAGAGAGGAGCAGCAGCTCGAGTGGAAACTTGGAGCCTAGCTGGGAGGGTAGCCTCTCTATCAGTTGCAGGCAACCAAGCCCAGAAGCAGACTCCCCACCCCACACGCACGGAGACTTGGAGTCGGGGGTGTGGGTAGCTGCAGCTGGACTCTGCTGCTTGTGAGTAAAGGGGAAGCTACCCCTGGCACCAGCTGGGCTCCAGGCCTCTCTCCACCACTTGCAGGCAAAAAAGGCCATTAGTTGCCACTACTCCTTCACCCCCATTGGGCTCCATGCTTCCTGGGAGCCAAGCCAAGCTGAGGTTACCCCCATCCAGGGCTCCAGATCTCTTTGCCACTACCTCCTCCACCCTAAGCATGGAGGCTTGGACAGAAAACTGTCTGCAACGTTCACCAAAAATTCAATTAATGTCCCGGAAAAAGTAAGATGTCTCTGAAATAATATTATATAAAACAGTACATTCCCATTTACAGGACACTGCTATTTTACCTTCCATAATGCATCTGTACATGGAAGCTCAGTTGCATCTAATGTTGGAGCTCCAAAGAATGGGTATATGAGATTCATACATTGATGCCACAAGGTCAGTTTTCAAGAGACATCCATCATGTAAATACTGTATATTTGTATTATGTTTTATGTATTCAGAGTAGTAAACAATACCAGCAGTGGAGATGCTAACAGCTGACCAAAGCATTCCAACAATTTAATGTTGGCTGGACTTATCTTTTTGCAATACTCTTAAACTCATTGGTTCAGACCACAAAAAGTGGAATGCAACTTTAGTTGAGATTGAATTCATGCTTCTATAGAGGCTTTAAATCAAATGTCTCCTATACGTTTTTTCAATGCCTGTTTTGAAATATAGAGTGAGAAAAGACCAACTGATTTTACAACATTATACATCTGTTCAGAAAAAAAATGACAAAGTAACACATGGACATATTAAAATAAAGATCATAGCAAGAAGCTTTTCTTCTCCACTTTTACATTATTGCAAAATAGAAAAACATTGTGTGCAAGCAGTGGAATGATTAACAGATTCAGCATTATATTCAGAAGAACACATCTTACCAAATAGTGGTAGGACATAATAACTGAGGTAAAGCAATGTTTACAAAAACAACAGATATCTCTCACTAAAAACATTCTTGACTTTGACAAAGAAATGCTGATTTGAGAACAAATACGAATCCATTTGCAGAAATTCACCTTTTGTTAAATTGATTCCTTCACATAGCCTGGAAATAGATGAGCAGGCAAATGTAAATTCTCCTCCAGACTTATATTATACTACTGAACTGCAGTCATTCTGTTTAACTTTGTCATAATATTATCATTATGGAGCGGCATTACGCTACCAGCAACAAGACCAAGGACTGGAATATCACTGCTGTAATAACAGGGTTCAGAACTGAGAAAAATAAATTCTAAATGACAAGTTCCATCACAGAGTTTCAGAGTTTGTGGAAATTAAAAAAGACAAAATTCTAAGTAAACTACTTGCAATTGCATGACAGTAGCAGGAAGTGGGAGTCCAAACTGAAAGCAGCTGACAATGGTGCTGATTTAATCCAAGATATTCCAGAGACTCTTAGTTCAATTGGAGGCCTAGAATCAGCATCTACATTCAACTCTCAAGAGTCATGCCCAATATTTTCAATCTACTCCAGCACAACTGTAAAAATAGACTTGCTGTTCTGTCTGAGGTGGAACATTATACCCAAACTGACAAAAAAGCAAGATAGCATTCATCAACATGTGCTCTGTTGATAATCACTATACATCATTTATCTGATCATTTTAAAACTACCAGTCAGTAAAAACCAAGATTTCTGTTTCAGAAGAGAGGAGGTGCTGAAAAGGTTGCTCACATTAAGTGAGGCAGTTACAATGCACAACTGGAATGCAGGGAAACATCAATGGTTTTACATGCTTATTATAATGAAGGAATATGTGGGATTACTCTGAAAGGAAGGGAGATACGATGACTTACCATCTCCCTTATTTGATTAACACTATGAAAAATTCTACATTCTATAACACAAATGGTCCAAAAAAGAAAAAGGAAATGAAATAAACAATGATATATTTATGGTATTTACTTATTTTCCCATTACCCCATGTTCTTTTTCTGACCTCTAAGGACAGTAATTTATGGGTAGTTTTTCAAAGGACAGCATGCATTTGTATGCATGCAGAACTGCAGACCAAGCAAAAACCTATGTATGTTCGACCCTCTGCATGTGAACTTATAGATGTATACATGCACGTTCTAACATTCAGACCTTCAAATTTCTTAATTTATGTGGATGAAGATTCTAATACTTGCATGAAGGTAGGTACTGGACTGTTTAGATTACTCACAGATGCATACTGGTGTTAAACTTTCACTTTTAAAGTACATTCTATGTATGTCCAAGTAATGATTATTATTATTATTTGTAAGAAAGGGCCAGGGGGGACATTTTTATAAAACATAACCTGTATTGACAACACTCAAACATCTCTATCTTTTCTGTCTCTATTTTACCCTATAATTTATTGTATGGCTTATTCTATATTAAGTACATTACTTAAATATGTAAAGATAAAAAGTTTGGATACTTTAAATAAAACGTATTATTGAATCCTTTATTGTGTAACATAAACAGTGCCTGTGTGTAGTGAGACACAATACAAAATAGTGTCCTCTTAAAACAAGGTCATAAAACAGCCAGGTATCTACTGCTGTGCCTTCAAAAATCACCTTTTAATAAAGTTGTCTCAAACTAATGAGTACCCTGGCAAAAGTAAAAAATGCTTTAAGGTGCTAAACACACAAACAACCCATTAAAATCAGTTGTAGAAAGTTATAGATAGCCAACATTTCTGAAAATCAGGATACTTTTGCTTTCAAATATGATTTAAGAGCATAATTTCATTTTCAAGTTTGAAATTTGGTTCTTTTTATTCCACACCATGATGCTATCACTATAGCATTAAAAACAAACTGAATTTTACTGAAGGAAGCTTATTTTATGCATTCTTAACACACTAATAATGTCACTGATTATTCAATATTTTAAATTAAGTTTAGATGATGCCAACACACTTTAGACTCATAGACTCTAAGGTCACAATGGATCAGTATGATCATCTATTCTGACCTCCTGCACAACACAAACCACAAAACCTCATCCACTCGCTCCAGCAATAAGCCTCTAACCTATGACTGAGTTATACAAGTCCTCAAATCAAGACTTTTAATATATGGAGAGCTCACTGGTAACTGGGCCATGCTCCATGCTACAGAAGAAGGTGAAAAATCCCCAGTGCCCTACCCAATCTACCTGGGGGGAAATGCCTTTCAGACCCCAAATATGATGATCAGTTTAAACCCTGAGTATGTGAGCAAGTCTCAACAGCCAGTCATCCAAGAAAAAATTCTCTGTAATAAATCAGAACCTACCCCATCTAGTCTCCCTCCTTAGGCCACTTGTACATCCACCACCAGTAGCCATAGATCAAAGAACAGTCAATTTCCAAAGTAGGCTATCCCATCATACCATACCCTCCATAAACTTATCAAATTCAGTTTTGAAAGCAGTTCTACACTGCTATTTTTAGCTCTGTAGCAGAAACCGATTGATCCTGGCTCTGAGACTCTCTGCTGCAGAGCTCTTGATAGTCTGTTCTGCAGTGTAGACATAGCATTTAGTTACAGACTAAGTCGGGTTTGTTTGGTTTTTTGGGGGGTGGTGGTAGAATCAGGCTATGTTTTACACCCCCTTGCATTTAGTTTCATTCCTTTCTGTAAGTTCACCCATCTTCGAAGCATCTGAGGAAGTGGGATCTTCTCCCACGAAAGCTCATGCAAAAAATAAATCTATTAAAGTGCTACACAACTCCTTGTTGTTTTTTTGTACTGAATTGCGTCTTTTCAAATGCCAGTTAATGACTAGTCAGGGAATGAAGTGCCCCTGCTCCATAAAAACCATACATCTACCCTCTCTCTAGTTCCTTTCCATGTAACCTGAATGTAACATTAATATTTAATATAATATTTCATATATTGATTACCTAAATAAAGGACATCAAAGTTATTTACATAAACAGAGGTTATTAAAACAAAGGTACTTTCCCTATAGTTACAAAGTAGCTGAGATAACATAGAACATTCGGAACAATTTTGCATGTTTCCATAAAATCAGGCAAATGGAGGGCTGCAACAGGTATGAGAGAATTTTGAAGCTGAAATGGGAAGTAGCAATATTCCAGTCACTGATGAAGAATTTTCTAAATTCCTAAAAAAGGAAAGTGCACTATGCTGCATTACTACCGAGCAAGTCTCAGAGCAACAATAATTGGCTTGTTCAACTGTTTAGAGTGCAGGAATAAGGTAGTACCCTTCTAACTAGTTTACGAGGCCTCTAGTGGTACTCAATATGTTGTTTTAGAAACTATTAGAAATCAGTCAGAGCAGTAGCATGCTTAGACTGACTCTTGAATAATTGTATATAATTGTTAAATGTTATTTAGGAGCCAATCATGACTGTGTAATTTCCTCATATTTTCATTTTGCTACGAGCAAAGATGTAACAATAATTGTAAATATGTCCATATTTGTAATAATATTAAACATATTTTAAGATATTTAGCCATTTTTCCTGGTTTTAATTGATATAGCAATTTTACATGTATATTGTATGGTTTACTAGCAAAGAAAATGCAAAATAAAAATGAGGATAAATGTTTGGCAGTATTTTGCCAAGAAATGAAACTTTGACTCTGGGCATGTCACGTCCTTGTCTCATCATAATAGCATAGTGATTAAAAGGCATGTTTCACTCAGAATGATCTGAGAAATATTTTATCAAAACACAGTCCCATAGGCAAGCACCATTTGCAAACTGGCAAGTGGGGACATGCGACAGTGCACTGCTCAGGAATAAAGCTTCAGTTAATAAAGTTATATGTCTCAGCTATGTCAAAACAGTCTAACTGCTGCAGGGACATGTCACACAGGATGACCCACAAAGATTTTTTCTGCTTTGTCAGCCAAAATCCAGATCCATATTTGATTAATGAACAATTAATAACTAATGTGAATGGTTATATATCAAATTTATTTTAGTGATTTTTTTAAAAAGTTAATCATATTGTTTTTTAGAACAATTTTGGCTTTTGCAGAAAGTCCTGGGAACCCCAAATAAGAAACTGGAAATAAGGAACCAGTTTAAATAGATAAAGCTTTTGACACAGACCCACATAATATTCTCATGAGAAAACAAGGAAAACATGGTTTAGATTAAATTGCTGTAAGAATGGGTACACAACTGGTTGAAAGGCCATACTCCAAGAGTAGTTATCAGTGGTTCCCAAACAACCTGGGAGGGTGCATCTAGTGGGGTCCCACAGCAGTTGGTCCTTCATCCAGTACTATTCAATATTTTCATTAAAGACTTGGATAACAGAATAGAGAGTATGCTTAGAAAAATTATGGATGTCACTAAGTTGGAAGGGCTTCAAGCACTTTGGAGAATAGGCTTAAAATTAAAAATGACATGGAAATTGGGGAAGTGGCTTGAAATCAACAAAATGAAACTGAATACAAAGAAGTGCAAAGTCTTTACTTCAGAAGAAAAATATCAAATCAACTAAAAATAAATGGGGGAATAACTGGCTAGGCAGCAGTATTGCTGAAAAGGATTTGGGGCGGATGGTGAATCACAAACTGAATACAAGTCAATAATGTGATGCAGTTACAAAAATGGCTAGTGTCATTCTGAGGTACATAAGCAAGCGTATCATATATACTTAAGTCAAGGGAGGTAACTATCTCACTGCATTAGGCATTAGCAAGTCCTCAGCTGGAATCAGTGTCCAATTCTGGACCAGACTTTAGGAAAGATGCAATAGGAGAATCCAAAGGAGAGAAAAAAAAAATTAAAAGGTTAGGAAACCTGACCTTTGAAGGAAGGTTTAAAAACCTGGGCACATTCAGTCTTGGGAAAAGATGACGGATGGAGGTGTGATAACAGTCTATAAAATACATTAAAGGCTGCTACAAAGAAGATGGTGATCAATTGCTCTCCACTGAACATGGCACATGACCTATCCCTTTAGCCATTAGACTCCACCCTCCACTGAAAGGAGGACAAGAAGTAATGGACAGTCTGCAATAAGGGAGATTTAGGTTAGATATTTAGAAAAGTTTTCTAACTATAAAGGTAGTCAAACAATGGAAAAGGCTTCCAAGGGAAGTTGTAGAATCCCCATCACTGGATTATTTTAGGAATAGTTTTGGACAAACACCTGCCATGGATGGTGTAGGTTTACTTGGTCCTGCTTTAGCACAGGAGGCTAGATTTGACAACTTCTTGAAGTCCTTTGCAGTGTTAAACATCTATGATTCTATGAACTTTATCCGCATCCAACTCAAGGGGAGTGCATCTGTATTCACATCATTTAATACAAAGAGATAGAATAAAAACCATTCAAACTATCCCTTTGCATTGATGTCCTCTGTTTTGTTGTTTTCTTGGTTTATTTTGAAGTTTTATTCTGTTGCTCTGGCCTTATATAAAGTTTTCAATAAGAGACGAAAGGATGTCTGGGATTAGAGAGGGGGCGAAAAAAGACTTTTTATAGAATGCTATCGGGTGTTTTTATGGGATTGTTCAGGAAACTGTCATTTTCTTATTTCCCTGCTGACGCATTGGCTTGTGTGATTTGTCACAAGGGCTGTGTCTGTCATATTATGTGGCATAATACAATGAAGCTGAAAAAATGTGATGTGACAAGTCACCTAATGCACTGAGTCAGTAGGGAAATGTAAAAAGCACTACATATCTTTAAAAAAAAGAAAAAAGAAAAAGAAAAACAGAGTCATTTTCATTGTTTTGAATGGCTTCTCTGCAAAATGATTGGGGTCCGCTTTTCAATAGCTATATCTGAACAGTCAATTCCCCAATAGAATTGCCTGTAATAACTTCTTAGTTTTAGCTCTTCCCTGACTCTAAAATTATGTGAGCAATAGATTCTTCCTGCCATGAATAATTAAATTTAAAGAAATAAGCTACCAAGAAAAAAGGTGAGACTCTACTATAAACTCTGTGTTTATTAGGAATCATGACTTTGTAACAAATGTTACCATGGAGAAAATAGCAGCATATGAGCAACAGGAGGAAGTAGTGATACTGCAATATTTCTTGGAATCAGTGTGTTGCAAAATCCATAAAGGCCATATCCAGCCTTATCAAAATAAAGAGAGGTCATTCTTCAACGGATGGTCCATATTTGATGAACGTATGTCAAGGGCACTAATATGTTGATGGCAGATTTCTCTGCCTCATGAGTCTTCTCATGGAAATAAAATCTTTCAAAGATTCCAGAACAACCTTCAAATCTCCAGAGATATAAACACCAGCCTACAAAAGAAAACACTTTAAACCTCAACCCTAGTAGTGCTAGCCATTCTTCCAATACTTGCTACCTGTGCCTCTGGCCTTCAGCCAGAGGCCTTTGAGATGAAAACCTACTTGGGAACCCCCAATATGAAACTACACACTCTCAATGTGCACAGAGATATTCTGTTCTACATGGAAAGGACTCAACCCTTCCAAAAACCACCAAGGCTTCTCATTGCTTTCGCTGAACTGCTTAAATGCAGGCCATATCTTCTCATTACCCAAAGTATGCAGACACATTTTAAGTTAGTCATACTGCAGCCATCCAGTGAGGTGTGAGCACATTCTATCAGGATACAACATACTTCTGTGGTCTCACTGGCAAATCTCCGCATTCAGGACATTTACGAAATAGCAATCTGCACACCTTCACAGACCATTATGCACTACTGCAGTCAGCCAGAGATTGTGTTTGGAAGATCAGTGCTGCAAACATAATTTATGCTAACTCTTCTTACCACCAGGAATCATCTAATCTGGAATATATATACAGATTATCAGTTGAAGTAGTAAGAGTTTATTTAACTGTATAATAAATGATGTTCTATCAGATGTGTACTCCATATGCATATGCAAAACCCACTCACTGTTACCACAGTTTCAGTGTTCTGTGGTCAAAGGCTGTTGTGCTAGGGAAGGAATTCGGTACGGTCAGGATGGTTTCATCCTTTATCCCTTCCAGAACACCCCAAGCGGAAAAGGGTGCCCGCATCACTCTCTAGCATACTGCTGTCTACACAATTATCTAAAGCGTGCACACTGAGCATACATTTCACCAATCTGGAATACATATCTGAGTTTTTTATCTCAAAGAAAATCAGCCACTGTACAGGTCAATAACCTCTGTCTCCTTACTGATTAATTTTTTTTTTCTAAATCTACTACATGAATAGATGAACATCAGTGGCCTTTCTATGCATCAACAAAAGATGTTTCAGATGGGATTATAACCACCGGTGAGTGTGTACATATCCCTTGGTTTCAGCATCCCAAGACCAGGGATATAACAACCTCCCTCCTCACCACCACCACCTACTCTTTACTCTAGAAACTTCATTTAAGGGTCTGAAGGAGCCAGGGTCAGTGAGGGGCTGTGGTCATCTACATTCAGAGAACAAAGGTTTTTCTATTTAATAACCTCTATTACACTTCTCTGATGTAGCCTCCACAGATCTTCACTGTGAGAAGATAACTAGCATTGGTAATCTTCAGAAATAGAGTGGGAGTTAATTACTATTGGAAAAGTTACTGAAGTATTTATCATCTATCTGAATGGGAGCAGCCAGGCACCTAAATGCTTTTCTACATGGAGGTATTTGTTTTGCAGTATAATAAAACACACTGGAGAAATTTAGAGTGTGGCAAGGTTTATACTATGTTTAAGCAAGTGGCAAACTAGTGCACTGTACATTCACATTGCAGCTTGCTAAATACTGTTTCTGTATAGAGACGAGTCCTTTGGGATTGTCTATACATGGAGTTACTCTGGAACAGCTACTTCAGAATAACTATGCATGAATAATTCCATGTGTGAGCATTTGTATGGCAAAATAGATCAGATTAAACTCTAGGCTTAAGAAATCTGAATCTAAACAGGATTTGTCCACACTTGAAAGTTAATACAAATAAGAGTAGGGTGTAAATTTAAAGCACTGTACCTATTTATAAAATGCTCCCAGAATGGATACTGTTAGTTTACAGAAAGAGAGCCTTGTTCCAGTTTAGCTTAATCTGCTTGTGCATCAAAGAACTCTTATACTGAAATAAGAGTGTCCACGCAGATTTATTCAGAAATAACAAGTATTTAATTTCATATTCTACTTTACTCCAAATTAACTTTCAAGTGTAAACAAGTCCTATCAGACTAAAGTTTGTTAAGGCTAGTATTTAATCAGTATCTGAGGCTACATGTACACTGCATACCACTGGTGGCATGTAAGGTAATTTGTAGATACATATTGATATGAAAAACCTGCTGTGTCCACACTGCCACATATAACTCCATGTTTTTGTGTAATGCTCTGGAAGGAGGGAGACAGCAAAGAAAGGCTGGTCTTTTGTCAGATACCTCTGCCTGCCAGAGCTTTTCCACAGAAAGAGGAAAGTCTCCAGCAGTGGGGAGCCGGCAGACCTTCTCCCCACTACCTTCTGACTGGGATCTTTGCTCCAAAAGCAGAAAAGCAGCAGAATACTCACTCCAAAAAATAACAGAGCAAATGTCACAGCTTAGGTGAATATAAAGTATGTTAGGTATGTGGTTAAGTACATACATAACCACACCATCACCACATACCCACACCATCACCATGTCTATATTTAGCTACACTGCACCTCACTTGTTCCTTTGATGGATGAGTGCTCAGCAAGTGTTCATCTGAGTTCTGGATTTATTTGTTTCATGCCTTCTCGCCTGGAAATCAAGTCCTGGTTGCATGTCTTGCAAATGTAGTTATTGCTGAGGGAAGGGTGCGAAACACTGGCCTTATGATGGGCTCTCTTCTGAAGAGACTTCATTCACCCCTCCTCAAAAGTGAACATGGCAGCATGGCACAGACCTCTCCATGTGATACTATCTATTACTGCAAAGCAGTGAGTCTGTCCTTAGCTCCCAGGTTCTAGTGTCTATCTTGCATGCTTTGAGATTGGCCTTCAAGGTTTCTTTATATCTGGGGATGGGTTGACTCTTGTAGAGGGTTCCCATGCTCATTGGTGTTGTACAGTCAGCTTTCAATATATAGGTAACCTCCATGTGGACTGCACATCCAGCCCAGAGCAGGTGAACCCTGAGGATCATGCTTTCAATGCCAGGGATTTGGCACTGCTCAAGGACTTCAGTACTGGAGATTCTGTCCTGCCACTTTGTGTTGCAGACGTATCTCAAGCAACCAAGGTGAAAGCTCTCCAGCTGTTTGACATCATATCAGTAAAGTGTTCATCTTTCACAGATCTATAAAAGGAGGTGATTACAACTATGCTGTAATATTTTAATCTTGCTTCTGAAGCACATACATCCTTCCTAAGACTGTGGGCAAGCCTGCCAGATGCTAACCCAGCCTTCTACCAGGTGCTGAATGATCTTATCCAACATGGCATTGCTGGAAAGTATGGTACTGAGGTAGCTGAACTTCCTAATTGCACTGAAGTGTGTGTTCATTTGTGATAAGGTCATGGGGCTCATGATACTAGTGATCTGGTACTGGCCAGTACATGACCACCACCTTTTTCAAGCTGATTGTGAAACCAAAGCATTTTGACGCATAGGCAAAATGGTCCATAATAGGCTCAGTATCCTTGAGTGTGTATGCAGTAAAAGCACAGTCATCAAACACAAGTTCCCTTAAGAGCTATTCAATTACTTCAGTGTGAGCCCCGAGTCACTGTAGATTGAGAAAACTCGCATCTAACCTAAACAAGATGCATACACTACTGTCAAAGTCCTGGTATACATACAAGAGCATGGCTGAAAAGACAATGGGAAGGAGACCTAGAGTTATTATGCAACCTTTCTTGATGCCACTGGTGACAGACAAGGCTTCTGATGACTCACCACACTCCAACCCCATGACCATCCTGCAACTCTGAAATGAAGAGATGACAGCAATAATCTTCTTTGGGCAACTAAATTTATGATGGAGTTTCCAGAGACCCTCAAGATTCACCATGTTGGTTAGGTCAATGAATACAACGTACAGGTCTTTATATTATTCATGCATCTTTTCCTGTATTTGTTGGTCTATGAAAATCACGTTCATGGTGCCACTGCCAGCATGAAAGCTACACTGTGGCTCTGGATACACATTTCTACACTTCAGGTGAAATGTCATTATGGTCTGGAGATTTGCCCATGGACAGATGCTTGATGTCCTTAGTAGCTTTGTCTAAAGAAAAAGCCATGGACATCTGCTTTAGGGCAGAACACTGAGGGAGCAAGTTGATGGCATCACTCAATATAGTGGCTGTATAATTCAGAAGATTGTCAAAGAGGTCTGCCCAGTGAGACAGAATATCACTTTGTCAGCAGCTGGCTACCATCTGCTGTGAGTACAGGGGTTGTACCACTGGATTTTGGATCACACACAGCAAGGAGACCTTCATAGAGGGCTTTCATGTCATTTTGTAGTTCCACAGCCTTCTGCTCTCACCATTAGCTTTAATTGGGTTTGTAGTGGATGTTTGGCCTAAAGGCATCCAGGCTCATTAATTGCTGATTTCTTGTATAAGATATAGGCCCTGTGTGTGGTGTACATGGTATCCAATCACCATCTGTCTCAGGGTCATTTTCATTGCACCAGTCTTGGTGTTTCTGACTTACAAAGCCAAGAACATTGGATACTACCTTATATGTGGTATCTGTGGGCTTCTGTTAGGTTGCCTCAATATCTGGGGAATTCTCTGGGACCTCAGTTAATGCAGTCTGCAGTTTTTGCTCCAACTTTGCTTGTTTGCTACAGTCTTTCATGGCAGCCACATTTATCTTCTTCAGTGATTTGAAGCATGTTCTGGAGCACTTTGGTGAAAAGTGTAGCAACACAGAATCATAGAAGATTAGGGAGAGAAGGGATCTCATGTTGTCATCTAGTGCAATCACCTGCTCATAGCAGGACCAAACCCATCTAAATCATCCCAGCCTGGGATTCGTCAGCCTGACCTTAAAACTTCTAAAGATGGAGATTCCACTACCTTCCTTGGTAACACATTCCAGTGCTTCACCACCCACCTAATGAAAAAATTTTCCTAATATTCAACGTAAACCTACCCCACTTCAACTCAAGTTCATTGTTCCTTGTTCTGTCATCTGCCACTGAGAACAGCCTAGCTCTACCCTCCCTTGAACACCCCCTCAGGCAGTTAAAGGCTGCTGTCAGATCCTCCCTCATTCTTCTCTTCTGCAGACAAGCTCAGTTCCCTGTCTCTGAAACATTCATGTGCTTCAGCCCTGTAATCATTTTCCTTGTCTTCTGCTGGACCTTCTCAAATTTGTCTGCATTCTTCCTGTACGGTGGGGGGCAATCCTGGAAACAACACTCCAAAGATGGTTTCAACAGTGCTGAATAGAGGTGAATAACCACTTCCCTCAATCTGCTGGCAATTCTCTTAATAATGCAACCCAATATGTTGCTAGTCTTCTTGGCAAGAAGGGCACATTGTTCTTTAATATCCGGCTTCTTGTCCACTGTAACCCTCAAGAACTTTTCTGCAAAACTGTTGCCTAGCCAATCAGTCCTCAGTCAGTAGTAGTGTATGGAATTCTTTTGTCCTAAGTGGAAGACTTTAGATGTATCCTCCAATTTGTCTGTGTCACTCTATATCATACCTATGCCACCCAGCATAACTATCAATCCCTCCATCTTGGTATCTTCTGCAGACTTGCTGACGGTGCAATCCTCCCCAACTTCGAGAGCATTAATGATGCTTCTTACAAGCTGATGATGTGAACAATATTTGAAGTCTGTTAAAGAGAGGCCTAAGCTCTCCCTCATTGTTATACCACTATTTTTATTCTTGTTGGGGTAGGCAGGTGGCTACACAGGTATATACACGACACATTACTGAAAGACATGCATACTGCAGACATGTCTTGAGAGGAGCAAGTTCTAAAAACATCTGGCTGATTTAACTAGCTTACTCTGACTATTGACCTATGTTCCATTACATTATACACTTGTGAAATTTGTCAGGCTTGTCTACACAATTAGCACACAGCAAGCTGGGATGTGAATCTCCCTACACACTAGTCTGCTTAAGAGTGATTGTCTGTGTGGACCCTGCTGAGGCACATTATCATTTTGTTGAAGCACTCTGATCTAGTCCTGTTTCAAAGTGCATTAACTAACTGTTAATGTACGTCAGCAGGGTCCATAAGGACAGTTAATCCACAGCAGGCTAGTGCAGAGTAGCTTCACATCACTGCTTGCTTTGAACTAAAAGTTCCTATAGACAAATCCATGTTTTTTGTGCCTTTAAATTCCATATGCTAGATTCTGGTCTATATGAACAATGTTAATATATTGCATACTTTTTGTCAACTTCATAATGTTTCTACCATTGCAGTTAATAACTATATATTTATAGGGATTATGTATATTTGAGGGCATATACAGAACACCAAGCTTTAATGGCTTATATGTGAAAATGTAATGCATATATCTAAAAATAATCTAGAATATAAATGTAGATGTAAAACCCTAAAGAAAAAAAAAGAAAACAAAAAAGAAAAGCCAAACCAACTTGTCTTGACTAAAGCAATTTTTACCTAGGATGTTACAAGATCAAATGCAATCATGTATGTAAAAAAAGAGGGGGGGGTATTGTTGAATGTCACTTAATATACAGTATATTCTAGGCCTTGCCATTTAGCAATGTCATGTTTTCTTTCTTATTGCACATCTGTGAGATAGAACTCAATATAGATAAAATATTTTCAGATTTTCACAAAAAAGCTACTATCAGAAAAGTAAAATAGTATTATTGTTTTCCAGATCCATGACTGAGGGTGTCAGGTGCCCATAATAGTGGGCCAATAACTTTCTAAGGTTAGCTACCAACTGCATTATGGCCAGCTATGACTATCTGTGCATCCGCACATAATAGAAGGGCCATGCATTTACCACACTTACAAATATCAGGTAGCATAGGCAGGGTTTGAACAAAATGAAGAACAGGGAAACAGACATCCAAGGTGACAAGCTCCAGAGGCATAGCTGCATGAGTTTCAGCAAAACAGATAATGAGTCTTGTGATACTTTAAAGACCAACATATTTGTGAATCTTTAGAAGTGACTCCTTGTTTGTCTTACTATCTAAGAGTTCCTCTGCGGGAGTACTGTGGTAATAAATTAATGCACTACTTTTTGCAGGAATATTAACTGCACTCATTTTGCATCATTACTGTAATTTTTATAGGAATTATTGTTAAGTTTTGCACTGCAGTGAAAGAGAAATCATCAAACGCCTCCTGCTCACATTCGTATTTACTGAGTGCATCTAATCAGTGTTTTGAGTTTCCTTTCTTACATTACTACAGGGATAGGACTCTCCTATTGGAGGAAGCTTTTGAACTGAAGATATCTACTGAGCACCAAAGTTGGAGGAGAGAAAATATGACTAGAGTAGACTTTCAAAAAGATTATCCCCTTTTCCACAAAGGAGTCAGCTTGGGAAATGTTGTTCTTGCTCTGGTATCAGTCAGAAATGCTTCAGACCATCACTGAGGCGGATCTAATTTATTCTGTTACCCTGCCAGTCCCAGGATTGGGGAGCTGTAAAAGTCACAGAAAACTATCTGGCTACCTGTCCTGTGCTACGTACAGCTTCTCTGAACCCAAGAATCAGGGATGTATGGAAATCTTGCAGCAAAATCCTAATCCAAAATCCAGTGAAGTCACTTGGGGTCTTACTACTGAATTCAACTGGTTTAGGATTAAGCCCATACTGTGCACTCAGGTACACGATGCAACTGCATTATCTACAAAAATATTGAAAATATGGAAGTCTTCAAGAAATATTTCTGTTCTGTATCTGAGAAAAATAAATTATATAGTCTCATTTTAGTATGATGATAATACTCTTCCCAACCACTAGCATCTGTGGAAAATGTTAAACAGAAATTACTAAAATTAGATATTTAAGAAGGTTCATATAACTTGCATCTAAGAGATTAAGAAAGCTGGCTGAAGAGTTTACTGGACTATTAATGCTGATTTTCAATAAGACTTGAAGCATTGGGGAAATTCCCAAAGACTGGAAGAAAGCCAAGTTTTCTATAGGGTAGACATGGTGACGAAGATAATTGTAGGCCTGTCAGCCTGACATGGGTTCAGGCTAGATAATGCACTGGTTGATACTGGATTAAATTCATAACGAACTAAATAAGGATGATGTAGTTAATGCAAATCAACAAGAGTTAATGAAAAAGAGATCCTGTCACACTAACTTCATCAGTTTGGTTGATACAGTATTGTCAAAACAATGAACATCTGTAAAGAGTCTGATTTGGTATTGGACAACATTTTGATTTAAAAAAACCCTAGCATAATATAAAATTCACATGGCACATATTAAGTGGATAAAAAAGCCTGAAGAAGTGGTATGTCTCAAAGTGTAACTAAACAGGGAATTGTCATTAAGTGGGGTCTATTTCTAGGGATCCGTCAGGGATCAGTTCTTGGCCCAAAACTATTAAATATCTTTAACAATGACTTGGGAAAAGAAACCATAAAATTGGTACCTTTCATCCAGTTTCCCAAAAGATTTCATATGCTTAAAATTAAAATAAGTGACATAGTAAAGAAAACTTTACAATAAAATACAAAAACTTTTTTTCTTTTTTAAATCCTGAGAGGTAAAATTGATCAGAGCATGCAACCAGATATGAGGATGGGATTGGTGTACCACAGCACTCCAGTAACTATACTGGAGAGCTCTCAAACTTGGCCCAGTTCTATGAACCTTCGTGAGCCAGTCATTGAAACTGGACATGTTTCATCATGAACATTTTTCTCAGCTTTAGTTAAGAGTTACAGGCAAGGCAGATCAAGTGCAAACTACAGTGTACAGTCAGTGAGGCAAAAGGACACCAAAGGGATTTTCTAGGTGACTGTAACACTTTTAAATCAACAGTAGTTAAAGATCATGGAGAGAAGGTACGCAAGTCACTGCTAGATGAGTGGAGGGTGGGGCAAGCAGAGTGAGACACAAAATCCATCAGATAGGCTCAGTTCAGACTACCTTCTTTTACACATAGCGATCTTCCTCTAAAAGTATGTTCAAAGTATAATCCAAAGGCCCATAAATGAGCCTAGCACCTTCAATGATTTTTTTATAGTACTCACAGCTACAAGATGCAGATAACACTTCAGCATATTATTTGTGTTTATACGCCATCTGTGACAACTATTAAAAGCTCCACTGACTTCCGATTTTTTCTTTTTTTATATATTACCTGAAAGTTTCCTGCAGTAGTTTGGCACAAGTAAATTATTAACAGGATACAGCAATAAGTTTCCTGTGAGGGCTTTTATAAACTACCTCTACAGAACTGTGCATATAATTGTACACCTAATTTACTACTACCGTTCTTCATAGAGTACACAGAGGAACTAAGTTTCTCAAACTTTGGAAACTAACACCTGTTGAATTCAACAAGGGGCCCTAAAGATGGACTCAGGAATAAGGAACATGTTCAGACACTGAAGGACTAGAGGCAATGATGGCTGCATTCAAAATCATTGTCTCTCAACACTGTACCCTCCCACTCCTGGCAAAATATTCCACACCAGTGTGTCCTCTCAGACTTGAGTCTAGTACTAGGGTCCCTAAGCTGAGCTTATCAGGACTCAAAAAATATTAATAACTAAATATATTAAAGAGAAACAAAACGGTTGACAGCACAAACTATTTTCTCACAAAGGCTTAACAGAGAGGCTAGCAGATACAAGGTAATAAACAAAATATAGCTGAAGATAGTATTTCTGCAAACATTTATTTCTAAAAATAACATTGATTTTTCCTCCTTCCCTCACAAACTTATTGCAGGAGGGATACATTTAAAATATTCAGTTTAGGGTTAAATTTAAAATAGTGACATGTCTCTAAACATTTGTGAAAGAAGGGGACATTCAAAAGAGACCAACTGTTCTAGCATCAGACAAGTGATGACTGCATGAGTGCAGTTGTGTGACATCAGAATGGCAGCTTACAAACACTGTTTCCCTTGTGAGTTTAGTTTTGAAAGAGTAGTTGCACCATTCTGAGCTGCTGTGCTGGCAGCAAATAGGGATTTGTGTTTCTGAAGCAGTTAATAGTGTGCATGCAGCACTGAAAAGACTAACCCTTCTCTGATTATGCCTTAGCAAGTAGCAGTAAGAAAATCATTTTTATTAACATTCTTTTATTTCATATTATTTTGACTAAAACTACAGAAATGCATGCTAGTACAAATTAGTTATACCACTGTTCTTTCATTTCAAAATGAAGAGGGCTTCCCTGAAGTGATAAATGCCATATAACCAAAAGAGAGGTATGAAGGCTCTGGAACTTGTTTACCCATTATAAAACTACATGTTGCCTCCCATCCATAACCAAAGAATGAGGGCAGAACCCATAAGTTAGTTTGAATTTGGTTGTGCTGCTTTCATAGCATTCCTCAGCCTTTCCAGCTCAGTGCATTAGAAAGAGGGACAGGCAGACTCAGGACACACTATTTTGAAGATTCATCCAAAATGGAGATCAACACTTTTACTAAAGTACAAACTTCCGTTTAAGATTATTTTTCTCGTTCTTCCAGACCTTTGTTTTTTTTGACCTAATCGATGCAATGGCTCAGAAGCAAAACATGAAACTCAGGCAGAGGTGAGAAGGTTTTCCAGTTAATAACTTAACTCATAGTTATATTGGCTTTCTTCCTATCGTCCCTGGGTGCCACTGAGAAAGCAGAAGATCTGATGTGAACTGAATGACAATCAGAGATAACAATGAAATGCATTCTCTCTGAAGGGTTTGAGTGTTACCATATATTGTGCTGATCACTATTTCTAATTAACAATTAAAGTTCTGGTTTCCCACATAAACAATAAAGCCTGTGGGGGTGGGGCAGGGCATGTTTTACACCTATCCATCAAAAACACATTTCTCAATCTCAGTCATACAGAAACACATGTACATCCCAAAACTGATGGGACCCAGGTTTCATATAAATTCTTTTCAAAATTAATATACATGCTGTTGTGTAGATCATCACTTGAATGTGGACCTGGGAACTTTAACATGGCCTGTGGCCAACACTCCTATCCCAGCTTTCCAAGAACACATCATCCCTGACAGCATCATGTGAGTGCTGAGTCCTGTACCAACATCACTGGTCTATAAACAGACGCCTAGCTTGAAATTTAAGAGAATGAACTTCTTTGTATGAAATAAATGGTGAAAAGAATGAGTGACATGGGACATTCCCAGCTCATAGTTGTCCACAACATAAACACACACAAAGGGGGGTCCAGTTACAGAATATACTGCCTATAAAGTTCACAGAAATACCATTGTGATCCTGAAGGACAGATACATAAGTGGTAGACACGGTACCTAGCTTCCTCTAGAGTATATGGCTCTGCTCTGCCTAAACCAGTGGACTACAGTCTATCATTTGAAGACCTTTGTGGATCACAAGATGCTTGAGGGCGACTACAGTTATGAGCCATCCCCAGGACACATACAAATGAGTCAGATATAAATGCCCTGTTTTACTGTGTAAGTGAGATAAAAACAGATATAAAAAGTATCCTTTACAGTTGTGAGAATGGTATAGAATTGTTTAGTATGGCATAAGTAGACACTCTGTGAATAATGGACTCGATTTTGTATCCTGGATGAAACTTGGTTTACGTGTATGCTGTGTAATTTGATTTATAAGTGTGAAAGATCTGTAAATGAAGGTTGTATGTTAGACACAGTCTCTGACTCTAGTCTGTCATCATGAAATGCAAGAACCACTCTCAATGGCTGAGGAATGCAGACAAATTCCTGTAAAAGTAGAAGAAGGATTCACCCCGGAAATAAAAAAATGAAGTCATGTCTGCAATTGATCATACAAGAGCGCTAAGGGAGCATGACACAGCAAGTCCCACAGACTTACATGAGAGGCAGCAAGTCTAAAAGATGATTAAGAACATGAAAAATTTGGATCTCATTCTACAACTGTCATCTTGGAGCACTGGATTTGGAACTGACAGAGGCCTGGCTTTATCCTCATGCCCAGCCTATCTGGCCAGTAGACTAGCTCAAGTAACACACAAAAGCACTGGTAATTATATCACACCAGCTTGTACAACTTTCTTGGCGTGAATGTGCATGAGAATATGACTGTTTTTTGTTATTCTTACATTTACAGTAAAGGTGGCATATGTTCTTGTCCCCCTGTATAAGATCCTGCTAGCTTTTATAAGCATAAACATACTAAGAAAATGCTGAAAATGCTGAATTATGAATTGAAAATGTCTTCCCTGAGCTGTGGCTTACAATTTTTAAACTGAAGTTTTAAATCAATCCCATTGCAACAATGAAGAGAAACAAGACTATGCTTGCTCAACTGCCTTACAAGAACTCCCTTGCCACCAATGGAGTGGCTCTAATGTGATCCAGCTGTCCCTTTCCCACTGTAGCTGCTTAGCAGCTCCTCCTCTGGCCACTTGCTTCAGTAGAGAGAAAGAGGAGGAGAGGATAGTTCCAGTTGCTCCAAGCCTACTTCCCTGTCTGACTGTGGAAGCCCCAATGAGAGCAGGATAAGGAGCTCAACTAAATCTAGCTGAGCTTAAGGCAACACCTTGCAAAGGATGACTCCGCTCCCCCACCATAGCCACGCTGCTGGTGCTGGAACTAGGTCTGCTGAGAGTGCTACTGCACCCCCTGTCTTGAAGTAGTAATAACAAGCACCAAATACATTATTTACATGAGCAGCACCACCACTGTAAAAACTGCCCTGGAACCCTTGTCCAAGGCCGCACAGGAGAAGGTAAAGATGTACAGATGGGAACTAGCAACCAGGTATAGCCATTGGTACTTTGGCCTACCCTGATGCAGGTTAGGTTGTGCTCCACTCAACTCATTAAAAGGTCATGTTGGTGGTTTCTTTCTCCCCGCCCCCTCCTAGCATCATAAAGGAAGTGGAACAGATCAGAGAACCTTCCCCAAAAGTATTGATTATGGACTCTTGGTCTTTTTGAAATAACGTTTGTCCTTTAAGATAAAAATGTTGAACTCCACTGAGAAATGCAGTTTTGTGTGTCTATATGCAGGTAGGGATTTAGACATATAAGCAACATGCAAAACTGCTTCTTACTGTCTCATCTTACCAACATGAGATGAACATCAGAACATCAACTCATCTTAGTGATAGGGTCATCACCTGAACAAGTCAAGGCTTAATTTAAGATTGATGTTCTGGATTTATTGCCCCAGCTTCCTCCCTCACCCTTTACCTTACATGAAGTGCACATAGTCTGAAAAGTTTGAGTATGTGCTTCCTCCAAGGTTAAGATAATGTCACTGTAGAGATTCTCAATACAAATTAAAAACTGCTGTTGAGACTTCTACAAAATCACACCTGCCACTCAACACCATTTCCCATGTTCCATATCTGACAATATCAACTTCATTCTGGATCTACAAGAGCCTTGGATGATCAAACCAGAGCATAAATTGCAAGTCTGTGAAACTCAATTCCCTTGTAAAATTACTATTGTAAAACAAGGATACCACAGAGAACATTCCCAGATTTGAATTAGCTCAACCTAAAAATACACATACACAGAACTAAGTCAAATCACAAACAAATGAAAAACTAGTGTAATCAAGGAGGAAAGTAGATATTTCAACCCTTAAATCAGTATGTCAACAAACACAAACAAAGAACACATTAATGGCATCCAGTTCCAAACTATGAAAAAAGTGGAAAATTATGCAGACTATTCCAAAACACAACAAAGTTTAAGGAAAACACAAATGCACTCACAGTAGAACTTTATAGCTCAGTTCCACATTATTCCATTGTTCCCACAAAACTTCCCCTGGCAGGTTCAGAGACAGAAGAGCTTGAATAACCATATGTCTCCTCACTCCTGATATGCATCATCTCTCAGTACCATTTTCACATGAACTCAAGTGTCAGATTCCCACCTAATAGAACTAGACCTCAAAATAAAATACGTAGAAAATATTTCTTCTAAAATTAACTCTTAAAACTTGAAGTGCTTGGGAATGAGAGAAGACATATGTGGCAACAATAGCTCAAACCAAAAAAGTGGACACATGGTTTTGTATTAAGATCCACATACATATAGGGGGAGAAGTAACATCTTAAATTTAAAAAACGTACAGCATATTCTGACATCTGAATCAATTTATGCCAACAATCACAAAGATAAACACACTTACATATCACAGACAAATAAGCATCTAATCTTATATTAGAGATAGTATGACATAATTAGGAATAAAAGAAAATCTGATCACTTGAAAAACATTTTGGACTATATACACACAGGTCAGAAAGTTAAATTCCTCATGTGGACTTGTTAGACATTGGGGTAAAGAGGAAGGAGGAAGGAAATTCCAGTATCTATGTTCCTTTATCTCAACCAAAGTAAACAACAACAAAAAAAAATGGGTCCCACTTACAGATTGAGGAAAAACTGATGCAAGTAGGCATAAAAAATAATATTCCAACACCCAAGTCAGTTTAGCACACACACAAAAAAGAGAGACCAGAATACACTTATACACCACAGAAAAATATGCTTCAAGTCCCTCTTTGATGAAAAAAAATGGCTTATTGAGAACAAAAAATGCTTTTGAACATCCAAAGCAATTTAGCACAACACAATTGCTGACACCAGTTTACAAGCTGAGACATTTTAAATAATGGGATTTAATAGGAAAGAGAATGATGGCTTGGAAAATCTTGTCTCTTTATACCAGCTAAAATAAATGAAAAGTACAAAAGCTTGGGTTCTACTTTCAGGCTGGGGAAAAATGGGTATAATAAGGAATGAAAAATAATATCCAACAACAGTCTATTTAACACAATAAAAAATTACCAAAACACTCTTACACACAACAGAAGAATAAACCCCCAATACACTCCAAGTAAAAAAATTCTGGGAACTGGAATACAAAAGGATTTTCCAGCATCTGAAACAATTTAGCTATACACTAAAGGGTCAGAGAGCTGAGATTTTCTGACAGACTTTATAGAAATTGGAATAAAGGGGAATGAGAAAGGATACTGAAATATCTCAGTCCATTTTCCCTAACAAAGACAGAAACCAAATAAAGAGTCCTGGGTCCAAGGTACAACCTCAAGGGAAAAAGAAATGATGTAATTAAAAATGGAGGAGGATACTCCAACTACCAAGTCAGTTTAACACAATAGAAAGACCAAAACACACTTTCACTCAATGGAAAAATAACCTGCTAGTCCCTCTAGTCTGAAAAAGTGATGTAACTGGGAATAAACAAAGATTTTCCAATATTCAAAGCCCTTTAGCCCCACACAAAAATATACAGCTCTGAAACATATGGCCCTGTGACAGCGATGGTAGAAGAAATTGATGTTAAGCCAGAAGAAAAGATGATATTCCTCCCCCCTAGCATCTCTTTACCCATACCAAATCACACAAAAGTATAAGAATGCTAAATCCCGGTTTCTGACTGGGAAAAAAAATGGGGTAATTAGGATCCTTCTATTCTTCAAGAAAGAGATTTTGGAGTCGTCATAAATAGTCCTTTGAAAACATCCACTCAATGTGCAACAACAGTTAGAAAAGTTACCAGCATGTCAGGAAACATCAGGAAAGACTTAACTAAGAAGACAGCAAATATCATAATACCATTAAGTAAACTCATGGTATTCCCACACCTTGAATACCATATAAAGGTCTGCTCACCCCATCTCAGAAATGGATGTATAAGAATATATTTAACAAATATTAGAAATAGAAAAGGTACAGAAAAGGTCACCAAAACAGATTAAGGGTATGAAAGAGCTTCCATGAGGAGACATTAAAAAGACAAGAACTTTTCATTTTGGAAATTAGATGACTATAGAGGATATGAGAGGTCTATATAATCCTGAATGGGGTGGAGAAAGGGAATAAGGAAGTATTGTTTACTTGCATATATACACCTTCTTAAATCACAAGAACAAGAAGTCATCTAATGAAAGAAATGGGCAGCAGGTTTAAAAGAAATAAAAGGAAGTACTTCTTCATATAACATACAGGTCAACCTATGAAACTCATCATCAGGAGATATTGTGATGGCTAAAACTATAATTGGGATCAAGAAAGGATTAAATACATCCCTGAAAGATAGAGCCATCAGTAGTTTTAGGCAAGATTGCAATCCCATCCTCTGGCTGTCCCTATCTTCTGACTAAGAGAAACTGGGAGTAGATAACAGAGGGTGGATCACTCAGTGATCGCCTATTCTCTTTAGTCCGTGTGAAACATTGATCACTATCAGAGATCAGGTTACTGGGCTGGATGGACCTTTTGTCTGACCCAGTATGGCCATTGTTATGTTCTTAACTAGGAATCAGAAAAAGCTATTCCAACATCTGAGACAATTTGATTCACCAACAAAAGAACATAAAACTTTTCCTTTATGTGGCATACATATGTAACATTCCAGTCCCTTGGTGTTGGAAAAGAAGATGCAAGTAGGAAAAAAAATTCTTCCAACATCCAAGGCATGTTAACTTAGCACATACACACACAAAAGGTCAGAAAATTAAGGTCCTAACGCAGACTTACTGGAAACAGGATAAAGCAGAAGGAAAAAAGGATATTCTAAGTCTTGTTCTCCTGACCAAAATTAAACATAGGTATAAAATCTTGGTACCCACTAACTCAGTGGGGAAAAATGGCTGTAATTTAGAAATTACTCACTGGGTCAATTTGGCATCTCCTGCTCCTCTACCAAAAAATTATAATACCCTTATGTACTACATGTTCTGCCATAATGGAGCACAGAGATATGGGCAATGGAGGCTGCAGATGCTTCATCTATGGCCTGGAGGCAGTTTTTAGGACACTTCAACAAAAAGACAGCAACAACCTGTTGTTTACATTTCCTGTGGCCTAACAAACACAAAACAGAGATATGTGCATACTGGGGATAAAAAATAGCTCAGATGAGCTCGTTTTGTTTGACTAGCTGGTTATGGAATTCGATATAAAAACAGAATATAACCTTTGCTTAGCATTTTTAGATCTTTTTTTTTTCTTTGTGAACTTCCAGGCTGGAATAAAACCTGCTTCACCTTAGCCATCTATATGTTTACTATAAAAATACTACAGGCACTAAAGATAATGTTGGCATCAGCAACTTTCCTTTCTGGAGCACTCCTTAACCTCATAGTTGTCAAAAGATCGATGGAAGATAGAAAAAGCATACCATGTGTCTTTTGACTTTTTTTATAGTGTGTCCCCCAAGACCAATAAGAAAGAACAATACTACACACTGTGTGAGAAGTGGTGTTCAGAATTCAAAAGGACACAGATGCATACACCATACAGCAGTCAGCATGGCTATGGACACCAGCCTACAAAATCAAGAATAGTGGAATGTCAAATACTGAAGCCTTTACTGCAAGGATATCAACTATTCTTTCATGGAGGCTTGCAGAGACCTATTCTTCTGGAATGAGAACATCAGGGAAAAACTTGATTGTCTGCCACAGACTTTGCTGAAAGCAACAAAGATTTTGATTTCTAGCATATGAGCAACTTTCCTCAGCCTAACAGAGAAGTGGAAACAACATGGAGAATTTGAAACCCATGAAGCATTACTGTATATCAATCCACTCTTTGGCACTTGGCATTTGTTCACCAGAACACTTGGCCCTAGTTTATACTTGCCACAATTTTCAGTAGCAGTCAATGGGAGATATGCAAGGTACATAAAATACCTTGCGTAGCTCCTCATGACTTACTAATCCATCACTACATATTAAGGTAAGCCTACTGGAAATGCCTTCCAGCCAACTTACAGCAACTCCAGTTGTGGATTTGATATGGCAGTTTTTGGCATGATTGAGTGGGTCTACACTGGCTGCTCAATCACACCTGGAAGATCACGCTGATGGCGGCAATTTTGCCGACGTCAGTATAGACTTACCCTTAGTATCAAGAAAACTTTCTGTGCCCTTATGTGAGAGTTCAAAACAATTAGACTTGAAATGAATGAAATATACAGCTTTAAAGAGAAACATGTCAAATAAAACAGCAGCTAAGAACCAAGTCCAGTCATATGGGGGGTGAACTGTTTCCTGAAAAACAGATAGGGAAAGGAATTTTGAAGACCTAATTCTCAGGTAATATGACAAAGCTCTTGGTCAAGCATAAGTTCAAATATCTCTTTGGGCCAAACCAAAACAGAAACTTTCTGGAGTGCATCTTTGGAGACCCTAAAACTTTTCTAGATAATTATGAGCATAAGTCTCACTGTGCATCAATGGAACATGCTAGAGAAGAAATCTGGGATCTCCTTATGAGACTTAACCTTTAATTAAAAAGATTTTGAAAGTACACAAGACTGTTCCAGGAAAGTGAAAAATGACAGACTATTTAGAAAGTAGGATGATTGCACTCATTTTAACATACTGACCATAGAATTCTGAAACACCCTCCTCTATATGTGTGTGTGCATGTGTGTATATATATCTATCTATTATCTATCTATCCATATATATATATATAGGGTGTGTGTATGTTTGTAAATATATATATATATATATATATATATATATATATATATAAATTTCACACATATAAAGAAGTGGGTTTTTACTTATAAAATTTTTTGTTAGTAAATTTTTTGTTTTTTTTTTTTTTTTTCTTTCCTCTTTTTTTTTTTTTGCCTTGCCAAGAAAGTTTTCTGGATCTGACATAAGACGTTCACTACTTCAAAACAAACTGTTGGAACTTGAAAGCAGTGTGGACAGTTCTCTAGAAATGCACAGCAGAACACCCTCAAGTTCTCTGGAAGAAGAATGAAGAGAGAATGGATGGAGACACACAATTTAAAATGAAACTAGGCTAATTTAGTCTATTAGAATAGTAGATAACTTCCATATCAGTGCAGGAGAATTGAGATCTTTACTTCAGTTGTACCATGAAATAATGATATAGAAGACCATTACTGTGTACTATAAGAAACGATTAAGACTTATTTTTGTTTTATCATTTATATCATTTAATTTCTTAATTTATGTGATTTGTTCTAAAACAGTAAGAATTCTTTCTTTACGCTTCAGTTAAATTTGGAGCAAGGTCAGTCTAACCCCCAGAACATTTGAAGTTCAAGATTAATAAAGTGGTTGTATCCTGTAAATTTATATGATTATTTTAACTTGCTTTGTTGTTCTTGAAGTTATATCCATTCATTATGTGGGGGGGGGGAAGTAGTAAAATTCACTACTAAATCCAACTACAAGTACTTCTAGACACGAGTGTAAACACTAAGCAGGGAGAGGCACAATGTCTAGGTAACAAGATAATCAACTGAAAGAAAATTTAAGATTATGAACAACAAACATTTCTAATGCTGACCTCTATTTTCATTCCTGATATCCATTTTTCTTTAAGTTTCTAAATTAAACTGCTGGTGATGTGCAGATCTGAAAATGTTCCTCCAATAGGTCTCCAGTTGTGGCAATTCGTATGGGAAGTAATAATATCTTCCATTTCTACAATGCCTCTCTCTCCCCAAAAGGATCTCAAAACACTGCAAATTGTTCAAAGAAGTGTTTTGTTGTTTTTTCATTTACCTGTGGGGTGATAAGGCAGTAGTCAGAAATACAATCTAAATAATCTGCTTTGCAGCCAGAAATTTTGGCCAAGGACACAAGGACAAACATGTTTACAGAGTGTAATCATGTGAACATTTATGTTCATCACCTGATATTTTTAGGGTCTTAACTGAAAGATGAGTGATTCCCCAAAGTGATTGGAACACAGAGTTCTCAAAGGGCAAGGGTAGAGAGAGAAATACAGCATCTCTGGTGCTTTGTAACAGTGTATAATGAGAAGATTCTGTGGCCTTGAAGAGCACACCTTAGAGAGAAGGAACAAGCTATGTGAAATGCAGTAATTCCTAAAGGGATCTTTCCAAGGAGGGAGCACGGGGTGGATACTCAAGCAGATATGTATCTAAACAAAGCTACATCATTCAGAAAGAGTGGAATTCTGTTATTTGTCTGCAAGATAATCATTATTACACATACAAGTAGGCCTCCTCCATGGCTTCTCAGGTGGGGACTCCAACACCCTCCCTCATCCTCTAAGCTATCATTCTCTCCTTTTTGATTCCTTTCTTTTATCACTATCCTGTCTAACTACCTCACCTAAATTCCTGCTTTACTTACATTCTCCTTTTCTCTTTCCAAATTCTTGTGTCTTCCACATGACCCCTAGATTCACCAATCCCATATTTTACTCCCTCAGTCTCTTTGGTCACACTCTATGCTCCCTACACACTCTTTTCTCTTTCCTACTCCCCCATATTACTTGGTCCTCCACCCTCCTCCTACACACTGCATTGTCTGGTCCCTCAAGATTTCTCCTCATCTACTCATGTGTTCCACATTCCAATTTCATTACACCATTTCCCTTACTCTGACAGCCTTCTCCCATGCCTCACATTTCTATTCTACCCAATCTCATCCTGCTCTGCACATTCCCATTACTCATCTTCTCATCCCCACATTAACTTCTCTCCTTCAGTTGTCTCATGTAGCCCATATTTCCATCCCTACTCAATTTCCTTTTATACCTCGAATTCCCTGTCTCACCAAATCCTTCGCCATGCACAACACATCTCACTCTACTGTCTTCTCACTGTTTTTCAGCTTCATAAGATTAGAGCCTGAAGAATGAAGGCCAAAGAGGGGGAGTCATCTTTACTTAAGGAACACCTGTTTCTATATCAATATCAATTAAAACAGTAAGGAATAGTGGTTGTCTTTTAATAGACTCATTCCCACACAGAAAGTCTGTAGAAAATGGTAGTCATCTTGCTGAAGGGCACCCTGTGACTTCAAAATTATCTTAAGTACTAGAAAATGGTGGCCTCTCTGAATAAATGCAATGGTTGCATGTTTGATGTCAGAAACTGGGATATCATTGTCTCTACTCTCCCCATCACTATTCCCCCTCCTGCTCACCCAGCATTCCTTGCCCACTCCACATTCTCCCTCCTTCCTTTCCTCATCTTGCATATTCCCATCTCCTGGCCTTCACACTCCTCTGGCCCATCAGGCTCACGCCTACTGAAAAAGGCCTGAGTGACATTGAACACCATGGGAAAAAGCAGCCATTTTTACAGGAGACAGACTCTTCTCCCCTCTCCCCCATTTTAAACCTGTAGGGGAAAAGGAGATCCTCTTGACTGTGGGCAACCTATGTCTTTAGTCCTATTAACTCTAATGTGAAATGGCAGCAATTATAGATAAGGGAAACACCATAAGCTTGAAGTCAGATATCAGGAAACCATGATCAATCTTTAAATATATCATAAGACTAGTGATAAAATCATGAAAGGTGAACAAAAGCTAGCAAAAGAGGGCACAATCCTTAGAATAAGGAAAACAGACCAAAGAACCTCATTTACTTACTTACAGAACAGAGGCCATAGGCAACTTAGATGTTCATGGTGCAGATGTTACAATCACAGTTTTCCTCTCCATGAGGTAAGAAGTACAGCTACAGCTGAGAACTCCTTCTGAGAATTACTTTTATTGCAATGGTCCTTCTCATATGGAAAGATACAATCCATTGGAAGCTATACGCCTCCATTTACATTCCAAAAAACACTTACTTAGCCATTCAGCATGGTAACTGATACCTTACTTGAATTCGACATTGTTTACTTTTGTTTAATAGAAGAAACATTAATAGAGGAATTCAGCGTTTAACAATAAAACACTCTGTGCCCATTATGCAAAACTGTTGACCCTAAAGTGGGTATAATTGGAACCCAATTCAAGAAAATGCAAGTTTTCAAATTAAGCTCTATCTATTAAACAAAAGTCCATATTTTTGAAAATTGGATTGAAAGCCTATTTGCAGACTTTTTGATAAGCATTAGAGAAAGGAATATGCATTCATCAAACTACATGAGCTTTTTCAAGTTTTTTTTTTTTTTTTTGCACTTCATTGGCATTCAAGAGCGACTGCGTTCTCTGCAGCTTTTTCTTTCCATAACATGTTTGAGACTTCACACCTCAAACAGTATAGAAAATGTGCAGATAACTAGCATAGCCCAGTGAGAAGTTTCCAAAGTTCACCATTTTTTCCTTATTTTATTAACTATTTTTCCTTTTCACAGGTCTTTGCTTTTTGGGTGAAAAATAATATAAATACATAAACTAAAATGTTTAACCACAGATCTTTTTTTTTTCTGTATGATATAATGCACAAAAATTACAGCACCAATTTCTACCTTACAATTGCACCTACCCTAGGTACCCAACAGAAAAAAAAAAAAATAAAGATACTTCCATGCTAAAGAAAAACTCCACAGCAGCAAGTCTCAGAGGACAGGTGTAACATTCCACGGGGTATAATCTTGGATGTGTCTTTCAACGGTCCAGTTCAGATACCTTTTATACTCCTTCAGTGTCAGAACAACCTCTCAAACTGTTCACATAGAGCCTCGAGCATAGAACATCATTCCCAGCTGAACTAAATGAGTGTTTCTGAATTATATTTCAGCAGATGTATAAACACTCTGTCATTTCATTAAAACAAATTGATGGGCACAAATCCTGTTACCTGAAATGAAGTTTCTCAAACACTTCCATCCAAACACATACTGGTTTAAATAAAGCAATTTAATTAGCTATAGAAGGCCAGACCTTAAGCAATTTCAATCAATATGACATGAAACTCAGAACTGTTTGCAAAGTGTAAAACAAACTAATACCTAACTTAACAAGCTAAGTGAATTTTAAGCAAAAAAGGTGTCTCTGACCACCTGCTTAGAGCAGTCTGGCTGGATGTCTTCAGCCTTCTTTTCTCTTTCAGAAATAGTTGATGTTGTGAGCAGATATTGGGGCAAGAGTTGATTTGTGTCCTCTTCATTATCCCTTTGTGATGTTCCCCTCGTGTAAGGTAGACTGGTTAATTGCTGTGTCACCCTATTCCCCCACTGCTGAAGCCCTTTTAATCAGCTTCATTGGGAGAATTTCCACTCCTGGGTTGCTCTCACACAACATCCAGTATATAAGTGGCTTCCAACTGAATGAGTGAATATTTCTACCCAACAACTATTTGCGTTATGTAATAGAATGACCCCAGCCAACATTCCTAGTTCTAGATGAAATCCTAGTATCTTGCATTTTATAAGGCTCAGTTATACCCACTGAACAATGTAAACTCATATAAGTTGATCAATTTAACAAAGTTATTGATATGCACTGGCCTTCTTAGTCAAAGTGCAGCCTCCAAAACACTTCAAATCAGATGTACTGCTTCAGGTAAAACAAACAAAAAAAGGTATTGCCTACAGAAGGATTTGGTTAAGAGGAACAAAAACAACACATTCTATACTAAAAATAATACTTACAGCAACCTTACATATTTAGCAAAACAAATAAGGAGATACTAGTGGCACTTAAAGGGTAACAAATTTATTTATCACATGAGCTTCTGGGGATGAAAATCCCACTACCTCAGAAAACCTACAGACCACTATAGGTATCTACATCTACTGAGCTTGCATCCAGGACACACCATCTGATCCATTGTCTACAACCATGCACTAAGATATAACTGCATTTGCTCTAATCCCTCAAACAGAGCCAGGAACCTTCAGGATCACTATCAAGAATTCTTAAAACTACAATACCCACCTGGGCGAGTCAAGAAACAGATTGACAGAGCCAGATGGGTACCCAGCAGTCAACTTCTACAGGAGAATTCCAAGAAATAAAACAACAAAAATACCACTGGTCACCACCTACGACCAATGTTCCCACAAAACTTTCATAGGCTGTGTGTGCAACAAATTTCTCTCTCAGTGAAAAAAATTTCTTCATGTGCACTAATATTAGCACTGTTGGATATTTTTGCACATACGTGATTTTGTTGTATGAGTGGGTTTCAAATGTGCACAGCTTAGAGGGAACAGTGCCTACAACCTCCACGTCAAACCTCTACAGCACATCATCAAGGATCTATTCCGCAAGAGGACCGCTCACTCTCTCAGGCCTTGGGAGGCAGACTCTCTCACTCACAGTCAGGCACCCCACCCAACTTTAAGCAGATACTCACTAGCAACTATAGACCTAACAGAAACATTAAAGCAGGCACATGTCCCTGCAACAAACTCCATTGCCAACTTTGCTCACATATCTACACAGAAGACACCACCATAGGATCTAATCAAGCCAGCTGCTCCATCAAAGGCTCACTCACCTACTCATCCCCAGAATAATTTATGCCATTGTGTGCCAGACATACCCGCCTTATGTGTTGGACAATCAGGACAATCTCTATGCAAAAGAATAAACGGACATAATCTGACATCAGAAATAACAATATTTAAAATCAACAGGGGAACACCTCAATCTTCCTGATCACTCCATTGATGATCTCTTCATAGCTGTGCTTAGGCACATGGATTACAAACCACAGCTTCAATGAGAAATTACAGAATTGGAATTCATATGCAGACTTGACACTGTCAACTTGAGGTCAAATAGGGACTATTTTTTTCACATTACAGCAACTAAATTTGCTTTCCTTTTCCCCCCCTCACCTCTCTCTCATATGCTGTTCTCCACTGTTTGAATCTAAACAAGTATATTGATTTGCTATAATAACCTCACCTGATTCTATGACTTACACTTCCTTGCATTTATTTTCCTCCCATTCATCTGTACTTCTCCATTTTCAATTATTTGACTAAGCAGGATTTTCTGCCAAGAAAGCTCAGGAGATAAATAAACATATTAATTTTTGTGTGCCACTAGACTACTTGTTTGTTTTGCTGAACTAAACTGACATGGCCACCCCTTTGGAACCTTAGGTGATTCCCACCATAGGCTGACTGGTTTTCCTTCAGCCAGGCTACTCCATTTAGTCAGCACTTTAGTTGTTTGATGGTGTTTGTAGATGAAGGTAGAAGAGAAAGCATAACAAATATCTCTGCTTTTTATAATGTTCCTTCTCCCCCTTGTGTCTTTGTCCCATCCCTTCTCAGGATCAGGTGACAAACAATATCCTTATGTGGGCTCATTCATGTCCTGAGTCAGTGAGCACTACCTCCTCATGGTTCAAAGCTCGCTAAGTGAAAAGGAATGACTCACTTGAGAGTCCAGTTGATCCTCTGTCGATACCGAGGACAGTCCTTTGTTCCCAGAAGGCTGAGCTGGAGCCTGTGTGTGTCATGATGAGGTGTTAACTGCCCCTCTGCTCCTGGAGAACTTTACCTGGACTCTTTTCAAGATGTAAGGACACATCTTTGGGAATATTGTAGTGATTATTACATTATACTAGGAGACCCATTGCAGTTCAGCTTGCAAGGTACAGAATTTCTTAAAGTCCTACGGACTACTAATTTCTTAAAAGTGCTACAGATAAGAAAAGCATGGTTTTATTTTCTCATTTTAGAACATAAGTATTACACAACCTCTGTGTACACAGCATTCCTGCTCTTATAGACCAAATGAGACAGCAATGCAAAGTGAACGTTACCTGGATTTCCAACACAACAGGCTACCACCTATAACTGACTTTGTGTAAACACTTCATCTTTCAAGAAAACACCAACTCTGTAGTGTTTGCCCCTGTGCCTTGTTGATGATCATTGAAAAAAACGGTTGTACAGGGAACTGATGCTTTTGCCATTTGAAGGCAAACGTGTGATCTGTAGGCTGAAGTGCTAAGCATGGAGTGAGCACTATACAATTGTTCCTTCCACTGTTGCTACCAGGAGTCTACCATTAACAACACAGTTCACCAGCATGCACATGCCGTTACAAAGACTGTCCTGTGGCACCAAATTGCACAGCATGTCAGGTTCTTATGGAACCTTTTCTATGCAGTTAATGGGGAATTTGATAACATTCTGCAACTTTCCACGTACATCTGAAAAGTTCCATAAATTTCTTCCACTTTCTATTTCTTTCTAGAAAGTTGTAGAACACTCTGGGGAGGGATCTGGAACGTTGTGGCCTTTGCCCCAAGTTTGTGGAAATTTCCATGGCCACTCACACAGCAAAAATAATAATATAGATAATCATACAGAGGAAATTGTGACATATTACTGTAATAATAATGATCAGTACCTCACGCGTATTCCAGTGACATTATGCACAATACACAATTGCACTATGCAAGTGCACATAAGGGTGCAGAGAGTGTCACATCCTTCTTATAGTATTTCTCCTCCTTCAGAATCTTTTCCCAAGGAGGCTCAGGGAACGGCAAGTCTCTTTACCCAGAATGTGAAATTTCTCATCCACGCCCTTCCTCCCAGGGGCTAAAGTAAGAGGGAATGCACCAGAATGAAATTCCAGGGCTGGCAATTTTCAGGGACCAGCATTCCAGGGCCCCTAAAAATAAAATAATGGGACAGAACACAGTGTTCTGGTATGTTCCCCCTTACTGCCCCCTGCACAGACACCAGCCACACACAGCCTGCAGCTACAGTCCCTACCTGGCCAGAAGACACTGTCTTCTGGCTGGCAGGGAGCTTCTCCCAGGCTGGGAGCTTTTAAAACTCCCACCTTGAGCATGCTCTGAGTATGCTCAGCGTGTGAGGAGCAGCCTGTAGTGTGGCCACTCTGGCAGCCAGGTAAGTGGGCCGGGTGCGGGGGGCAGACCTGGGCTGGACCCAAAGAAGGAGGGGGACCTGGGTTTGCAGCACTCATTTATGGCCAGGGCCAGAGCCAGGAGTGCAGTGCTAAGGCTTCTCCTGTTCCGCAAGCAGCATGGGCCAGGGAACAGCAGGCTGGACTCTCTCCTGCCAGGCCAGCCCTGATAGGGGTCTCCGAGCTCCGTGGGGTGCAGAGGGGTGCTGGTTGTGTGAGCGGCCAAGGCTGTGAAGGTGGAGCCAGAGTTCAGAGCAGTGTTCTCCCCAGGAACTGAAATTAAGGGGGGTTTGGAATTTACAGGTAATTTAGCCCTTTCACCTCCCAGGAATCCTCCACTAGTACCAAATCCTCTGCTTCAAGTATAGCCCCAATCCCCCAGCTCTCCTGCTCCAGCCCTTCTCTGTCCCCCTCTCCTACCTCCTGCCCCAGCCTCCACCCATCCTCTCAGCTCCCCTCTCCTGCCCATGCCTTCCTTCACCATCCCATCTGCCCTAGCCCTCACCTCTTCCCTGCCCCTTCCCACTTCACCATCACACCTCCTACCCCTGCTCTAGCCCCAGCCCCCACCTCCTGCCCCCACTGACTCCTTCTCTGCCCCATCTCCTGTCCCTGCCCACTTCACCACCCCAGCCCCAGCTCTCCACCTCCTGCCACCATCCACCACTTTTCTTCCCCCATCTCCTGCCCATTCTCCCCTTTACCACTCTGACTCTCGCACTCCCCTTCACTGCCCCCATCTCCTTATCCTGCCCCCATCCATCTTTTCAACATCCCCGCCTCCTGCCCCTGCTCCATTCCTCCTCATCCCTCCGTCCACATCCCGTGCCCTCATCCTACCTGGGCTGGGGCCCACATGTGCAAGAAGGGGGCCCAGAAAATATGGGAAAGGGACCTGGAGATTAGGAGTATTCTGGGGCCTGTCAGATTATACTTTAACCATTGCTTCCCCCTGCCAAAGTATGGCTGCTTAATAAAATGATAGGCCATACAAATTTGCTGACACCTGCATGAGGCATCAGTTTGCCTGTGTCTCTGAGGAACTGGTTTGATGCCTGCTTTTGTAAACTTGAAGCATGACTCAGCAATGTCATACAGATAATCTTATAATTTAATGTACAGTTTTGCCACATAGATGCACTGAAAGCAATTCCAGGTCCCAGGACAGCTGCCTTTTACCTGCATCCTTGCCCACAGACCATGCCCACTCTGACCTGCTCCTATGCCATCCCAGGTCTCCCACCCCAGCTTGGCCTGCTCTCTGCCATGAAACTCCAGCCAGCTCAGCCCCCCTCCTCTCTTCCATACTACCTCTTCCCCCAAGTGTCAAGCAACGAACTCGGAGGACTGAGCAGGGAAAAGAAGGGAGAGAGAAGTGCTACTAGCAGTTGTGAGGTGCTTAAAACACCTCCAATTTTAGTCTATATTTCTACCCAAAATATAAGGATTATAATTAATGTTTTTTTTTCTATAACATTTGTGGATCATGGTGTGTTTATCTAACACTTGCTTTTCCATATCCCTTCTTTAAAAGAAGTGCAATGGAATATTTGTTTTGGACAACAGATGTTTTCATGGTCTGTTTTAGACTAAGATGCCAGCTGTTCCTTATGTTCCAAATCCACTGCCAAATCCTGCCTTTATGAGCCTTTTTATAGTGTATTTTATCCTGTTGTAAGTTAGTCCGGGGGGTAATTACTCCCTCTGTGGTTTTCCCCATTTTTATAGACACTTGTTTTTATGCCAGAGGTCACTGATGTTGTTATTACATGCAGTGACTGGATACCTAGAGCAATAAGCCATATGGTATTCAATAAAACAAAAATAAGAGTGAAAAGAAAACAATACATTGATCAAAAGAGGAAATAAATCTCTCTCCAACAGTAGTTACCTTTGCACTGTACTGGCTCTGAAGTAGAGAAAACTGTCAAAATGTGCTTTCTTTAAGAGAAAACTCTTTGGGTTGGGAAAAAAAGAAATATTTCAGTCCTATGTACAGGAACAGTTTTCTGTCAACATAGTAGTAAAAGCAGTTTGATTTCCCACTTCCCTCCACCAAAAGCCCAACAGTTACAGAAGCCTATGGTGATCTTCCAAGCTTTATAGATTTAAAGGAAGCTGCAAACACACTACACTCCAAAAGAAAGAGACTCATAAAAAAATCTGTCCAGCTTTTGGGAGAATCATTACCACAGACATCTTATTTGCCATACACTAAACATTCAGAAGCAAATAGCGTACTTCTCTTTTTGGTGATTGACTACTGATACTCAGCAGTTTAGCTAGCATGAAAAGGAAGATGCTAAACAAAGCAGACTCACAAATTAAATTGGGTTTACTAAACCCTAGTCTACACTTGAAGGGCTTTTTGGTGGCAATCAACCAGCAGATATGCAAGACATGTAAAACACCTTGTGTATCTGCTGGTGACTTTCTATGCCACCAGGGCACACTGCTTAAAGCCAACTGCAAATGGCTTTTAGCTGGCTTTCAAATACATCTTCTAGGGGGCACGACTTCTGGTGCCAATTTCCAAAGGGCAGCAGCAAGTTCATACTCACTGCTAATCGCACATGGAATGTTGGGCTGACAGTGGCAATTTTGCCGCAATCGGTAAAGACATACCCTAAGATCTACAGAAGGGTGGACTTTATTTTTAGAGAGAGAACAATCTGCCAATTAAGATACATTTCATATACATTCATTGATTGCTCCATGACCTCCTTCCCTATTCCTGCCTTCTCTCTCACTTATGGGTGGTTCACCCAGTTTCTGTGGGGTTCAAGATAGACCTAATGGTCATTCTCAGTGTTAACCTTACTCACTGACAAATATATCAAGCCTGCCTTTTCTCTGTTAATTGGTCACAGATAGACTGGTCATTTCATAAAAAATCTGTGAATCAGACCCTGGCATGGGATAAATCAATGTAACACAACACGTTAATACATTTTTGACTCTATATTAAATTGATATAATGAACATAATTTATACAGATAATGTGAACGATTCTCTTTCAATAAGAGCTAAGCTACAGGACTCCATCTTTTCCCTATTGTGATAGCATATAAAGTCAAAGGAGAATGAATCAAACTAGGACTCCAGAGCATGCCAATATTACTTAATACTTAAACAATAAAGATCTTTCACATGACATTTTACTCCTTTCTGTGCCTCTCCAGTGGTTGTGCCAAACAGAATATCCTATTGAATGTTTTGACTAACTCCTGCACCCTAACTGTCATTTCAATTTTTCATTGCATCAGATTCAGATACTGTGTGTCTTTGTGAAGTAAGGCATGGCTGCTTTGTTTGCTTTGCAACCACTATGCTATAAAATATGCTATT
Organism: Podocnemis expansa; assembly: GCA_007922195.1. Classification (NCBI taxonomy): domain Eukaryota; kingdom Metazoa; phylum Chordata; order Testudines; family Podocnemididae; genus Podocnemis; species Podocnemis expansa. The sequence continues at coordinate 3,400,507 of ML682059.1, forward strand.
ATTTACCACTCTGTTAAGAGTTGGACCTACCTAAACAATGAAGAGTGGTATGTGGAACCAAATAAGCATATGTCTGGGTACCCACAAATAAAAAGTGACATTATAGCCACATATTTTTATTTACTATATATTCACACTCAGATTTGAATCTTTATTTGAAAACATTAATAAATTTTTATTTTGTTTTGTTTGTTTGTTTGCTTGCTTTTCTCAGTGCATATCATTTGCTGCAAAATGAGATATGGGTGTATGGGAATATATGGTTTATTGAATGACATCTACAGTTGGGAGAGAGGAATAATTTGGAAGTTACTGCCTCAGGATATTTGCCCTCGCAAAACCAAACAAGTCATGTCAGACAATCCATCACTATTTGTCACTTGTTCAGAGTGCAAAGACTGGTCATTATATTGCTCTGTCTCTAGGTCAATAAACATGTCCCTTCCTGTAAAATAATCCAATATATCGCAGAGACCAGAAGCGTCATAAATTATAATGATCTTTTGTCCTGCTTTCATGGGCACACACTCCCATTCTGTCCTAAAAGGCTGCAAAAAAAAAAAAAAACACCTTCAAAAATTTTACTGCCACTGGATTAAAAAAAAAACCATATAGCATTTTAAATTACTGAGACTGGCATGCATGGCTTGGTTCACGCAGGCACACCACATTGTAGAACTTTGACTGTTCCTATTTAACTATTCAGCCCGAGTATCTTCACAAGGGGGGGGGGACTGTCCTTAATTAGCAGTGAGTATGTTTGGCATACTTCAAGCAACACACGGTACTGTTGCCCTTTTGTTTGGGTCAATCATGTTACTTCTGTGTATTCAGTTCAGTGTGGTTGGTAATTCATTTTGTAGATTATAAGGTATTTGTATTTAGAGAGATCTGTTTTTTCAGACATCAAAGATAGAATGTTGAAAATGGTTTTAAGCCGCCAAGAATCCTGTTTAATTAGCCTGTTTTGTAGTTCCTAGAGATTTAATATCAGAAATCTTGTTCCATTGGGTTGTGTTTGAAATTTGGCAAAGACTGAACTGATTAATATTAGGCCATTTTATCTGAATTTTAATTAGGTTTAGGAAAATACATGTCAGTAATTTGAAGCCAGCAAGGACAGGTGAAATCATATAATGTGATTTGACCTAAAGTGACTTACATATCAATTAATTTGTTTTGCAGTAGGAACATGTAATTTACATTGATATCAGGTAATAATACCATACAATTGATACACTCCATTATAGTTACATGAAGCATTGTAGTTGTGCATGTCCCAGGATATTAAGGAGACAAGAGTTAGTCTTCATTGACAGTGGTAAATTTGCTGGGTAACAGTGAGTGGAGGGGAGGCCTCTCCCTCTGACTCATTGTCATGGATGTGCCAGAAGTAGGCAGGTTGGTTTTAACTTGTGTATCTCTATTTGACTGCCACTGAAAAAGACAGACAGTTTAGATCTGCCCAAGGTAAATTAGCTTGCATCCTTTATTGGTCCAAGAGAAGCTATTACCTCATGCACCTTGTCTTTCTCATATCCTGGAACCAACACAGCTAAAATACTGCATACAACTATGGAAGGCATTGAATTTTGGCATCTGAAATGGAAACTCTGCAACATCAAGAAAAAGGAAATAAAACTTAATCATGACATCAACTTCCTGAGTAAATACAAGGGGTGGGGGGGAGCTGTTTACATCAGTTAATGATGTGACATTTCTAAAAAATAACATGCTACTTTTCTAAACTAAATAGTATTCTTAGATTCCACATGACATTTTCTAAGTCCCCATTTACTATCAGCTAATCAGAGACCACTCGGCCATTGTTTGCTTTACAATACAGACACTATGCAGTGTATTAATATGAACATTTAGAGCCAGATACTACAATCCTTTCCATTCAGATGGACCTTTACATCGGCCTATGACTTCATTAGAGTTTGTTTGGATATATGGGTCCACCCTCATGGAGCATCTTGCAGGACCAAGGTGGTAAAGCTGGCTTCCTCAACTGTGAATATTTGTAACGCAGCTGCTGACTTAAATGGGACTGTTCCTGTGCAGGTATTTCAGTGACTAGTGCCATTGGGTTTTGAACACCTTCTAGTGGTAGTTCTAGTTATGGCTTTCTATAATCCTGGAAATACCTATTAGGCTACACTATTCCAAAGAAGTGGCAGGAAGAAGTATGTATCTAGCTTAAAAAGTGAAAAATAAAATATGATGGCTTCTTACCTGTGGAGCTGAACAAATATTTCATATTTAATACATCCTCAATTAGTATAAATGCTCATACTCAAAGATGTGCTCATTGGCCATGGGCAGATTGCAATTTCCTCATATTTATCAGTCAAAATTGCTCTTCATTTTAGCAAGTTCCCCCCCAATTATGTGTGATTCGAATTCTGTGAGATAGATAGATAGATAATGTACAAAAAATATGCTGAACAGTCATATTTGAAATAGTCAGTGATAGAGATACGGAAAGTTCACAGATTGTCAAGGAGACTTCCCATACCAATAACTGCTGCTTCGCGATCTGCACTTGCTGCCTATTGGTGTCCAAGTGGAGTCTAAAGTATTGGTTATGACCTATAAATTCCTAAATGGTCTGGGCCAAGCTTACCTGACACTGCCTCTTTCCTGTGAGACATTTCCACAGTTGACATTATTGGAGGTACCTGAGCTGCATTCCCTTCTTTATTAACGGAGGAGAAGGACGTCAATAGGATAGACTCAGAGAAAGGATGAGGGATCCTCTTTCCCTCCTCCATGGTCCAACATACCCAAAATGTAATGAACACCTTGACACTGCAAAAACAAATTTGTTTGGTGGGACTCTGGGAAAAGATAATTAATAATAATAAAACCTGGCTTTCATGTAGCCTTTTATCAGTAAATCTGGAAGCACTTCACACCCTTCAATGCATTTACCTCAATACTCATGTGAGGTGTGATTATCCTCATTTTTGCAGATGAGTAACAGACACATAGGAGCTAAATGACTTGCCCAGGCTCCCATAAGAAATCAGTGAAGGTACAGAGAACTGAATCCAAGTCTAAGACTTGTGCCCTAACCACTGACCCAAACTTCTTGAATATGATTATGGAACCTGGAACCTGTTTTTCTTCACTTTCTTGCTTTCTACTGTCTGTTTATTAGGTAATCAGAGAGAGAAGGTGAGTGAAGTAATATCTTTTATTGGATCAGCTTCAGCTAATGGAATATACAAGCTTTTAAGCTTCAAGAACAACTTCTGGTCTGGAAAGTGCAATCAGTATGTCAAAAGTAACAGATTATTAAGCCTAAGGCGTTACCCATGTTGCACGAGGCCCCTTAAGGTAAAGTTGGTAATTGTCAGTCTGGAGTCATAGAACAATATGACCAAAGGATTAGTAGGTTACAGATTTGTACCAATGAGCCATTAAACCATTGTCTCAGTTGAGTCCTTGATCTTGAGGCCTTGTCTGTCCTAGAAAGTTTTGCCAGCGCAAGCTACAGCAGTAATCAAAAAGTGCTGGTATGACAACTCTTATGCCTGCCTACACAGCACTCGCTCTCTTGCTGACGCACATCCAGTTTGTGTTCTAGCGCTGACAGCGAGCACAGTGCACTGACAGCTATCCCATTGTGCAACTCACCACATTGTGATTTTAAAAGCAGTGGAAAGATGGAGAGGATCTCAGGGCACCATGCGTAAAAGCTCAGTGTACCATGATGCACTAATTTCCATCCCATGATTCCATGGGTTTCCACCTGTGGTGTGTGTCATGTTTTCAATGTCACATTTTCCTGAGTGCCTGCCATGTCTAGCTGGAAGGATGGATCCTGCACTGCCCTCCACTGTTCTTGTCAGTTGTATGAACACATCATGACTGGTCATGCAGTATATCACAAGTTCCCAACTGGAACAAGAATCCAAAGTGCCTGACCTGCTGTGTGCCATGAAAACAAACAATGCCAAATTACTATTTGCATCTACACATGGTGCACTGCTGCCTTGGAGTGCATGAAACAAGCAGTGAGTGGTGTGCATGCATTTTTATGGAAGTCTGGGATGACAAGCTGCAGACCTTCCAAGTGCATGAACCCACTTCCATGGAACTCTGTGCAGAGCATGCCTCTGGTTTCTGGTGCACCAGAAGATGAGCTGCCCTCTAAGTGAAGATACATGTGGTAATGTGGAAGCTGACAAATCCAAACTGCTACCAGTCATTCCCTAACCAGTCTGGAATCTGGAAGTGCACTTTTGGAGCTGTTTTAGCACATGTGTGCAAGACCATTAATCACATTTCGCTGTGAAGGACTGTTGGTCTTGGAAATGTGTGTGAAACAGTAGATGGCTTTGCACAAATGGGATTTTAGTCTTAAAGTGCCACACAACTCCTTGTTGTTTTTTCACTGGACTAGACTAACACGGCTATCCCTTTTAAAATAGATAATAGATGGCACACATATCCCAGTTGTGGCCCTGGACCATCTTGCAATGGAGGAAATCAACAGAAAGGTGTAATGCTCTATGGTACCGCAGGTATTTGTGGATCTTAATGGGCATTTCACTGAAACTAGCGTGGGTGGTCGGGGTAGTGCATAACTCACTCATCTTTGGGAACACTGGCCTGTAAATAATGTTGCACTCAGGGTCTTTCTTTCCAGAACAAAAGATTCCAACTGAGGATGTTGATAAGCCCATTCTGATCCTGGGAGACTCATCCTACCACTTATTGCCATGGCTGTTGAAGCCTTATACAGGCAACACAGATAGCAGCAAGGATCACTTCTATAACAGGCTGAACAGGTGTTGCATGACCATTGAATGAGCATATAGATGACTAAAAGCTCTTTGGAGAGCGTGAGTGTGTGTTCTGCTCTGAAGGTAGCCCAATTAAAGTATTCCTCATAGAAGAATAAGGAAAACCTGCTCAGTATGAAGGAGAAAATAATTAAACCATTGGGAATATGTTGAGTGAAGAGAAAATAAGAATCGAAGGAAATCAATTAGTGAAAATCTTGTATTTTCAAGTCCTGGTGAGATAGACCTGATTTCAAACATTATTGATGTAAGGGATGAGATGTGCCAAGAAGTACAATCATAGGGGATGTCAGTAAAAAATGGTTGGTGACCTCAAAGGGAAGCTACACTGAATTTGTCTGAAAATCTTTGGCATTCACTAGTGTAGAATGAATACCAAGTATAAATTATCCCTGCTCCCAGCAGGAGTGTGGAAGGTGTAGCAGAAAGCACAGAAATCCCTATTCCCTGTTACTGTAGCACAGAAAGCAGCCATAACTTTGGTAATTAATATTCCCTGAGTGCAATCTGTGTTATCAGCAGTGCTTATTGCCAAAGATGGAATGCATGCAAGTGAGTAGCATCATGGGCTTGGCAAGACTTCCTTCCCAAAGTGCCGCAGCACACAAGGTTATGTAATAGGCAGTGCTTTCTACTTAGAGCAAAGTTTCAAAGAGGTAGCCATGTTAGTCTAGTTGAGCAGTGTGACCTGATCCCATGACTTACATTTCCCTGCATTTCTTTTTCTCTCATTCTGTAAGTTCCCCCATCTTCAAAGTGCCTGATAAATGGGATTTTCCCCCATGAAAGCTCATGCAATAAACATATTTGTTAGTCTTTAAGTGCTACAGGACTCCTGGCTTCTTTTTTTCACCTACTGCAAGAGTTTCTTGCAAAGTTTTCCCCCAGTACTTTCTAGATGCACCATGCCTACTCTCGGCCTTTTCAGGCAAAACACCTCTAGTTTCTTTTTCCATTCAGGTAGTGTATCTCCTCCTTTACTTCTGCTGTGTAATTTCTGTACAACAAAATGATATTTTAGCATTCATGCAGAAAACCCAATGTCACTACAATAATGTAACCATATGGAGAAAATATTAAACTGCATACTGCAAGGCTGATCCATTAAATAGTTTTCTTCCAGGGCTGGTACTAATATTGTTTATCAGAAAAAGATGACAAGGTAAAAAGAATCCAGTTTTACTGTAGCTTTCTTCTGATCTGTAATACCCGACATTCCCCTCTCCATCCTCCACCCCTCAACATATGTGATATACACAGAGTAGAAAGAGAAATTCTGGTTGACAGATGTGGATTGTTTAACAGCAGCTACTAAATTATTACTTCATTATATTACTGAAAATAATGGAACTAGACAAAAAGAGCAAATATCAGCTTCCTATACATCTGTGTGTTTATAACAGAGCACTGCTGTAAATGTAATTAAATACAGATTGGCTGGTGAGACAGAGTACCAGATTTAAAGGGGGTTGGTGCAACAGAAACTTAAGCCTGAGAACTTTGGCCAGATCTTTCTTCAGATCTCAGGAGCGAAGTTCAAGCCTGTGAAGTTACACAGGGTCACAGGTATGCTAGTACTAAAGAGAGCCCCTGTACTGAATGAGAAGCCTGTGCATATTAAGGGAAAGAGACATGGGGAGAAAGAAGGTTGATCATTCTCTAAAAAGTCATTAAGAAAGCTATAAAGTGAAGAAAAATCTTTATTCTGTCATGTGAAAAATCACATCCCTTCTCTGGGTCCCTCTGTGTATCAAATAATTCAAAATAATGTTCATCCTCACCTTCAGGGATCTGCACAATGCCACATTTGGCTCTCTCTCTCCTTGCCTCTCCATCCACTACCCTTGTATTTCTTTTATCTTCCTCCTGAAAGTATCTGGTAGTTGCTTTCTTTTTCTTCTTGTAGCATGCTGATCAGTAAACAGAACAGTGTTCTTGTGTAACAAGTATGACAGACTGCCCCACAGTTCAGCGTATCTCTGTGACACCCCCCCCCAGTTTCCACTCCTTAGCCCTGGTTCACCCCTCTTTGCCAAGTGACCACTCACTCCTGAGGCAGTCCACTCCAGCCTGTCAAGTGCAATCGATGCCAAGAAGTGGGTATATGCCTTCTGGCAACATGAGTGTTGCTTCCCAAGTAAGCACCCCTGGCCCCAGTTATGTCACCAGGAGCTGTTGTCTTACAGGGATTAAGACTCGCTCCCAATCACATTCTAGTCTGTCCATTTAACAAAGAAATGGATCGTGCCCAGCCTTCTTCACTCACACCCTCTGACGAACACACAGCTTTAGATAAAACTACTAGTTTATTGATCAGATTACAGCTCTAAGTAACGATATGACCAATCAAAGCAGAAACGTAATATAAATGAGTAAAAAGACACCACAAAGAAATAAAGGGTATGTAATAACCCTTGGGGAGGAAGGGGTTAACACTCTGGTCAGTGAGTCCCAGGACAGCCAATAGGAACGAAGCACAGCTTTTTGAATGGTAACAGCAGCCTGGCCTGGGCCTGTTTGGATGCAGCAGAGCTCCTGGAAGGATCAGGAGGAGGCCAGAGAGGCCTGAGGAAGAATCCAGCAACATCCTTACCAGAGATAAGTTAAATTTGGTACTGGCCAGGCGTGAGTAGAACAGGGAATGTTTATTTAGACGCGGTCAGGGTATTTTCTTTGGTTTTGGCTTGTTTTTTGGATTTCTCTGTGCTAAGCACATGTAACCCGATCCTCCCCCCCACTACCCTGTAACTACCTAAGTTAATTCCCAGAGAAGCAACTCTCTGTGTTTATTATCTGTTCTTTTTGATTAAAGAGTTTACCTTTTAAGCAAGTTCTGGTTCTGTGTCCTGAGAGGCAAGAGGTTTGTGTGCCCGTGCCTTAGACTGCACAGGCAGCTACTAGAGGGAACCCTGTTCCAGTTCCAGCTCATATTGCAGCTGGAGTTCAGTCACTTTCCTGAAGGAGGAATAAACAGGATTGCAAGTACCTCACAGGGAGGAATTCCCAAGTGCGCCTTCCTGGGTCTCAAGAGGTTTTTGTTTGCATTTGGGTGGTGGCAGCGATACCACTCCAAGGCCAGGAATTGGAGGCCTTGGAGACTTTTAAGAGCAGGCTTTAAGGCCAGTGGCTTTTCTGGCCTGTTGCAGGCCCCCACCTTCTGCACTCAGAGTGCCAGAGTGGGGAAAAAGCCTTGACAGGGTAAAACACACATATTAAACTAATATCTCTAGTAAAAAGGCCTCATAGTCCAAGTTAATGCTCAGGATGTTTGGCTGTCAGCTGTTTGTACGGCCAGTCTCTGCCTGAGACCAGGCAGGGCCCAGATCTTGCTTGAAGTTGATTCAAGATGGAGATTTGCAGGCAAAAATCCCCAAATCCCTCCAAGTGTCTCTCTTTGCCCCCAAACATCTGCAACTCTTCCCTTTCTGGGCAGAGGTGATCTCCTTGTCCAGCCTGAGCCTCCTAAATTAGCACATCTTTGTTGCCTCCTCCAGGCACTTGCTTGCTCACTGTTTTGGTTGTTTACATGCTGCTGAGAGAGAGCTCGCTCTGTATCCCACCCCCTCGAGCCATGAAAAACATGTTACATGTCTGTGCACATGCATGATGCTGCAGAGAACATGATACCATAGTAATCATGTAGAATAGGTTATGAGGCTCCATAAAGAAACTTGTATGGCATAACTGACATAAATATATACCATCCCAGTGTATAAGTGAATAGAAAAGTCACATAGATCATAACCCAAGGTGCACAGATTTGCATCCTGTGGCACACTCACTTCCTTTTACTTCTCCTAGCATGCTGATCAATAAACTTAGAACAGTCTTCTTGTGTAACAAGTATGCTCCAGTGCCTCCTTCAAACTCTTCTTAAAAATCTGCACATTCTATGTGCCAAAGGGGCAGCCATGTTAGTATAGTTTAGCAAAAGAAGCAAAGAGTCCTGTGGCACTTAAAGCTAGTCTTTAAGTGCCACAGGACTCCTTGCTTCTTTTGCATTTTCTATGAAGTTGCTCTCCCCACATCTGTCTTGAGTGAGCTTTTCATTGCAGGGACCTTGCCTTATTTGCATGAATGCATGTCGCATTAACAAAGTGTGAGAAGAATAACTAAATTATACTGGAGACAAGTGAAAAACGGGTTAATTGGGCTTTAGAGTTAATTACCCCTAGTGAATGAAAGCGGAAAGGAAATAGAATTTACACGTTTTTGTGCCATTGCCCCAGGTTGTCTGCACACTCAGAAAAATGACAATGAATGCCTTTTGTATTCCATTCATGGCTGGAATATTTCATATCATTAAGGCCAGAAAGTTTTATTCTCACTTCCCTTAAGGAAAGCAGAGATCCTAAATCTGCCACACAGGCTACAAAAATACATTAAGGTGACGTCTACACTGATGGCAGCAAACATGCTGTTATCAGATTGATCTTTCCAAATTGACTTAGCTGTCAGTTAAGATCCACTAAGTCGATCTGTAAATTGATTTAATAAAACCACCCCATCAAGTGGTGTAGCACTGCATCGACAGCTAGGCATTTTCTGTTAGCACAGGGCAGCAAAGAATGTGCACTGAAGGTGAGTTAGGAAGTCAGCGGGAGTTACACAACCTACTTTTAATAGATTACATAACTCCCACTGACTTCTGCTGAAATTCATTACTAGGGTAGACATGATGAAAGTCAGGAAAATTCTTGACACCCCTTTTCTTGAGTTATTTAATACTAGTTTGATTTCAAGAATCAAATATTTAATATAGCCTGCTTTCTCTCATTTCTATTTCCTCCTTAGGACCAAAGGTATTTCACCCCAGTAACCTGTTTGAACATAAATAAACTAAGAACAAGGCATAAGGAAAAGGGGAAAATGGATATATTTTAGAAAATATACTTAGATAAAATTGTAAAAATCACAAAAAAACAAGTGTGTGTGTGTGTGTGTGTGTGTGTGTAAGCTAAAAAAAAAAAAAAAAAAAAAACCTCACAAAGATGTAAACTTAGTCCTAACCTCTATTTTTTAACATGGTACCAGAGGAAAAACGCTTTCTTCTAACATATACACTTGACTCAGGGTAATGTATTCATCAATCCTTTACTTGTTTTCCATGGATCTTTCTTCTTTACATTTTAGGTTTAGGTGAACTGTCCCCTTTTTTGAATCTCTGTGGAAGTGAAGAACAGTTAAACACCATGCTCCATTGCAAGAAATGCTTTGGTTTTACTCCCAAGGCCTGAAACACTCTTTCACTAGATCATTTATTAATATTATCTTGTGTATCTATGGCGTCACAAATGTGCCTATTGCTTTATGAAGCAGCTGAGGGATGAAACCCTGAGTCTGCTGAAGTTAAGGGGAACTTTACAATGCCACTAGGTGAGAATTTGTCTTATCTTAAGTTTTTATGGGAATTAAAAATTAAGGGGGAGATGATGAAATGCAAGATTTAGATAAAATGGAAAGTAGGGTGAAAACTAAAAGATCATGTAGCAATTTAAGAGTCAAATCATGGCCTGGTTTGCAAAAGGCCAAAAGAAGTCTCTTTCCTCCCTTGTACAGTATTGCCAACTGTCATGAGTCTCATGAACATTATTTTTTTCCTAAAAGCCCCAGCTGCTGGAGTCAAGTGGATCTGTGATGACTTCAGAAATTTTTTTTTTTTTTTTTTTTTTTTTTTTTTTTTTAAAGAAAGGCATTTTCCTAGACTTTAGGGCTAAGGAGAAAGCTTCAAAATGTGTCCCAAGTGCACCCTACAAGACCAAAAAGTCAAAGGAAAATAAAGCAAACACCAAATCTATTATTTTTACATAATTTTTGATGAGCTTGACTCATGATTATTGAACATTTGGGGCTGGCAATGCTGTTTGTGCTGACAAGCCATGCCATGAGTACAGAAAGGAAAACAGGCTGCACAGAGTCACTATATCACCCCAAATTGTGCTCCTCTCCACATTTGCCCAGCATCCTAACTAAATCAACACATCAGGCGGCGTATGCTACAGAGTATAGGCACAGTACAATGCATACCCTAGCCAGAGGAGCAAGGAAATAGGGAGAAGACTGTAATTTTTGGAAACCACCCCTTGCAGGAACAATCCTTTGTCTTCCCTGCATTGGTTATATTGCTGAATTAGGTAAAGTTACATCATTCTTTCCAGTGGATATGAGCGTCTTTTTCACAATATCCTCTAATAGTATAGAGCTCAAGGCATCTTCTTGCTGAACAGCACTTACCAGATCATCTAGGCTAAATTAGCCATGTTGGCTTAATTTACATCCTTTTCCACCTCAGTTGCAAAACATGGCCTATATTCTCTGTTCCTTGTCTGAAAGGCAATGTCCCATCTTCGAACATGATTAGCATTTCAGCTTGCAATCATTGTCTAATTTGCATACTAAGCATTAATGAAAATACGTAGTAAAAAACTAGGGTTTGAGAGCTATTCAGAAGTACTCACACCTGGAAAATTTGATTAATGAAGCACTGATAATCTGCACTAGTGTAGAAAAGCAAAGAAACCTAGGCATGCTTCTCAAAAATGCACAGTGAGTGCAACTAGATACTCACATCAAATTTTTGCCAGCATTTTGGGCACCTGGAATTCAGCTAAGTGCTTGGGAAAAAAAGACTATTTTAAACTAAATTTAAATGTCAAGGTGCAAATAAAGACAAATCCTTGTTAGATTCCCTACCTGGCAGTCTAGCAAAGGTACCAGAGTATCAGATGTGGTACAACTGTAAAACAAAATGTGGAACTTGTTGGTAAGCACAGGGTTTGTACACACAGAAAACTATTGTGTAGTCTTTCCTGTCATGTTGTCCAGTAGAGGATTAGCAGTAAGCATTTATCTAATTCTGGATCAGTTTCTCATCTCAAGGCTGCCATATTCTCTTCTTGATTTCATGCCCGATTAATGCTACTAACTTGTTTTTTCTGTACCATATCATCTTGCCTGAGAGGTTCACTGAAAGACTTATCCATCTTAATCATGGGGATTGCATGTCACTTCCTGCAAGCAACTGGCATAGACACCCTGGCTCAGGAACTAAGCAATAATTCACCATACTTTATACTAGTAACTACAACTGTGTAAAATAACTCTGATGATAGCAGTAGAAAACTTCCTACTTAGTAGGAAAAAGTGCATTCTAGCAGCAGTTTCACAGTGTAATGGCATCTCTTGAATAGCTGAGGAAGCCCAGGCTTTGTTTTCTGGAACATTTTTGTCCTTTTTTTTGTGCACTTACATTACAGTGAATGGGCAAATTATTCTCTGGTCTTCACTGATCTGATCAAAAGGTGGCTGGTAGCTTGTATATTTAAGCACATAAGCAGCTGCTATGTAACCGTTAGCATCTTAGTCATGTATCTGGTCCAGACAATCAGCAATATTTACAGGCAAAAGCAGGTTTGTAAAGTACTGTGCTTGACTCTTTCTTACAGAGGTTCCTAAAGAAGTTAAGTATGCGACAAGATGAGTTTGTGTACGTGGAACACATTTCTCAACGTATTATTGAAAGCAATGTTACTTACATTGACAGAATTTCTTTTTCAGAGTAAAACACAAGCATGTGAAAAACTAAAATAATGAACTCTGATAACACAAAGAATGTATACACACACACACACACACACTTCTTCCAGATAGATATACTATAAAGGAACTTTTTATTCTCTGTCTAGCAGACATTTTTATGCTGCTCTAGGACCTAGAAGCCTCAGCAAAGATAAAGGTCCCATTGTGCTGGGCCAAGGGTTATTGAGTCTCGCTTGAACAACAAAAAAAAAAAACCACACACACACACAAAGAGAGATTTCAGATTTATGGACTTTAAGTACAGAAAGGGCCATCATGATAATTTAAGTCTGACCTCCTGCAGGACACAAAAAGTTCACTTCTGTAATAGACCCATAACCTCTGGTTAAGTTATGGAAGGCCTCAAATCTTGATTTAAAAAAATCTTCAAGTTACAGAGAATCCACCCTTTCCTTTAAGTCAAACCAGGAAGTGACCCAGGCTCCATAGTGCAGAAAAAGTCTCAAATCCCCCAGGGTCTTTGCTGATCTGACAGAGAAAAATTCCTTCCTGACCACAAATATGGAGATCTATTAAACCCTGAACATGTGGGTGAGACCCAGCAGCCAGATACATGGGAACTAATTCTCTGTAATAATTCAGAGCCCTCTCCCTGTGGTGTTCCATAATTAATCATTGGCAATTTTTACTGATAACAGTCACAGATGGACAATATGCCATTATAGGCAACTTCTTCATCCATCTCCACAAACCTATCGAGTTCAGTCTTGAAACCAGTTAGACTTTCACCCCACTACTTCCCCTTGAAGGCTACTCTAGAAATTTACTCCTCCGATGGTTAGTAATCATCAACTTTCAAGATTAAATTTAGTGTTGACAAATTTATATTACTTATTCTTGTGCGAATATTGGCACTTAAGTAACTCATCTCCTTTCCTGGTGTTTCGTCCTCTGATAAGTTTATGGAGGGCAACCATATATTCCTGCAGTCGTCATTTTGTTAAGCTAAACAAGCAAGTTCCTCAAGTCATCTCTCCATTTCTCTGATCTTTCTAGTAGCCTCTCTCTACACCTGATCCAATTTGAATTCATCTCTTAAAAATCAGAGGCCAGAATTCATAGAATATTAGGGCTGGAAGGAACCTCATGAGGTCAACTAGTCCAACCCCCTGCTAAAAGCAGGCCCACTCCAACTAAATCATCCCAGCTGAGGTTTTGTCTAACTGTGCCTTAAAAGTTTCCAAAGATGGAGATTCCACCACCTCCTTAGATAACCAATTCCAGGGCTTCATCACCCTCCTAGTGAGAAAGTACTTCCTAATATCCAACCTAGACCTCCTCAGCTGCAACTTGAAACCAATGCTCTTTGTTCTGTCCTCTGTTACTACTGAGAATAGCCCAGCTCCCTCCTCATTGGAGCACCCCTTCAAGTAGATGAAGGTTGCTATCAAATACCCACCCACACTCTTCGTTTCTGCAGACCAAATAAGCCTAGTTCCTTCAGTCTCCCCTCACAGCTCATGGGCCTCAAACTCTAATGATTTTCATTGCCCTCTGCTGGCCTCTCCCTAATTTGTCCACATCCTTTCTGTAGTGTTTAGCCCAAAACTGGACACAGTGTTGCAGATGTGGCTTCACCAGTGCCGAACAGAGGGGAATAATCACATCCCTCAGTCTGCTGGCAATGTTTCTACTGATGCAGCCCAATATTCCATTGGCCTCTTTGGCAACAAGAGCACATTGTTGACTCATATCCAGCTTCCCATTCACCATAATGCCCAGGTCCTTTTCTAGAGTGCTGCTACTTAGATGATCAGTCCCTCGCCTGTAGCAGTACACGGAATTTTTCTGTCCTAAGTACAGGACTTTGCACTTGTCCTGCTTGAACCTCATGAGATTTCTTTTGGTCCAATGCTCCAATTTGTCTAGATGTCTCTGAATCCTATCCCTACCCTACATAATATCTACCATTTCTACCGGGTTGGTGTCATCCACAGACTTACTGAGTGCAATTTATCGCATCATCCAGATCATTAATGAAGATCTTGAACAAAACCACCCCAAGAATGACCCCTGGAACACTCTGCTTTTTCTGGTCACCAACTAGATATTGAACTATTGATCCCTACCTGCTGAGCCCAATGACCTAGTCAGTTTTCTACCTACCTTATGATCCTTTCATCCAACACATACTTCCTTCACTTGCTGACAAGAATGCTTTGGAAAACTGTACCAAAAGCTTTGCTAACTCAAGATATATCGTGTTGATGGCTATTCCCTCATCCACAGAGTCAGTTATGTCACAGAAGATAATCACATTGGTCAGGTATAATTTGCCCTTGGTGAATCCATGCTGACTGTCCCTGATCACCCTGTTTTCCTCCGAGTGTTTCAGAATTGATTCTTTGAGGACCTGTTCAATGATTTTTCCAGGGATTGAGGTGAGGCCGATTGGTCTGTAATTCTCCGGCCCCTACTTTTTCCCCTTTCTTAAAATTAGGTAGTATATTTTCCTTTTTCCAATCATCCGGCCAACTCCCTCAGCAACTTCAGATGCAGTTAATCTGGCCCCATAGACTTGGTAATAATACTTCACCTCTCTCTACTGGAAATGCTTTGCCTAACACATCCTGGGATAGCATTAGCCTTTTGCACCATATCGTCTTAGTGACTCATAGTTACTCTCTGATCACCCTCTTATCATGGAGTTTTCTCCTCCTCTGTCACTTTCAAATAATAAGTCCCCAGTTTAGGAAAAATTCTTGTTGTTAGTCCCTAAGTGCATCATCTTGCACTTTGTACTATCAAATTTTATCCTTTTTGTCTTACTCGTTTTCAAAGTCCTCCAGATCTTCTTATATGATATTCTGGTCCTCTGTATTGGCAGTACCTCCCAACTTCATGTCATCCATAAATTTTATTAATATACTCCCACTTTTTTGCCAAGCTTATTATAAAAATGTTAAATAAGATTGGTCTCAGGTCTGATTGTTGAGGAACTCCACTGATAAACTTCCTCCAGCCTAAGACTTCTTTCACCATGACCCCATTTGTAGTTGCTTCTTTAATCAGTTTCCTACCCAATTTCTGATTCTTGTATCAATCCCCATCTTCTCCAATTTAGCTAATAATTTTCTCTGTGGAACTCTATTAGATGCTATACTGAAATTAAGGTAGAGTAGACCTACTTCATTTCCTTCATCTAGAAGACTATTTATCTTCTAAAACAAAAACAATCAGGTTGGCCAGGCAAGATCTATCTTTAGTAAAACAAGGAATTATGTATCCACACTGATACTATGGTTTAAAGTCTGTGGCCAAACAAAAAGGAAACAGGTTTTCTCCCAGATTGGAAGGAAGGTAGCTCTGTCCCTGTCACTGATGTAAATTAAGCACTGTGGAACCAAAACAATTGAAGCTCCATTTATGTATTAGTCAACAGGAAAAAGAGAAATAAACAGGAAAAAAACAAACAGTAGGGTAGAAAATCTTTATCTTGGGATACACTTCAAAAGAACACATTTTTAATGTTTACTGAACTATGAGAAGACAGGGAGAGAACCATCTAATTATCCATCACTTGGGGAACAATGGAAATATCAATCTTTGATTCCTAGGCTTGGAGAGCTGGAGATGCTGATAACGATGTGAGTAAAAAACTGCTTAGGCAAATATTGTAACTTGCTAATATAAAGTTTTAGTCCCTAGAAAGCATATTCTTTTGTTTGTAGCCAAACCTGACTGATTCTCTTACTTAGTATCACTTGAATTTCTGTTCTGTGTTAATAAACATATTCATGTTTTACTACAAAGCCATCTCAGTTCTATATATTTAAGTGAGGTTTGAATCTTCAACTCACTTAACTGGTTAACGTGTGCTCTGTCTCTTTGGAGATAGCAACCCCACAACGGTGTATCTCTGGAGAACTCAGGAACTATGGCTTACTGTTACGTCCAAGGCAAGTCTTCAACTGGCAAAATCTTGATGAGTTTGCTGGCAACTCAGAAAGACCCGTGTGCCTGAGAGGAGACATGCAATTTAGGAATAACAAAGTTCTCCCATTTGCTAAAGCAGAGAAGTAAAACACTGGTTCACAGGTCTGAATATCTGGAGCCAGGCATCACAACAAAGCAGGCAAAGAGGGGTGGAATAACTTATCCAAGATCATATGGCAAGTCAAGGTGAGAGCTGAGAATGGATCCTAGGTCTTCTGATTCATAGTCCAGTACTCTATACATTGGACATCCTGTCTTGACTTAACACAATTAATTTCCACTTTCCTTTGGAAATACAGTCTTGGAATTTAGAGCACTTACCGTCTTGTGGGAGGCCAAAACAAAATTGCAAACTTATAATTTTACCTATCCATGAACTATAGGATAGGTTTGAATCAGATTTCATCTATTCAAGTGCCTTTACATGCATATTGAGCAAGCTGAAGCTTCAGAGAAGCCAAAATAAGTATTTCCAATGACTTAGAAGGCTTTAGATTAGATCCATTAAAGAGTAAACAGTTTCCAGCATGAGGAACTGAAGGAACTCTTTTACAAATTTTAGCAAAGAAAGTGTCTAAAACAGATTAGCATGCTAGAATCACGAACACTGACTGCTGCCTTTATTTTAAGAGCAGACTGCTCTCACTTAGTGTTTCTTTATATAAAGCATGTATTTTTACTTATGTTACAATACTCAGCCGAAAATAACTCCACAATAAACAGATTTTGTCTGTCATTACTAGTCTATCAACTTTGGTCAACTGAGAGCAGGTGAATAGTGAAAAAAATATCATTCCTGAATATATTGGCAAACTACAAATAGCAATGCAGTCCAATTCTGTTTGTTTTTTAATGCTCCCAGTGGATGAGAATTTGTGTAACTATTCATTGTTTGTACTGACCTTAGCAACAAAATTTTATGCATGAAATACTTGTTTTAACACAAAAGAAGTATATCCACGATCACATGGTACCCATAAGGAAGATGGCTGCCTATTCCTAGACTTCCTCACTCCCCACATATCAATTTGTCTGTAATAATTACTTTCCTAGCAAATCAGTGGCAAGTTTCAGTCAAAAATTTAAACTGATCAACTAAATAAATTTCAAACTGTTGAATATGGATCAGAATGGAAAAATACAAGGCAACAACAAAAAAAAAAACCAAATCTGACTCACCTAAGCACCTGAAGAAGGAAAACACAAGGCCACAGCAGAACATAGGATGGGATATCATGGGCACTGAAAAACTTCCTCACAGACCAACTGGATTGAATCTCAAAAGACATTTATAGCCTCTTTAAAGATGTATGTGATGTAAAGTTCCCAATGGCTCACTTGGAAAATGAGCTATTATAAACTGCCATTGACACCAGGTAAATTAAAGAAGAAACTCTCTCTTTATAGCTTAGACTAGACTAACTGGAAGAAAAACAGGATGACTAGGAAAACAGATCTTAAAGTAACACCTTCACCTCTCAGGCCTTGCTGAAGGTCTGAAGGGAAAGGACAATAATCAGCTTTCCCCAGAAGCTGCTTTCTAATATACTTAAATTTGACCCCCATCCTCTCCCATTAAATATGGAAAGGGCTCACCCAATGCTTGGTATTAGAAGGCAAGAGTCTGGGAAGCCCAGATTCATCATAGTCAAGCTGCTGAAGTTCAGTGATAAAGTAATGTTAATTAATGCTACCAAAAAAGCTGAAACCCTGATGTACAAAGGCCACAAAATTTATCTTTTTCCTGCCTTCTCAGTTGAGTATAACAAAAAGAGGTCTGTGTTAAATGGCATAAAGCAAATCCTGAGGGGAAACAGCAGTAGTATAGCATTAATTAACCTTTCACCTTCACTATGGATTTAGCAGGCTTCAAAACATTTTGCAAAACTCCATGTGAAACTTGGCAGACTCTTCAAAGGCCAACACTAAGATTTGACCAAAAATAGTAGAATGGTTTTATCATATAAACCATGCCTCAATAATTTACACACACACACTTTGCTATCCTACGTATTTTTGTAGCTGTGGTATTGTTCACTTGTGTAAACTTCCAGCTCCTAGCAGATAACCAGCTAGAATGAACTCTGCTGTCCATCCCTTTGTAACTGAGCAGCAACAGTATCACACTGCAATGCAATGCATAGAGTCATGATTTAACAGTAAACTGGGATTAAACAGCAGCATATACTGACTGAAGTATTATCTGCACTAAGCATCACACTTTTCACTGCTAGACAGAATATCTTCACTAGCTCTACCTGTGATGGATCATATTATGGTAAGCACAAGTTCCCCTCGAACAGTCAATACTCCTGACATGTAATGTAGTCTATAACCTAAACCTTAAGTAGCAATAGATATTCAATTTGTGCAGGTAGTTTGACACACTGTAACTATGAGATTATAATTTAACACAGACACACAAAATTGAATTTTTCAATTTCATTTTTATACTGTTATATTTGATTAATGAAATCAAATGGAAATTTACATGTGATGAGTCTTTGTTCAAAAAGAAAACAAAAAAACCACCTGGAAAAATATAAGGGTGTGTGGTCACATATGAAACTATTGCATACTTTTACAGTTTAGTATATAAACCCCCAATACTCAGAGGTTATGGTCGTACTTATTTATCTGACTTCCATGACCTCGACAAGTTCAGGGAAAAAGGGTTCTTTTCACAGACTCAGATTAGGTTTTGAAGGCACCTCAGGAGGCCATCCAGTCTAACCCTCTACTCAAAGGAGAACCAACTTCTACTAAATCATCCCAGCCAGGGCTTTGTCAAATCACTTCTTAAAAACATAAGGACGAAGATTCCACCATCACCCAAAGTAACCCATTCCAGTGCTTTATCACCCTCCTACTGAGAAAGATCTTCCTAATAACCAAGTTAGAGCTCCCTCACTGCAACTTGAGATCATTGCTTCTTGTTCTGACATCTACTACTACTAAGAACAGCCTAGCTCCATCCTTACTGGAAGCCTCGTTCAGATAGTTAAAGGCTGCTATAAAATTATTCCTCATTCTTCTCTTCTGCAGACTAAACCAGCCTAATTCCCTCAGTCTTTCTTCATAAGTCATGTGCTCTCCACTGGACTCTCTCCAACTTGACCACATTCTTTCCATAGAGGAAGGCTCAAAACTGGACACAAAACTCTGAATGTGGCCTCAGCAGTACTGAACAGAATGGTAACAATCACTTCCCTTGATCTGCTCACAATGATCCTACTGATATGCCCCAATATACCATAAGCATTCTGACAATAAGGGCACACTGTTGACTCACATCTAGCTTTATGTCCACTCTAACTCTCAGGTGCTTTTCTGCAGAACTGTTGCCTAGTTAGTCTGCAGTCTGTGGGTGCATGGGATTCTTCCATGTCCTTGTTGAACCTCACCAGATTTTTTTAGCCCAATCCTCCAATCTGTCTAGATCAGTCTATATCCTGTGCAAACCCTCAACTACATCTACCACTCTCCACACATCCGCTAATGTGACTTATGCCATCATGTGCCAGAAATGCCCCCATGCCTAATACATTGGATAAACAAGACAGTCCTTAAACAGAAGAATAAATGCACACAAAACTGACAGAAATCACAAAGAAAAAAAAAAAACACAGTTGCTGAGCACTTCCATCTTCCTAATCATTCCCTTAATTATTTGTTAACAATGGTCCTCAAGAAAAATCAATGGGACATCAAGACTTCAAAGAGGAACAGCCAAAATTCAAATAATATGCAGATTAGATTGTGTGAAAGCAGGGCTGAATTGTGACTATGGATTCTTTTCACATTATAAACAGGTAATTTGACTTCACCCTCCCTCTGTGTGCTGTTTCCTTGAGTTTGAATCCTTACGAATGCTCTGATTTGCTGTTGCAGTATGACCTGATCCCATGTCTTACACTCCCCTGCATTTATTTGCATCCCATTCTGTAAGTTACCACTCTTCAAAGCATTTGACAAAGTGGGATTTTCTCCCATGAAAGCTCATGAGATAAATAAATCTGTTAGTCTTTAAGTGCCACAAGACTCCTTGCTTTTTTTTTTTATTTACTAGACTAACTCAGCTGCCCCTTTTGAACTCCCCCACTTTAGTGTCATCCACAAACTTGCTGAGGATGAAGTCATCTCATCATCCAGATCATTAATGAAGATGTACAACAAAACCAGCCCAAGCACCAACCCCTGGGTTACTCTGCTTGTTATCGACTGCCAACTAGACATCAAAATGTTGATCACTACCTGTTGATCTAACCAGCTTTCTGTCAGTCTTATACTCCATTCATCTAACCCATACTTCTTTAGCTTGCTGTAGTACTGTGGGTGACAGTATCAAATGCTTTGGTAAAGTCAAAGTATATCACACCACGGCTTTCCCCACAGTCACAGAGTCAGTCCTCTCATCATAGAAGGCCATCAGGTTGGTCAAATGTGACTTGCCGTTGATGAATTCATGCTGACTGTTCCTTATTACCTTCTTCTCTTTCAAGTGCCTCAGAATGGATTCCTTGAGGACCTGCTCCATGCTTTTTCACAGATCAAGGGTTTGGGGTCTTTTTAGGTTTTACAGATAACAAACATTACATTTTGTTATTTATATGGTATGTCTCTGTCATGCATGCATTTCAGGCCCACTGATAGCAGTTTAGGGTAGATGGCAGAACAGTCCTTTGCCACCTCCTCCACCCATGGCCCCATCCACAGTCCACCCCACCTCTGCCCTTGGCTGCACCCTCTTCCCCACTCAGTCCACTCACCACTGCCCCCCACTAGATAGTCCTCTTCTTTTCTACACTTCCCCTTTTGTCAGGTGACAAGCAACATCTATGGGGGACTGAGAAGAAGGGGAGAGATATGATAAGCGGTGGCAGGAAGGTGAATGCAGGAATATAGGAGGGATGCAAGCATTGAACAACAATAGAAAGGTGGAAGGAGCAATGTAGTGAAAGATGAGCAGCATGGCTGGATGGGGCCTGTGGTAGAGCAGGGGTGGAGTACTGGCAGTCCTAGAAGAGGCCTGGGTCCTTTTAAATTGCCAAGCACATTGTAATTCTATCTTCCCTCCACCCCCATCAGCGGGCCTGATGTACCTACTTATGTTATGTTTATATTTTACATAAAAACAATAGAAATAAAGTTTAAAAAAAATAAGTATATTCACGCTCAGTTGCCCAGTCACCTTAAACGGTTGTGTGTTTAGGACTGAGACTTGGTAGTGAATGTAAAATAGCAATGCAGCATAAAATTGGGACCTGTGGATTTAACTTATGCATTTAGCAGATATATTCAAAGTTGTGTGTTTCTTCATGA
The DNA here is from genome assembly GCA_007922195.1 of Podocnemis expansa. Lineage (NCBI taxonomy): Eukaryota > Metazoa > Chordata > Testudines > Podocnemididae > Podocnemis > Podocnemis expansa. The sequence continues at coordinate 3,422,181 of ML682059.1, forward strand.
GATTGAAGAATATAACTCAGGAGAAAAAAAAACAAAAGGCACCTTACCCCCTAACCAGAACTCTAGAACTCAGTCAGTTTAAGAAGTTAAACAAAGATCCGCCCATAAGCTTTCACAATTAGAAGTGCAAGTAGTCTGATAAATACTTAGTTAGTTTGTGTGAATGTGTCAAAAGAGAACTGAAATGTGCTAATGCTAAACAGTCAGCCACTTTGGATTATATATTTCTCCCCATGCCAGAAGAAACTCAGTTATTTTTAAATCTGTAATCTACACACATTACTAAATGTCATTTTCTTTATTGTGCAAATGATAAGAACAAATTTAAAAAGTCCTAAGTTTTATCAGGTTTGCTTGAGTCTCATCCCTATATGCTTTTGGAGAGATTCAACATTTCATTTATGTTTTCCAGTGCTCTTCCTTCTGTTTATAAAAGTTAAGTCATCAGTTCACAGAACAGACACCATACCATTGACTTAGGTGACTAACCATACAGTTGGAATAGTGAATTATGAATTATTAGAAGGTGTTCTCGTAAGTAACTCATGGGCTCGGATACTCCAGATAAATTCCTAACCCTCATGAAGTTGACGACAAAACTCCCATTTATTTTAGCAAGACCAGGATTTCTCCTTATATGTTCACCAAAATTAATCATCCAACAATAATTACTGAACAAATCAGTTAGAAAAAAATCAGTTTCCAGACAATTCATGAGGAGTAAAAGGCTTAAAACTAACAGATGAATTATAGCAAATAATTTGACAACCTGTAGTCCTGGATAGTCCAAAACAAAGTGGTAAAATAAGTTCTCTTAGAGGTTATCTACATATGACATTATGAATAAATTAGGGTGTGAATTTAAAGCAAAATAGCTGTCTTGGAATAACTCCACATGTGGACACTTTTTCCAAAATAAAAACACCTTATACCAAAATAGTTAAATACACTTTCAAAATATTTCCAAATGCCTTGTGTAAACAAGCCCTTAATGGTTTCATTTGCCAGAGTCACAAACTTCTCCTACATTCTATTAGAGGTCAAAAAAGAATCTCAGCAAACTTGTATTGACTATAAAATATATGAATATTTTTGCATTTGCCCAATAGGACAATTTTTTTAAAAAAAAGAAACTTTGTAGTTCTCACTGAAATCAACCAACTGTTCTGTTTGCTCAGTCCATATGCAACAGTGAAATTGGGTGCAGCTCAAATGCCAGTGAACGATTAAGAATAACTAAAGTGATATGCTTTTAATGGGAAGACAGCTTTTCATGAACCATTTAGTCAATCTTTGCCATATGAAGAACATAAAAAACCAACACAGCAGTACATGGTGTAATACAGAATGTTTTGTTTCTGTCAAAAGAAAGAAAATCTTTCAAATGGCAGAACTGATGCAACACAGAAAGCGATATTTTCCATTTTTCATCAGGATATAATAGATGCATAAGTGTGTTTGTGGGGGGAGAAATCATGAAATGCTGGAGGGAAAAAGAATGCAGGTCAATACACTCAAAATAATTAAGCTTTTTAGTTACTGAGACCCATTATACCTCTCCTAATTCTGCTTCGGAAACCCTCTTCTCCCCTCCTGTGCTCCTTTGTTTTCACTAAGAAGTCTGTCATTTTTCTGGAGAAGAATTCTTATTCTGAATATACAATACAGGTCCTTTCTGATATTTTAAATGGCACAACCATTTTACAGATCACAATACCTTTTAGGGAAGCAATATTGTTTCCACTGAAGACAATTGAAGCTTTTCCTTTGACTTCAGTGAAAAGAAGAATGATCCATAAATGGACTAATGGGCCTCGAAGCCACACTCTAAAGGGATGTCAAAATCTATTTCAATTGGAAAATTAGTCAATAAGCGAAAAAGACACTATTTTGTAGTGTTAGAGCTGCATGAAATTGTTGACACATTCCTCACCAGAATTCATGTAAATGTTTTCAGTAGTTACTTTTATGTGATTTTGACCGTCCTAAAGTGTCAGTTTTCATACCCAGGGATTACACATTTCTCACTGTGAGGCAACTAACAATGCAAAAAATCCCTTTCCAGGCAGATTTTTCACAAACAGCAGCACTGCAATTTAAAAAAAACACAGAACAAGACTCTTTAGTAGCATAATCAAAAACTAGTAGTATCATTGAGGTGACTTTACCTCTCTCAGCTTCATATTAAACAAACATTTCTGCTTTTCCAGCACTTCTTGCTTGAATATAGCAATACACTTATCCTCAGAGCAGCTCCTACCACCTTCAAGAAGATTCATGGCCTAGGGCAATGAATATAGCACTGGGATCTCAAAATTCTTAAATTGTAGTGTGATTCTTCTGCTTATAGCTTAACATTTTGCACCTAAAACATCACTTAGATGTCACAACACTCATATGAAGTGCACAAATAACATTATCATCATTTTACAAATGGGGTATTAGATAATCAGAGTCAGGTTTCCTGCCCCATTAGACTATAAAGCTAATCCATTGGTCCACACTGTCACCCAGGTGAATTATTTCACCTATATGGGTCTCAGTTTCCCTGATCATTCAATGGGTTACAATGTTTACTATAAGTGAAACCCGAAAATATTCAATACCTAAGGCATCAACAGCCACTTTTAAGTAAATACCTAATATCTTTATTGTACAGATGAGAAAAGGGCAGAACAAAAACATTTTTTCCCCTAAGTTGTGCATTAGAGCTGGTAGGAAAACTGAAATTTTCTTGCAAGAAAAAACTCTCTCAGCAGTGGCTCTGTGTGACCCTTCATTTCCTCCTTGTCTGTCTTCCCCTTCATCAGCATGCTCTGTGAACCCACAAATCCCACATGATCTTCTCCACCATATGGCAGAAGGCTCTGTGTTACCCCCACCCATTTCAACCTCCCACCATACCTGTTGTATGTCACGTCAGATGTTTTCTGAATGCTTATGATGACCTGAGCAATATTGTTATAATCACAAACTCTTCCGGTGCTTACTAAATTTGTTTTGTCCAAAGTAATGCATGTGCTTTAAGGTGTGGAGAGATTCCATTTGAAGGAACAAGACAGATACATATCAATTTCTTTGATATATTGACAAACTGATGAGCTTGCAGTGGGCAGCACTGAACATTGCAAGACAGCAGTTCTAAGGGCTGTTTCTAGAACTGCGGAGCGTTGGCTGGCAGCATACCATTGCATAATCCAAGGAGTGGATGGCTAGAGGCATTCATTCATTGAATTAGGAGTAGCTGGCTTGCTGTAGGCTTTGCATGGACTGACCTAGCAGTGGGGTTTCACAAAGCAGAGCAAGTGTAAGATAGCCCCAAGAGTGAGGGACTGGGGTGACACCACAATATACCAATCCAGGTTGCACAGGGGAACATGACATCACACTCTCAATCTCCTTTCTCCCCTTTTACCATATATAATCGGGTATAAGCTGATCAGGGCACAAGCCAACCCCCCCAATTCTAAGCCCAAAAAGAAGCTAAAATTGGTGACCCAGATATAAGCTGAAGTCCCCTTTTGGCCTTGGCTCCTAACCTCCCACCCACTGCTGCTGGCTTCTGCTGGAGTTTCTGACAGCTTCCCTACCCCAAAATCTCTGCTGATGCTTTTCCCTTGCCCCCCTGCTGTCCATTCCTCACTCCTGCCCTGCCCTTTCCTCACTTCCGTCACCCCTGCTGCCTCCTGCTCTGCCCTTTCCCCACTGCAACCCCCCCTGCTCACTTCTCAGTTTCCTGCTGTTCCCCCCTGCTCCTCCTGCTGCCCCCTGCTCTGCCCCTTTCTCACTGCTGCTCTCTGCTTCTCCTCACTGCCACCCTCCACTCCACCCTTCCCTCACTGCTACCCCCCTCCTCTGCCCCTTCCCCACTGGTGCCCCCCTGCTCCTCCTGCTGCCCCCTGGCTCATGTCTGCTGCCCCCCCTACTCCCTTCTCAGTTCAGTGCTGTTGCTCCCCTGTTCCCCAACACCCTTTCCCCCACACCCCCCAACCCCTGCTGCCGGTCTTCCCAGCCTGCCAGGCACCCCTCCCCAATCCCCAGTCCCTCTCGCTGCTTCCCTGGGCTCCCCAAAAACTCTGGGTCCTCCTGCCACTTTTCTGACCTCCCCGACCCCCCTCTGCAATGCCCAAGCCCTGCCGCCCCTTCCCTTGTCTCCCTGAACCCCGCCCCCCCCCAAGCCCTCCCGGCCATCCCATCACTTTCCCCAACTCCCCGACCCTCTCCCCAAACCCTGGTCCCTGCCACCGCTTCCCTGGCCTCCCTGAATCCCCCCCCATGTCCAGGCCGACCCCCCCCCCACGGACCTTCTTACTTGGCCGCTCCAGACAGCGGGGTCCCCTCCTCACTCCAGCCTCAGCCCCGGCCCCAGCCGACTGCCCAAGATGGCTGCCTGGCAACACTGGGGCTCCGACTTGTCACATGGTCTGGGAAACTCCTGGGATGGGCTGTCTACCGTATTCCCTTGAGCATAAGCTGAGAGCCTGTTTTGAAGCCAATTTTCAGGCACAAAATTTTCAGCTTATACACAATGCTATACGGTATATCTATTGCCAGGTACTGCCTTCCTGTGGCAGGTGTTCCTTTCTGTGTCCCTCATCTCCCCATTGTAACTTCTCTACTTTCTGTCTATGAGAAGTCATTCAAGGAATGCCTTTGCTGTGGAATTAGTCTGGATGATTGGTAGTGGCATGAGCATCTGAGTAAGCACTTACCCCATGTGCATATCCCCATTGCATAGCCCAGTACGAGTTACCATATCCTCACTATCTCTGTATTCACTCTTGTGCATCTGGGACATAGTGCAAAGTTTCCAGTGCTGAAACAGCCAAAGGGTACTTTCCCCTAATCAATTACATTGACAAGGGGAGAACCTGTCTATCCTAGGGGGAATTGTAGGATGGCATTAGGACGCTACTGACACTTCACTGATTATTTTTATTATTAATTATTATCTGGCATGTATTACCACTGCAAGTTGGACAGGTCTGAGACTGAATTAGAACAGAATTCTAGCTCTAATATATACCCCCAGTCAGGTCAACAAATAATTACACACCTAGGTCAAAGGTTTTTCTGCATGGACTGTGGCAAGCTGGCCTAAAAACCTAGGTAGCAATCTGGGTTAACTCTTGTATAGACATATCCAAGAGCATCAGTAAGTTAAATACTATTCAGAAGACAAAGATGGACTGAAATATTGTTACTCTTGAAGGTGTGAACCATCATCATCTTCGATCTATAAAGAATTACAGATGTCCTTGAAGCTGTAGCTCTGCTAAAGAGACTGTAGGGGCTCAATCTATCCCTTATTTCAGCCCATTAATAGAAATTCACATATTGGTTGGAATTGCTCACACATGGCATTCTAAAGTTATCAGGTTACAGTGAAAGAAACAAATATCATCAAGTTGAATGTAAGGCCTTTGAAGCTCAGCTCATAAAGTGCTCTTAATGTACAACGTATTAAGGACAGTCAGTAGTAAAAGTGGCAGGATAGGAGATAGGATTTGGAGTTCTGTGTTCATTGTCTCATGGATATTCTTTCTACTTCTTGCCCAAAGTGTTACTGTTCCCAAAATGTTCACAAATATAATATTACACAAACATTCACACTATTCCTTCTTGTCAGAATGTGCAGCTTACATAATTTATGGAAAATTATGGAACTCGCACTGAAGTATTGAGAGCAAAACTCCATAACATTATTCTGGAGAGGGATATTTGCACTGAATGCATCTCCCAACTTTAATTATACATTATTGGAAGTCAGGGGACTGCACTGATGAAAGATTAACAAGGACACAGTTTTTCTCCAAATTTTATCAGAAAAGTGAGATCCTTGTACCTTATCTATTATTGAATCTCAAACCTAGCATTAATACCTAGTGCCAAGATAGGGCTTTTATATGTTCAAAGTTCTTTGCAAGTGCTAATTAATGAATAGTGCATTAGCTCATTTTAAGGTTATAGTGACAATGAACACATTCTTATTTTATTTAAGAAAAATACCCCTATGAAAGTATCAGTACCTACACCTATGAAGTTCCAAGTGATGGTAAGCACAGAAGACGACATAGATAATTATTAAGTGTTCTTTTTACTTCCCTTTAAAGGTTTAGTCAAAGGAACATAATACAGGACCCAAAATGATAAATGATAGCCTTCAGTTCCACATCTCAGAGCTAAAGGCAAATTCACAGCTCTCCATGTAACTAGTAAGGGAACTAGCTAAGACAACAGATACTCCCACTGGAAAAAATGCTCACACTTAGATCTTCTCACTGGCAAGCACCCTTCTTTTAGACTCACTTCAATTTTGAAGCATTAAGGAGGGCCGCAGTCTCAGAAAAGCCTAGAAAGGGAGAAGACAGTACCACATAATTAAAATATTCCTGTTCTTTTATATAAAGCAGATTGAAACAGATGCTGAAGTGATTAAAGAGAAATTATAGTTTACTCCACCTTAAATAAAGAGTCTTGTGGCACTTTTAAAGACTAATACACTTATTTGTGGTTAGTCTTTGTAAGTGCCATAAAACTTTGTTTGTTTTACTGAACTAGACTGACATGGCTACCTCTCTGGAATGTGTCCATCTTAAATGATTCTCCTGGAACATCACACAATCTCCTATGAGACACTCTGAAAGTAGGAGGGAATAGGAACTACTGGGTAATCTTTTCTTCTTGTATGCAGTCATAAGGCACCTGTCACTACCTGGTGAACCTCTCTGCCTGCCTTATTCACAGTCAGAAACACACAGCAGATGTTAATCTTTCCATCAAGGCCTTTGAAGGTATGTAGGCTTCTCGACAACTCTTGCTCCCCAGCCCAGGCTCACACACTGAGTGTTTCCTGGCCTCCTGTCTTCCTTCCTCATTAGTCCCATCATTGTCACCCAGGTGCACACAATCCCCCCACAGAAAGTATAATTTCCCACACTGCGGCCTGCAACCTCCTCCAGTTTGCAGGCTTCTCAGTGATCGAGGTGCTGCTTGCCTTGCCATGACTGGGGGTGGGGGGGAGCCTTCACAAGTGAAAAGAGTTTAGCCAAATTATGGAAATTTGAAAATTAACAGCAGATTTCCAGCTCTAAATTTATTTTTAAACAGCTTTCTATTGCCAGCAAAATAATTGGACTGATTCCATATCATGCTCCTGATCTTGTAAACACTTAACTTCCACTTAACTATAAGCATGTAAAGTGGTCCCATTGACTTAAATGGGACTACTTGTACATTTAATGTGCTGCAAGTGTTTGCAGGATAAGAGCCTATAGGTGGAACTTAACTATAGCAGTATTCTGTGAAACTGGGAGCAAAGCATACAGCATGAGTGCCTTATCTTTTCATTAAAACTTGAATTCATATAAAGCTCTGGAACTAGTTGTAGCTTTTGTTTCTCTGTCTGCTAGTTGCAGTACATATATAATGCATGTGAGTCTTTCATCACTCTAACTTACATCGGAATATAGCCGCCACAGCTACTAAAATTGCTCGTGTGCACGAACACTTGACTCCTGAACTCAGTGATGTAAGCCCTCCTCAGGAGTGCTTGCATCAATTGCATTGTCAGTGTGGGGCACCTCCTGAAAGCCATTAAATGTTGATGTAAATAACACAGTATCTACACCAACGTTGCATAGGCCTAATTGCATTGACTGTGACTAGCAATGTAACTGATTACATTGGCCTAATTACATTGAATGTGACTAAGTTTGCTTTATTATTAATTGGCATAGAGAGGCATTTATTTTGACAGGAGTCATATTTAAGTGAATACACTTCCTCTGCTAGGTCGATGGAGGGCAGCTTATGACTACCTAACTGTTTAGTACACACCAGGCCAAAGGTACATAAGCACTGCGGGCTGTGGTGAGGGAACAGTTCAGCATTCAAACTGCTCAGCAGAACTGCAGGTGCCACCATGGGTTCTACTCTGTTTCGGTGGCTTACACAGTGCTAAGGAGCTCTGAAACCTTAATCTGTCCTCTGCTATCCTGCTCTTAGTACCTGTAAGTGATCTGGAACTCCACAGGACCTCCCATCTTCCCAGTACTGGTAGCTGTATGGAAATTATTTGCTCTATAAAAATATTTGTAAATGTTGCAAACAATATGAAGTCAGCAAGATCTGGGAATTGAGACTCATTTTAGAACATCCTGCTAGATGACCCAAACAGATTGAGTAAGAAAGCTATTTAAAAAAAATAAATTAAAACCTCCTATATACAATAAATGTAAGAAAGGACAAGGTGATAGCAGTGAATATGAATCGCAAGTTAGGCATTTTGTAACAGTGATAAGGGAAGAAGGGGGACATGAAGAGAAGTCTGTGGCAAGAGCAGTTAAGGGTAATAAGGAGTTATTTTAAAATATATTAGTAGCAAAAATAATTTTGACAATAGTATTGATCCATTTATAGACAAATGATAAAGTTATCAATAACAATGCAAAGCAGCTAGAAGTGTTTAACACATATTTCCATGATATTTTGGGGGAAAACAACATGGTATAGTCTTGTCATGTAATGATAACAGTCTTTCCATCCAACCAGTGTATCCTGAGGATGTTAAATAGAAGCTGCTCAAGCTAGCATTTTTAAGTTAGCAGATCCTGACAGTTTACATTCAAGAGATTTAAAAGAGCTGCCTGAGGAACTTGCTGAATAGTTAGTGGTGAGTTAGAAAAAGCTTAGGCAATAGGGAAGTTCCAGAATTCTGGAAGAAAGCTAACAAGTATGCCATAAAGTCAATGGCCCCGGCCCCCAGGCAGGGTGGGGCGGGCAAGCCATAAAGTCAATGGCCCCAGGTTGTTGGCCAAGGAACAGGCTCACACAGAAAAACAAAGGGGAGGGAGGGAGAGACAGGCCCACCCAAACACCACTTTGTCTCAGCCCAGGGCCCTACCAGTGACTGGCCACAGTCACTGGGTCAGCCGGCCTCTTGCCGCAACATGCTGACACTCATAAGAGCTGGCTTCCAGCTGAGCCGGGTGCAGTTCCCCCGGGCCACTTCCTCCCATCCCTTGCCCGAGTACCTGTTGCAGAGAGGCTCCTCTGGGTCCAGAGTGTAGGACACTCAGGGAACCCCCATGAATCCTTCATTGTCCAAGGGAGACAGGTCAGGAAAGGTTTCCTGATCCTCGGCTGAAGGTAGTGCCTCCAGCTCACAAGGGCCCTTGGCACTGGGGAATTGCTCAGGCCCATAGGGATCCTCCTCAGAGGGTAGTTCCTCCAGGTTGCATGGCCCCTCCTCAGCTTCTCCTGGACGGGGCAGTTGCACAGAGGTGTGAGGCTGCCCAGAAGAACCACCCCAGTCCACTGTCCAAGGGGTTTTTTGCCAATCTTCTGATCCTGGTAGGCTAAGTGGGCCCTCTGGCTTTCAGCCCAGGATGACAGGGATCCCTCCAGCCAAAGAGCCACAAGAGGGCCGGACTGAGAGACCATCCTTCCTCCAGGACAGCTCAGCCCCAACTGAGCTGCTGGGCTGGCTTTTTATATGTCCTCTTCCTGTCCTGGCCCCACCCCTCTGCTTCCAGGGCTTGAGGCTTGTAGTGCCTGTTTGGCCAGAGGGGGTGTTGAGGCCCTTCCTCAGGCCCAGGCTCCGAGGACAGCCAGAGCCCTCTGCTTCATACACATTAAATGGATTATAAATGTCTAATGGATAGGCCTCAATATGTAACTGTGAACAGAGGATCATCACTAAGCAAGAATATTTCAAGTGGGCTGCTGCAGGTAACAAGTTCTTGCCTCTATGCCATGTGACATTTTTATCAATGATCTGGAAGAAAACACTAAATTGTCACCAATAAAGCCTGTAAATTACACAAAAACTGAGTGAAGTGATAAGTAATGAAAAGGACAGATCACTGATTCAGAGTAATCTGGATGACTTGGTAAACTGGATGCAAGCAAACAATATGCACTTTTATATGGCTAACTGTAAATGTATACATCTCAGAGCAAGGAACGTAGTCTATACTTACAGGGGAAAGCAGTGGCTCTGAAAAGGACCTGGTGATAATCAGCTGAACATAAGCTCCCAGCATAGTGCTATGACAAAAAAACGCTAATATGGTCCAGGGATGCATAATCAGGAGATATCAAATATGAGTACAAAGGTTATTTTACCACTACATTTGGCACTGGGGTGATCACTGCAGTCATATAGTTCTGGTGCCCACAATTCAAGAAGGATGTCAATAAATTGGAGAGGTTCAGAGAAGAGTTACAAGAATGATTATAATACATGTCTTACAATGATAAATTCATAGGGTATATCTATATTGCAATGTAAATACAGTGTTAATAGAATTCAAATTAGGAGACTCTGGATGTGTTAATCTATTGCTAGAGCTTCTACATTATTTGTATTCCCAGGTTAGGAATTATTAAACCCTGGGTCCCAATTTAGGACTCCAATGTCCACATTGCATTATGCAGGCCTAAGTTCAACCATGCAGATCTCAAACTTACTAGCACCCTTCCAAAATGTGGCTACTCTAGCCCTTTGTTCAGGATGCAATGAGGGGAAATCTGACTGTGCATCAAACCTGGCTATCCAGAAAACAAAAAAGTAGGACCATGGAGTGTTTTTGGTAAACTCTAAAAACTCATGTCCAATGGGTCTGCATCCAAGCTGCAAAGCAACAGGGCTTGAACCCTGAATACCCATGTGACTCAGGCTTGGGCATTGCACCCTGCTGGGGTTGTGGAACCCTGAGTTTGAGCTCCATGTGTAGACAGAGTAGGGTTTAGGTTTGAGTCTGAATTGAAACATTGGCCTCATACGGCAGTATAGACATACACAAAGAGCTCAATATATTTATTTTAATAAAGTTAAATAACTTGGTTACATTCTATAAGTATCTGCATGAAGAACAAATATATAATAATGGGCTCTTCAATCAAGCAGAGAAAAGTACAGTGTAATCTAATGGAAGTTGTAACTGGACAAATAAGGAATGGAAATAAGACATATTTTCAACAATGAAGATAATTAATCATTGGAACAATTTGCCAAGGATTATGATGGATTCTGCATCGCTAACAATTTTTGAAAGAAGACTGGATGTTTCCAAAAAGGTATTAAAAAGTTACATGTAGGAATTATTTTGGACAGATTCTATTGCCTCTGTTCTAGAGGAGATCAGACTACATGATTACAATGTCCTCTTTTGGCCTTAGAATCTATGAAAAATATTTGTACAATGAAAACTCAATTATTTTACACACACTATTTTACTCTCTCCTCATACTAGTGCCACTGATGTATCTACAGAAATGGACATTTATATTCTCCTTTCAAAAATACTAGAAATGGTTCCAAACTATAACATTCAAGATCTGCAACCATATTTCAGTTTCCCTCCTCTCCTTTACATTTAGGTACTTAAAATCTAGGGTTTCATTCGGACCATTAAAGCAAGAGGACACAGCCACAACATTCAGATTTGAATCTGAATTCAAATTCAAATGCCTTCTCCTTCCAACAGCCCAGAGATATTTGGATAAGGCTTCCTTGTTCAGAACTATCTGTTTTAATGCAAAGCAGTGGGGGGCACTCAAAACTGAAACTGACATCACTGAGCATTTCAGGTGGATGAAAAATACAAGCTTGGACCATGTATAGAGGACTGAGTTTTATACAGTTAATAAACTTGAGCAGTTGTCAGTTTACAGGGAACAGACCCTTAGGCATTTACTCTACTGACAACTCAACTGACAATTTCTTTTTTCAGAGTACTGTCATGCATTAATGAAGATATTATTATCTGATAACACACAGCCATTAACATGCTTCAGTGCCAATTACCTTTGTCATTCGGAAACAGTGGTCTTTGGCCACAAGGTTTACATGAAGATGTCAGTAGAAATCACCGATCACCTGTTGTTAAGCTTACCACATGGAAAAGTGTCACAGAATTTAATAGAACTCAAACTAACAGGGATCTATAGAAGTTATTTTGCAGGCAGTAGAATTTAAAAGTGAATAAAATTTCATTGCTACAGAATTCTATGGGATGGTTCACAAACCCACAGAAAGAAACATGTGCTAAGTTTTATCTGACTTTTTCATAAAGGACTGTTCATCTCATGAACTGAGGACTTTAAAAGCAATTCTCTGTGTTAAAGTTTTTGTACTTTATGATCTTTTTTCTTCTTTTAAGGCCCAGTGCAAAACCAACTCAACTCTTTGGCATCTTTCCACTGACTTCTACATGTCAATGGTGGGGGGTACATTTTATGTCAATAAAACCCATCTGGAATTAAAAGATAAGGCTTGATAGACAATAGTTTAATTGCTAATTTTGTTCTTGTTGTGCTTTTGTTCTACTTCTACTGTGTGATTACAATTGTTCAGCTTTTGCCCTGCTTCTATGTTGGGGTTACCACAGTTTCATGACAGATGTTGGTATGTTTCCTGCCTGCAGAAAAAGATCACCTTGCAAGGAAATGGCTCAGCAATAGTACCTTAACTTGCAAAACCATGTCTCCTCAACAACAAAATTTTAATTGGCCTAGAAAATAATTGACAGTGTTCTGTCAGCAAAAAAACTGTAACCAGTCTAAAAATCAATAAGGTGGTGGCATAGCTTCTCAAAGGTGCTAAATATGGTAAAATAAAGGAATAATACCTTCTTGAAACTGAAAGTGGGGTTGTGGAACATTATAAAACCACTGAAAAGCCCAGGCAAAGAGGAGGTCTGTAGAGGCAAGACTCTACTGCCGACCTGAGTACTGATCACCCAAGGTTCCCTCCACGGTGATGAATCTTTTCATTGGCAAGCTCACTGGACAAGAGTGAAATGTCCCACCTGGGATAGGACCGGTGTACCTGAATTGAATCCGAATCTGAATCAAATGAATAAGCCATGATTTTGTAAGTATAATGTTTAACAGTACTGATTGTAGCCTAGTGTCAATTAAGTGCTTAGTAATAAGAACAGGTTTAGGCATTATAGTTACACTTTTTCTGTAATAAACCTTTTGCTATCTTTTTGTTTTTGCTTTAGAACATTAGAAAGAATAAGAAAAGTTGATTTATTCTAATTAGATGTAAATAAAGTTAGTAAAAGAAATGAGATTTACCCAATGTCTGTTCCAGCATCTCATCCCCCTCAATTGTATCCAAAGAATCCATTATCAAACAGCAAATCTCACCACAGTGTTTGGATGAAGCCCTTAACTGTTTTCCTATTATTTTTTTGACTCTTATGTGCCAATGTTATTTGTCAAGCACATTAAGATGTATAAATAAAAATAATAAATACTAAAAACCAACTGATACAAATGATAATCAAAATGAAGTATGCTATTCAAAACACTTCATATCAGTAATAGATATTAATTTTTTTCAAAACCAGTACTAATGTGCCATGGCTCTTTTAATTATCAAAGGTTAAACTGTCACAAAACTTCACTTTCTGTTATTTCATCATGATTAATAATTCTTGGCCAAAACCACTTCAATCTGTAATCTTTTTCTTACAAAATGAGTGCAGAATAGCCATAATATGCCACTTCGTTGAAAATGACAATGTGGCTATGCACAGAACTTCCATTTTTGTTACTGCTTTTGTTATTCCAAAGGTAAAATCTGAAATGAAGACCCCCCCCCACGTGTAGTGTGACTCTAATACATATTCAGAATTTAACCCCTGCATAAATTGCCAGTGAGGGTACACAAAGTCCTGATTCACATCAGGAACAAAAACATATTTAATATATTCTTGACACATTGCATCGGAAGATACATTTCTTTCTCCTTGATTTCCTTAAACTTGTAATTTGAGGAAAAGTTCCAAAACACTGATATTATGTTCCCACAGATCACCCAATCTGCATATTAATCCAACTATTCAGCAAAGTGCCAAACATTCATCTCGTGAACAGTGGTTCCTATCCTTTTCTCTGCTGTGGCATACCTTGATACCTTCAATTATTTTGAGGCGCACTACCATATAGTCTCCAAGTGAACTCATGAATATTCATAAGCCAATCCAGAACTCTGAGAAGTTTTTCAAAGAATTCCATGGCACACCTGCTCAGGCATGAGGACACACTGTTTGGGAAACATTGCTCTAGAGGGCAGTCTAAAACTAGCAGTATAGTATCTTAGCAGACAGCTCCATGATCCTGACTGTTAACTCCCTTGTTTTTTGTGCCCTCATTTGCACCCAAGCTAAGTGATGGAAAAGTGGATGTAAAATACCATCAAGCTGATTGGGTAACATGTCTCTCCCCCTTTGTGAAGCTGTGTCAGCCCAAGGTCCGAGTCAGTGAAGAACAAGGCCCTATTAATCTAGAACCGGATTCTCAACAAAGCTCAGGACCCCTCAGAACCCACATGAAATCTGGCTATTTATTTGGATGCCCAAATGAGAACTATTGCGCGCTGAACTCTCTTGAAAATCTAGCTGCAGGGCCCTACCTCTTTAGCAGTCATGGTCTATCTGCCTGACTCTGGCAACCAGCCGCTGTTTACACTGTGCATAATGTGATAGAATTAAGAAGGTAAATGTGTATATTTTCCAATTACCATACAAGAATTACATTAAGGCAGGGTTATGGTTATAAATGTATTCATTTAACTAAAAGAACCTCATTAGAACAAATTTAGATAAAAATATTAGACATCAAACAACTGGAAATTCTCATTTTATATCATCTTTAACTCTACTCCTTTACTCCTGCCATATTTTATCTTTTGACGGGTTATCTTCACTAGTTGCTATATGAAAGTTTTTATTGCTGCACATGTAAATAACAGTGTGTCTTAATGTATGGCAATGTAACTAGCACCTACCCAGCCATTCTTCTCAGGTCTGTAATGCAAATGTGTCTGGGACACTAATGGCAAGGGGAGTGAACGTGGACTCTGTGTACTGACTGGGTCTGTAGGGTGAAGATGGTAAAGGTGAATCTTGCCTTGCACATATAATGTGGAGTTTCTGATCAACACTTACACAGAATAGAGTTTAATCTCCAGACAACAGGAGGGTGGTACTTGGGCCATGGTGAAGTTCAGTGGAGGTAAAATGCAAAACTCTGTTGTCATTTCTGGCCCAAATCAAGAGCACTGGGGAACGATTAATTTTAATAAGTCTCAGACTCTGATCCCTTTCCCATGGCTTCCCTATAACTCATAGTCTTGGTGTAAGGGCCTTGAAAGAGACAGTGCATGAAAGACAAGGAAAGTCAGGATGCAATATTCTTTATATTTCTAAGTAAAAAGAGAAGCAAAGAGAAATTAGGGTAGAAGAAAAAATCGGGGGGTCGATATTCATAGGTAATAAGGGAATAGAATACATATTCTATTCTATTAAACACACACACACACACACACCTCTCTACCTTTGAAATTTACCTTTAAAGAACTGTCTCTTTTCACAGTCAAAATATTACATCCTTCTTCCCACCCAATATATTGTTTCCCAATAGCCAGAATCTTTTCTTCAGTTGTTCCTTCTCCAGGAGGTTTTTGCTATATTTCTAGCTGATTAAATAATTATACTAGTAAGACAAGAAGCTTTGAAGATGGAGAGATACATGGAAATAAATTATCTAAACAAGCAAACAATGATGTAAAAGAGTTTAAGAACATACAGTCAATGAATGCTGAAATTTGTCTAGTTCATGTTCACAAACTATTTATAGTGAGAAGCAAATTTAAGTAGAGAGATTGTCTCATAGATCACTTAATCCCCTGTTTATTCTCACTGTATGCATATGATCACATACTAATTTTCTCACAGGACACCATTCAATGAACAGAAAGAATGGTGTTCACTTAATGAGAGCAGCTATTCCATATTTTAGTTTCTTCTTATTGTTCAATTTATGATCCCAGGACTTACTTATTATGAAGGTAGAATTATTAGTTTCCTTGCAGTCTTTTCTGTGGTGATCATTACTACAGTATCCCAGTTATCATAGATATTAATTTATCTTCTCAACACTCCTGTGAGGTGAGGGGGTGGTATTAATGAGATATTTTTACACAGGAGGAACTGTGGCACAGAGAAATTAAGGTCAGAAGTAGACACTCAGTCTGAGATATCTAGGACCTGATTTCAGAGAGGGTGCTTAGCATTACATAGCACTTTATATGTGCTGAGCACAGCCTTTATTGACCAGATGCCAAGTGTTCAGCGCCTCTGAAAATCATTGGACACTTGGAAAATGAGGACTGCACAATTAATGACTCTCTTTGAAGTTTTGTTTTAAGTGATTTTCCCTAACATGACATGGGAACTGTATGGCAGAGGTCAGGATAGAATCCAAACTGTCTAGGGTGGTATTCAATTGTCAATCATCCGTTCTCTACAGTCTTCTGCCTCTGTTATTGTGCGCTCTCCATCTTCTGCAATAAATAAATCAGGTATCCTCAAGACAACAGCCTCTTTCACAACACAGCCCTATTTCATCCCCAGAGCATGAGAATCCTGTGCATTGTATGAAGCACAGATCCTTGGAAAATATAGTAAGTGAGCATGTAATCAAAGATTGTATCATAATGTCCATGCTCAAGTGGGCCAAATAAGGTTGAATAGGGAAACTTTTGCCATATTTGTTAGAATTTTTTTTACAAAGACTACAAAAGGCGCATCCTTTACGTAAAGGCCTGGCCCTAACAAATTTCAAGTCCTTGCTCCAAAGCATGGAGTGGTAGAACTTCTTGAATTAAAGGTCACCCAAAGGAAAAATTAACATGGCAAACCAATGCTTTTTCTCCCTCAGACTCATTCTTGGAAACAGCTGAATTTTTTCCAAAACATTCAGCCTGAGGCAGATACCTGGCATGGGAAATATCTGTCCAAAACAGTTCTACTTGTAATATATATTCCCATATATTTGATGTAGCTTTATTTGTCTATAAAAGAATTTTAGTGGTCACAAATGTGAAATAAGCACCATGAAAACAGCCAACAACAACTTTTACATCTTCATTTAAGCTAGGCATCATAGTCCAGCAGCTAGAGCAATACCTGGGGATTTATTCCTGACTCTTCTAAAGATCTAATGGGGAATCTTGGGCCAGCCACTTCATCCCTCAGGATTTCAATTTCCTCATCTCTAAAATGGGTTTAACAGTATTCTTCACAG
The DNA here is from genome assembly GCA_007922195.1 of Podocnemis expansa. Taxonomy (NCBI): domain Eukaryota; kingdom Metazoa; phylum Chordata; order Testudines; family Podocnemididae; genus Podocnemis; species Podocnemis expansa. Next base: position 3,439,287 of record ML682059.1, read on the forward strand.
GACATTTGGATCCAAAGATGAATAGTTCAATGTAGGTGTTATGCAGCCTTTATTACCTTTTGATTTAAATTCTTTTTGGTGATCACAATTTGTTTGCAACTTATTTACAATAAAAATAATATGTTCATGACATCATAATTCCACATGTGCAGTTTCTAGCCATAATATTATTATTTTAAACAAAACCAGGGAAATACAATCTACATGGAGTTACAACAACGTGGATATATAAATGGTTGGAAAACTATTCCCTAAGAACAGTGGTTCACAGTTACACAATTATGAGAGCTTAGATCAGGACAGTTCACTTTAGTATTATCTCCCTTTCATCCCAGCATTTTCTATGGGTGTTTAATTTCTATTTCATAAAAATAGATTTCTGAAATATACTCAATCTGTATTTCCCTCCTACACATGGTGGTTACTGCTGGAATTAACACACAGTGGCAACTAGCATATTGCTAATAAGAGTCAGGACGCAATCATCAAAATTTTCATGTAAGGTGGCAAATAAACCAAATATAGCAGAATGCTTTATAGAAAGAGACATTATTGGTCATCACTGTCAAAATGATTCCTCAAATCCTCCCTGAATCTAATAGCACCTCAGAAAAAGCCCTAATATCTGGATGTTCAAAAGTAGCTACCAAGCATTCTGCCTCCATGCTCCATCCCTCAAAAAACTTTTCATTTTTAGCCTCATAAATATTACACAGCACACAGCATGCTTCTATGACCATGGAAATATTTTCTTCATTTAGCTCTAACTTGCACTTCAGGGAATGCCAACATGTTTTTAATGTGCCAAAAATACATTCAACAGTCATTCTGCACCTGCTCAGCCTGTTACTGGAGCGCTCCTTGCTGTTGTCCAGTTTTCCCATGTAAGGCTACATGAGCCACGGGAAAAGGGATATGCTGAGTTTCCTATGATCACTATGGGCATTTCAATAGCTCCCATTGGAAGCCTGTGATCTGGAAAGAAAGCCTCTGTTTGCTGCTTTCTATACAGGCCAGTGTTCCTGAAGATGTGAGTATCATGAACCTTCTATGACTACCCCATATTGACATCAGTGAAATGATGCTGGCAATCCACATGTGCTTGCCATACCACAGGGAAATGCCCTTTTACTGATATAATCTTTTGCAATGCTATCAGGGGTCCAAAATTAGGATACGCCTGCCATGTACTTCCCTGCTGCAGTTAGGGAATCCCATTGGTGCAAAGCCATTTCACACACATTTCCAAGGTTCACATTCCTTCCTAGCAGGATGTGACTAATAGACCTGCACATTTATGTTAACACCACCCCAATGATGGATTCCATGCTCTAAAATGATAAACTGATTCAGAACTGACTGGTAGTAGTCTTGAACTGCCAGCATCCACACAGCAAACCCCATGCATTTCTCCACAGAGACAGCAAATCTCATTTTAGGGACCTTGCACAGTAGTGCAGGGGCAAGCTTCCCACACAGTTCTAGGAAGACACGTTTGCATATCCAAAAGCTCTGCAGTCACTGCTCATCATCCCATACAAGCATCAACATGCAATATCACCTTTCAGTGCTTGTGTTCTGAGCCCAATGCCAACAGTCCCCAGTGGCAAGCTGGTCTCTGAATGCCAAAAATAATCCATTCTTGATTTTTTCCATGGCACACAGTATGGACACCTGTGCAGATTTGGAGCTCCGTGATCAGCCATGTCATGTTCATAACACCGACCACAACAGCAGAGAACACGGCAGAATCTATCTTTTCTAACAGAGATAGTGGGCGCACAGCAAAAAGAGGTGCACAAAGTGATGAGTTGTAAAGTGAGATAGCTACCCACAGTGCATTGCTTTCCCTGTCAATGCTAGCACTCACATTGTGGACGCACACTGTCAACAGGAGTGTTGTATGAATTTGCACAAGCCATGCAAATATTGTGGTTTATGATCATCAGTATAATTTGTGTTGAGAAAACTGCAGAGTAGACAATGCCTAACTATCAGGATATTTAACACTGGAATAAAATGCCTAGGGAGATTGTGGAATCTCCATTACTGGAGGTTTTTAAGAGCAGATTAGACCGTCACCTGTCAGGGATGGTCTAGATAAAACTTGGTGCTCAAGACTGCAGGGGACTGGATTGAGGACCTCCCGAGTTCTCCTTTAGTCCTATAATTCTTTAATCATTGTGCATCAGTGGTTCAATTCTGTTGAGATGCTGCATATCCAAAATGAGCAGATCACAAAAGGTTATCATTGGAATAAGGTTCAGAGCATGCTGAGCTTAAATTTTCAGATTATCTGAATTTGTGTACCGCAAAAGCTTCCCACTACCTCACCCTCCCATCAGGCTTCTTATCCCAATATCAGCTTTATTGGCCTCTTAAATGATAAACTGTGGGATGGTCAGGAAAAATATTTCACTTCTTCTGAAAGGAGGTCCCTCATGGGTCTGTGTCCCCTTCTGATGTTCTGTCAGAGAATGTGTTAACACTGCAATATTTTAGCCAATAGGGTCAATCTGATGTGCTATTATTGCTAACTGAAAAATTCCTAATAGCTCCTCTACCATGCAGCAATATACAGTAGAAGCAACCTAAGGTTTAGGCATACTTTATGCCACCAAGTTCACTGCAGGGTTCAAGTATCCTGAATGTCCTCTCCCCTTCTCAGCTAACTACTGCCATTTCTTTCATGGAAAAGGACGTATCTTGTGAGCTCTAAAAGCTGTAAGCCCATCCTTCAATCAATGACACAAATCATGGGGAACTCTAGTGCCACTGACATTTTAAAATGGCATCAAGTTTTGGCATCGTTTCAGTGATGGGATTAATGGCGACTGGCTATAGAAGATTCCAGGATATTGATTGAGAGGAGGTTTCTAATCAAACTTTTTGAACCCTGGTTCAATTTAGAAGGAGAGTAAGGGCCTGTGATAGAAGGAAAGTTCTTATTTAATTCCAGCTCACTCATTCATCTTTACTTAATACACAAAAATTCCATAGACTTGAAACAATCTAATTGTCACAATAATGAAAATGGAAACAATTTCACTGAGATGTTCAACCATAAGGGCTCCTTTAGGGTCAATATTGCTTATTGCCCAAATGTCTAACACATATTTTATGCCAATCATGAATCAAAATGATATCTTTCCTTAAGTTAGATTAGCTAATTTTGTACTGCAGAAAATCACCAGCACTCACTCTCTCTCTTAAAACAGACTCATGAAGTTTCAAATCCATGGATAGCCATAGACCAAATGCTACCTCAGGTGAGGAATAAGACATTCCTCTATTTGTTATTGTTGTCTCCAGAAAGCCTAGAAGGTTCCACAAGATTCTACAAGGTCCAGAACATTCTAGGAGGTTAGTGAAAAATGCATCCACATGCAAAATACTTGAAAAATTTTATTTTAGCCATTCTATTTTCTCTTTTGGAGGGGGAAAAAAAAAACAAACAAACCACACCTCGAAAAACAGAAACAGAAAAACAACAAAAAAATAACATTCTGAGCTCAGTGGCTCAGTGCTTCCCAAGCCCAGCATCCCAGGTGCTCACCAAGATCTGCTGTTCCTAAATCCAACCCCAGTTTTGTGGGTTTCCAAAGTCCTCTTCAGTTTCTGCTATTCTAGCCATTGCCACTGCTGCCCTTCCTACACCCTTTGTATCTTTAATCTCACTATCCCTCACAGGTCTTTGCCCCATTGTGGGCCCCCTAAGGACAGCACATTCTTGTGCCACCAAATCTTTATTTCAAACATATAAGTAGTCCTATGCCCTCAGTGATACTAAGGATGAATGAGAAAAATGCACTAACAATGTGAAAGAGCTAGTGTAAAGATATAAAAAACAAAACAGACCCAATGAGGAATGCATTCTGTTCTTTGAATTCAGTCTTTAGTAGACTATAGCAATCATCATAAGGCACTCTATATTCACTCTTAATTGCTTAAAAATATATTCCGTGTTTGGCCTTAAAATAAAAATCCTTGTTTTCCCAGTGGAAATTTATTTCTGTAGATCTCTGCACTATAGCACGGAAGTACCTTGGTAGTGCAATATAAAAGTGTCAGCAGTGTATCTTCCTGGGCTGTACCCAAACTGTGGATTTTAATCTCCGGGATGCTCCATCGCTCTCTTTTTATGAACACTGGTGAATTAATCATCTGCATTTTTCCAAGTACACATGAAACTGCTTTTTGGGAGGAATTGCAGAGAGGGAGTTACAAGATGGAGGGATGCATTCCTTTCACCTGCATTATCTCTCTAGACTTGAGGAAATCTGTAAAGCACACACATCTAAAAGTTATAGCTTTGCTGCAAACATCCACTAGGAAAAGAATTCTTTTTATTTCCTCAGATTAAGTATGATAAAGAAAGAGGGGATAGAGAAACATCACTAAATAACCGGTGTATGCAACTGAACGCTCACCTGTACAGTCCTATTTTATGGGACAAACTCAATTGTTTGAGACTGAAAGTGCTAATATTCAAGCTCTTCCAAAGAGCACCTAAATGAATAGTGGGGTGGGCTTGACTGAAAGGAGACATGCAGTAGGCAGTGAACAATATCAGTGTGTTACCTCTTCTCACAACAGAATTTTGTCCTGCAGGTTAAAGCTGTGGTAGTTCTCAATGCAGAATGAGAGCACGTTGGCCCTGCAATTACTCCTTGTGCCATGCTGGACTCTATGTAAACTGACAATCAAGGCTTTCACACCAGCTAGACCCTTAATCTTTTACAAATACAAAATGAAAGTGACTAATCTAAAAAATGCCGACAACAGTTTTGCAGACTAAGGTACATCCTGTACACTTCCTTTAGTAGGACGTGAGGAATAACAGCATGTCTGAGAAGCTAAATATTCATTCTATATCAACCATCAAAAAAGAAAATATCTATTGTGTCTTTTTCTAAGTTAGATTTAAAATTTTATAAGGCTAAATAAGGTGCCTGAAAAGGAGGAAATTGCTTCTACTGATAAGATTGAATAGCTAAGGGAAATAAACAACATGATTTTCTAACTATAAAACTGCTATCAGTTCTCATTATTTCTCATACTGAAAGCATTCTGTTATAAAATTTTAAGCAGCTTCTTCTCTAAAATTTTACAATTTGGATACTGTATTTAGACATAGACTTCTTTTCTACTGGTCTGTATGCTGTGCGGAAATAGAAGATTAGTTTGGAGCTCCACCTACAGGTGTTAAAAATAAGGCTTCATTTATAAAAACTGAAGCCATCATTGCTTCACAGTAAGTGCTGAGAGACAACATTTTCAATCCTCCTCAGAATTAGCCATCCAATTATTTTCCCAGATTAAAGAAGGAACTTTACCCTGGATAGACTTAGAGCTCAAGACACATTCTTAAGCTGTACACAAATAAATCAGACCAAATTCTGCTCAGTTACACCACTGTAAATTCTGACTAGCCGTGTTGACTTCACTGAAACTTCATTGAATAACTAGGGATCCTCTCTGGCATAAAGGACAGAGGTACCCATGTTCTAAGTGCGGCGCTTACTTCTTGTGGTCTCTGTCTCCTCAAAGTGTTTATAAACAGACCACTATTGAATTATTCTCATTTTCAAGTTCCTGATGATATTAACCATTTGCCATAGCTCTTACTGTATACACGAGCATAAATACAATTACCTTTTGAATGCAGAAGGGACAGATTACTGGAAGATCCATCTCAGATGCTACCAGTGGCAAAACAGAAAAGAAAATCAAAGTTCTGAATATCAGAAACAATACAACCAGTTTATGGCACTTTCACACTGCCAGAACAGCAGGAAGTGTGTGTAAAGAGACCCCAGAGGACACTGCTGTGAACTAGGTATCCCTGGTTAATGAGTAATGAGTGTAACAGCTCTTCATCAGCCCTGAACCCAAACCTCAGCAGGTGCAGAGCAGGGTACATACACTGCAACTATTCTCTGCTTCAGAGAGTAACTACCATAAGCAGACTAAGTCAGAGAAATCTCAGAGCTCCTCTGACTACATCAGCAGCCTTGGACAGCTTCAGAGTACAGGGAATACAAAGGAAAATTAAAGCTACCTTTGCTCTGACTCCTCCCCTTGCCCACTGCTCCAACTACCAACAGAGTATCCCAAAATATTCCCCAACACGTGGCCATTATTAGAGGATTCAAAACAGCAACACTACAGTCCACCAGACATGTCACACAGCACGACCCTATGTGTTTGTCCTTTGAAGAAACATTTAAAGACACAAGACTGTTAAACAAAATTGTATTTCACATACTTCACATTTTTCTAACATTCCAGCAAATACTCATTCAGCACACATTCTTACTGATGATCCAGCTCACAACAGCAATTAGGGATTTCACGTCTGGTACTCTCTGTAGCTCCTCAGTTTTTGCAGACCACTCGGGCATCCAGCAGAAAGGTGACATACATTTTTATTTTTATTTTCATTTTCAATTTACTTCCCCCAGTAACAAAATATCCAGGTTTAGTCCCAAGTCCCAAAGAATCAACCTGTCTTCTTGGCTCTGTGCTCAACCCTACCTTGGGGATTTACATCACCTTTCCTCAGCACTGATATCAAGTACAGTCTTGCTTAAATCTTGTGGAGGCCCCTAGCTTCCAAGGAGATGTGCACACTACAGCTTGTAGCAGGTTTTGTACTAAGTATAGTAGGGTGGATATTATACCTTGGGCTCTCAGAGCTTAGGGGGTTGGATGAGATTGAAAGTCCAAGCTGCAGAGTCCACATTGGTCTATCTCAACCCCACTAATGCAGATCTGTCTATCTAGGCTGGAAAGCTCTCTCCAAGTTGACAAGTAGGCACATCCCAACCATCTCTGATGCTTCAGATCCTCACAGGAGCCAGCCTATTTGTTAGTTTCATGTGTCCTCTTTTTCTTGGCTGATCTCTCTCAGCATTTATAAGGCTCAGGTGTCTATGGACGTACCACCTGATCCTTCTAGTCTCTTTCTCCCTGGCTGCCAAATAACTGCCCAATTACCACCTAGCAGGCCAAACTGCCAACAAATCCACACCCCTGGGCAGAACTTACTTCCCCCATTCTCCCTCAGCTGCTAGCAGCCCTGACCAGACTATACCCCCAACCCCACTCCAGGCTTTGCCCAAGCTTCATCCTCCTCCTCCACATCTCTCCCTCCCATCCTCCCACTTGGCCCCCCTCCTCCTTCCCATGGGCAGCAACTAACAACTGGGAGGCTCTGCAGGGAGGATGGAAGGGAATGCAATGAGTACCAAAGGGTAGAGGTGAGCTGAGAGAAGAGAGGAGGGACACATGCAGCAAGTGACAGCAGGGAAACTGAGCAGGGAGCAAGGGGAAGGACTGAAACAGATAGTAGCAAGTAGTGGTGCTGAGCAGGGCAGGTGGAAGAAGTCTGAGACCTTTCATATTGCCAGCCCCCTTAGGAAATGCCCCTTTTGTGCCCTCAACTTCCTGTTGGTGGACATGCCATCCACATGAAGCCAGTGTGCCTAACTGGAACTTTCTTGCCCATGATCATGCAAGCTTCACCCCATCACAGGGCTGTATGACAACTGAGAGTTAAAAGACAAAGAACTAATATTTTACCATTAATATTTTGCTCCATTAGATAATGTCCACATACATTTTGTGTCTGTACTACCTGTAGATGGTCTAGTAGCTGTTGTTCCCTGCTATGCAAACTGTCTGATAGCACACTCACTTTGGCATGTAGTGACATCTGCCAGGAGCATGTCAGTGTCAGCTACCACTGTTGACTACTGAGTGGACTTGGGCAGTTAGTGAAACTCTTCAATCTGTAGGACTGCAGATGTCATGAGCAACACATGGACATTGGCAAAGCTATTAACCCTACTGACAGGTTGCTAATGAGCTTTAATTAGCGAGACACTAACACAGGACAGTTGGGGGTGTGGATTTTTTTTTAACATTTAATAAAAAGTGGCAAGATGGTATTTTCATGCTGCTGCCCCAGGGCTGATCCAACAAAGCTGTCAAAGTCATTCAAGTAGACAAGATACAACTGTGGAACCTTTTCCACTCCCCATGCATTGGCCCCAATCTGTTTTGCCTGTTTAGTTGGGAAGTTCATACATCTGTGCAACATGGCTAGGTGATAAGAAATGTATGTCTTGCTACTTCCATTTTGTGATTTTATTATACCCATATTTCATAGATTTTAAGACAGAAGAGATTATTATGATCATCTGTTTGAACTTTGCTTTAGTTATGTTACCAGACTTTCTTGCAAACTGTTAAACTGAAAGTTCAAGTTTTGAAAATAAATTAGATCCAGTAGCAAGAAAATAATTTTACATAGCAGTTATGCCCATAATTTCCATTCCTTGGAAAAACTGCACAAGCAACTCTACATTTCATGTAAATATTTAAGTGATTTTGTCTTGGTTTTGCTGTGTTCTTTAGAGTTCTTTATACTTATGACAAATGCCTTTGGAAAAGAGCAGGGGCTGAGGTGACAGATGACAGTAACTTGATGAAAGTGAGGGGAGTTGGGAAATGACCACTATATTTAATATCTCTGAAATTTTGATAGTACTACTTCTAAATATTTGCTATTGAAATTTTCTCATTAATAGAGGAACTTACTGTGCTGTGAAACATTGTTTAAAGCATGTTTTTGATAAATTCATTTTTCCCACCAGAAGACAATAGTTTCTCCTTCTACCTGCCAGTGTATGAATGAGAGATGGAGAAACCATATCCTTTGCTTGCTTATCAGGAATTGAGTCTAGACATGTGGAGGGGGAAAAACTGACCTTCAGTTTAAAGAATTAAGTTCATTTGCTCACAGGTAGTAACATTTATATGCTACTGATGGAAGACAGAGAGTCATGCTAGAGTTAGCAGGGGTTATATGAATGTCCATATATTCTTTTACTCCACAGTTTTATGTGTAAATGACCTGCATCCCCATCTTCTTTGAAGCAAAAGCTCATTTATGTGTATAAAGATAAGCTTGGACTTGTAAATTGTATTGTTTGAGTACACAAGTGATCATGAGCAAAAACTGTAGATAAATGATTGTGTACCTAAAATTCCATATAGACTAATTTCAGCTAAAATGAGGTAGTTTTGATCATTTGGCCTTCTAAATAAATTAAGATAATCTTTGAAGTAATTCTAAGTGGTTTCATATAAACAGTGTAAGTTATGAGCTTTCCTAAGCGTATCATTATTTATTACTTATACAGCACCTTAAGTGTGCTAAACCCTTTAAAATCATATGAGAAAACAAGATCTTGAAGATCGTAAAAATCTAAGCTATCAAAACAAAAGATTCAGGTGCAAAATAACTAAGGAACAATACATGGTGCCTAAATTTACAACTTTCTGAAACACAGAATACGCCCCCAACATATTTATTTATTTCTGATAAATGCATTGATTTCCCAATGTTAAACCTCAATTCGATTTTCCCTTAAGTTACAGGAGCAAACTCCCACCCACTTTAATCGTGGGTGTGTCTCTTTATCTGACCAAGAAGCATGTCCCTCTGTGTTTCAAAATGGCAGTTTTCAGATCACAGCTGCTTTGAGAGACCCAAGTCCAAAGAAAACCCTCTAAAATCAAAAGTGTTTCTAAGGACATTGCAGAGTAGAAAACAATGAATTAATTCTCAAATCATAAGGGCTATGTCTGCACCTAAAACATTAGCTCAAATTAACTTAGTTTGCATTGGTTAATTTGAACTAATAATGGTTAATTCAAACTAAATTAATTTGAATTAACAGGGCCCCACTAGAAACCCAAATCGAATTAGCATGTCCATGAACAGGACTTGCTAGTTCGATTTAGGAGGAGGGCACCATAGGAGATGTGGCAACATGACACCCAAGAAGACCCATGCCTCCACCCACTGAGCCAGATGGTGGGACAATGTATCCCCAGCCCAGCTCCGGCTGCGCTGGCCGGGTGGGGCAGAAGCCTTCTCCCACCACCAGGCTGAACACAGTTAGAGCCAGGCAGAGGGGATGCCTTCTCCTGCCACCTGGCTGAACACGCAGGGCTAGAGCCGAGCAGGAGTTGCTTTCCCTGTCACCCAGCTGAGTGCAGCCAGGGCACCCCTGCCCAGCCCTGGCTGCACACATCTGGGAAGGCACCCCCTGCCTGGTCATGGGACTGGGGCTGGATCAGGGCTTGGGGGGTGCCTTTGGGGCTTCTTGCCCTGGGCACCACACAATAGGTTACAGCCCTGGGAGGAAGAAGGTCAAATCATGTTAATTTGAACTAAAGGTTAATCTGAATTAAAGCAGCTCCATTCAGTTAGTTTGAACTGTTAGTTTGAAATTAAGGGAGGTTTTACGACTTCGAACTAAGGAATTCCTTAGTTCAAACTAAGGACAGCCAGTGTAGCCATGCACTAATTTAGCTTGAATTAATCCACATTAATTTGAACTAAATTCCAGGTGTAGACATAGCCAAGGTTACATTTTGTTACCTCTTCCAACCCCCTCTTGATCTACTGGAGTCTTCCACTGGGGTAGCCAAAAATTTCTTTTGGACAGCTCTGTCATAAAGATGAAACTATAACTTCCCAAGCAAGTAGTAACATTGCCTTGTGGCTTCACTTTATTTAAACATTTGAGTCTGGTTTGCTGACTAGATGGCATGTAAGAAGTGTGTGGCAGAGAGAGGATATCAATAAATCATGAGAAAACATGGTAAATGCAGAGTGGAAACAGTGAAATGAGAGGACAGAGAGAAAACAGAGCTCTTATGACCAGGTCATTAGAGTGACCAAACTGTTGAGTGGTAGAATAGAGCCAAAGTCATACTTAGAGAGGGATTGAGTTGGAGACCAAAGGAGTTAAAGGTAAAAATAGATTTTTGGGAAGAGAAAATGAGAGAGAGCATGAAAAGACTGCTGTGTGCATCTGGAATGCAGAGGAAGGTGGTAAAATGAGCAAATGATGCGTCTGACCCTGACATGGTCCAGTAGGTGACTGGTTTGGAAGGAGATTCTACCAAAAGAAAGTGAAGCCAAGGAAATGGACGGCTATAGAAAGGTTTCAGTGAAGACAAAAAGAACAGGTAGACCATTAGAGATAGCTTCTAGCCATGTCAGAGTTTCCACAGGCATTCCAGAGAGAACAAGAAAAAAGAAAGATGGCAGGACTGAGTATTGAGAACAGTGTTGAAACTCCAAGCTATCACCTTAAGATTAGAAGTGGGGAAGGTTTCCTTTTGCTCCTTGCAAGCTACAGAGCTCTTCCAGGAAGCCTGAGATTAGAATCAGTCTGAAAGGCTCAGTCTAAAAGGAGACTGTGCCTCTCTGCCTTATGGAGCAGTCTTCTTTCTCAACCTGTTTTCGACTCCTGTATGTTGTTATCTAGATTCTAAGAATAAAACTAGTGTTAACATTGCAAACTTTCAGCAAAAGTACCTAATGATTTTATCTAACTTCTCTGCATGCATGCTGTGAACATAGCAGGAGGAATCAGGTTACAGGGGTGGAGGAAGAGTGGCTATGACTATACTAGAGCACATGTGGCTTGCAGGAAAGAGATAGATGAAGTTGTGTAATAAGAATAGACCACTGATCACCTTTTCTTTTTTTAAAAAAAGTATGTAAATGTTGTTAAAATCAAGCAGAATTCCTGTTTCAATGGTACAGTCTCACTGACATCACCTATTTTGTAGCACTTCATTTACTGATGTCACGATCACAATCTGTTGTTTGTCTATGATCTGTATCAGCCCCACACAAATGAGGAAAGGTCCAGAGAGGCTCTGGTCCCACCTCTCTGACCATGTCAGTCATGAATGATGGGCAGGAGACCTTTAAAGGGAAGCTACTAAAGACAGGGGAGAAAAGAGCAGGATTACCTTAATCATTAAACTGCAGGAGCAACTCCTGCAGCTATGGAGGGAGTGCCTAGGCAGAAGATCTTCACCTGATACTGGAAGACACACCCCCTTGGGTCTGCTGGGCACATTCTCAATGGTGGGACCATTCAGAAGAGACTCTAGCTCAGCTAAATGTGGGTTGACAGAGGAGGAGAACACCCTCTTCCCTTTTTGCTGGGACCACAGGAAGGAATTATCCTTATGTGAGGTTTTGTGACTCTTATTTTGCTACTCTCTCCATGGCTGTGCCCCACAACACCCAACCGCCCACCAGATAAACCTAAGGCAGCCCAAAAAATGCAGTTTCCCTGAGAACAATAGAAGTATTGTGACTGCGTGGTGTGGTCAAGTTCCCTCATCCCCTAAGGGAGGAACCACAAAGGACTCTATCACAGTGATACAAGGAATTAAGAAGCAAGGAGTCCTGTGGTATTTAAAGATTAACAGATTTATTTATTGCATGAGCTTTGATGGGAGAAAATCCCATTTTGTCAGATGTTTTGAAAATAGGAGAACTTACAGAATGTAAGGAAAATAAATGCAAGTGAGCGTAAGACATGGGATCAGGTCATACTGCAAAAGCAAATCAGGGCAGTTAAGATTCAAACACTGGGAAACAGCACATAGAGGAGGGTGAA
>ML682059.1:3451889-3484025 GCA_007922195.1 Podocnemis expansa
CTCCCCAGCATTTATTTTCCTCCCAGTCAGTAAGTTCCCCCATCTTCAAAGCACCTGAGATAGTGGGGTTTTCTCCCATATGAAAGGTCATGCAATAAATAAATCTGTTAGTCTAAGTGACACAGGACTCTCCGTTTCTTTTGCTGAACTAAACTAACACGACTGTCCCTTTGGAATTTGGCAATAAATTAAGAGTGACCTTTCTCCAGTTTTTGCACTTTCTGTTCAGCACTTAATGCAGACTGAGGCTGGGTTTGTTGTGAGTGGTGGTCAGTTTGTTTTTTTTTTTTTTTTTTAGTTTGTCTTCCCAATTAACTCTAAAAATTGGTTTCTAAATTACTGCATGTGCACCTCACTGACAAAAATTGAATTAACTAATATAATAGCCAACTTGCTGAGAAACACCTGTCTACTGGAATCAGTTTGCTGCTTTCACTGGCTTGAATGAACTCTTCCCTTTCAAATTCTATTCAGTGAGATGTTTGCTCCAGAGAAGGATTTAATGTTCTGCAAACACAATAAAAGGTCTGGGTAGTGCTTTAAGGTGCACTGACTTCTTAACTGTCTGGCTCAGCAAGCTAGAATTGGGGAAGGCATTTAGCTCCATACTTGTCTTGGGCATCATATATATTCAGCTTTGCTATTGCTCGTGCTACTCATTTCCTTGCTAGACTGATAAAGCCCAGCAGAGTGAAATAGGCTTATATTTGCCTCTCTGACTTGGTCAGGGCAATATCTCTATACCAGTTAAAAGTTAATTATTACGGCTTAGCAAGATGTAAAGTATTCTGGTGCAAAACTGTAATGTTTAGACACACTGAAGTATTTTCTCTGATTTCATTTCATATTAAAATGTTTATCCTTGTTTATGCTTGTTGTGGAATTACATGCTCATTCTTTGTTTTCATGTATGGTCTTTTAGTGACAATTCTTTAGCACTGGCATTCCTTCTATCATATTACACTTATCCCAATGTCCCACCAACTCTAGAATCAGCAAGCGCTTTATGTCAACATAAGCTTTATTGCATAGATGAGCATTATCTTTTGAAATCCATGTAGGATCTTCCTACCTGCTGTGCTTCATCATAGGATCCAATATTGTCATTAAAACAAACCCAAAAACAGATTGCTTTTTCATCTGTGCAGAAGCTTTCATCACAAGCTGCAAAGATATTTTTGGGCACGATCACTCTGTGCACAACTCTTCTTGCTCTCTGCAGATTTCTCTTCTCAGTGTAAACTGATCCTACACCACTTGTCTGATGCTTGAAGAGTTCATGATCTTTCCAAAGCTTGAAAGCTCTGCAACACACTGCTATAAATAACAAAACTGTAGCAAATCCCTACAGCCTGAAGTGAATAATGCAGCAGACCTTGCCAGCCAAAGTGTAAACTACTCCATCTGGGCAGAGCAATACAACCCAGCTGGGTTTGCCAGATGTTCTCTGCTGGATTCACTGGAAGCAATGCCACCTTCTTTATATTGGTCAAAGCCAACAGTAGACACCTGCCCTCCTGTGCTCCAAGAACTTTTTTAGTGCAACATGGAAATCAACCATAATCCTTGCATATAAGAAAGCTGCTCCTCTATGAAGGCTAAACAACATTCTTAATTTCAGGCATGCAGTACAAATCTATCCCGAGTAATTACCAGATGCATTAAACAGATGATTGCTGTGTTTCAGAGAGGAAGGAACTGCCAGCTGAGAATGGCAAGGGAAAGGGGACAACAGTGTTTACAGACCCTGCACCAAAATAGTAAAAGACCTCAGAACACAGATACTCTAATAATGCAGGAGCCTCCAAAAAGCTTGTTCCAACACACCTTTATTACTTTGCATACATATTCATTTAACAGGCTCTCACTCTACTCCCTCACATGTAAGTGATAGAGGTAAGAAACATTCTGCTGGTCTGCTCTAGTATGTAGATGTGCTTGTCAGTGTACTTATTACAACAGTGAGTGAGCTTTTTATTTGGGTATCCTCAGAAATGGTAGATATGTCTTTAAAACAATCATCAGGACAACACTGCTAAAGAAATCAGTTTGCTACACGGTTTGCCCTGCATAAGGATTGACAGGATGATCTTCGATCAGTTTACCTCAGTGGTATAGCTGATTCCATGCTAAAAGCTTCAATAAACACTGTCTTTGTAAATGGAATTAACCCTTTATAAACGGTTTATAAATGTTCCTTTGTTACACAGCATGATCTTTCCACACTGTGATGATTCAACAGGACTAGCAGCAGTGAAGCTTCTCAACAGCAGGCACAATTCTGAACAGAAACAGGGATCAAACCTAAAGAGAGATTTCTGTGCCAGCATTGCTAATATCAGATTGTTATTTGCACAAAACACTTGTCATTTTTGCAAAGTTTTAAAGTTTGCACCAAAGGTGACATTTAATTGACTTTGTGATTTAAAGCAAATATTTCCCACACATTTACTCCATGAGTTGTCCCCCATTTTCTAATAAGGGTCTTCTTGGCTCCCCAGATACTTTTAGGTGCGTGATTATGATACCCTGCACCTCCCATGCAGACTTTTATGGTGTAGTTGTGTATCATTCATGTTCATCCCTAGCATATGGTTGTGTATTGTTGAATCAGAAACTGGGAAGAGACCATGAGAGGTCATCAAATCCAGGCCCCTGCACTCATGGCAGGAGCAAGTACCATCTTAAACCATTCTTGATAAGTGTTTGTCTAACATGCTGTTAAAAATTTCTAATGATGCAGATCCCACAACCTCCCTAGGCAACTTATTCCAGTAGTTAATCACGCTGATAAACTTGGAAATTTTTTCCTAATATCCAACCTGAACTTCCCTTGTTGTAATTGAGGGGTCTGCAACCCCAGACACGTGCCAAACTTGGCACGCGCACCTGTTCAGAGTGGCATGCAGTGCTCCTGCCCCTGCGCCTGCTCTCCCTTGGAGGTCCGACCCCGCCAGCAGGTCCTGGGGCTACAAGAACCATGCCCAGGCAGCAGCTCCTGCTGGTCACACCCCCCAGCAGCCCCAGGACCTGAATCTGGCACCTCCTGGCCCTGCTCCTGACACCTGCTGAGGGTGTGGAGGGCGGAGCTGGCCTTGGGGTCAGCAAATGCTGAAGACCCCTACTGTAATTTAAGCCTATTGCTTCTTGTCCTATCATCAGTGGTTAAGGAGAATAATATTTCTCCCTCTTCCTAGCAACAATCTTTGGCCATCAGTTAGACCCTGAGCATGTGAGCAAGAACCAGTCAGCCAAGAATCTGAGAGAGAATGACATGCCACATGAAAGCTCTGTCCTACTCTGTCTAGTGCAAAGACATTGCCATGTGAGATGTTTCTGGAGTGCTCATGGCATACTGATCATTATTGTTATAGTAATATGTTTCTTGCAATGTCATATGTAAGATTCTGAGGCTTCACTGTGTAATATTCCCAAGCATGCATCTCATGGCTTGAGATAGAGCTAGGCAAAACACACCTGAGCAGAGAAACCATTCATAACTCACTAAGGAGTGTATAAAAGAAGCACAGCTCTTCCAGGACCAAAAGGACTGGCCACAGCATCAACAAAGGAACCATGCGCAGATGCTGTTTGTTAACTGTCCATGAAAAGCAGGGGTGAGACTCAAGAGAGGCACAATGGACCACATTAAAAAGAGGGATGTTGCTGTTCTTGCTTTCTCTTTTCCACCTCCATCAGCAAATACCATCAAGAAACTGCAATAGTGACTTACGGTAGACCATGGCTGTAGGCAAAGCAGCCACCCGGTGTGAGAATCATCTAAAACTGTAAAGTTGCTGAAAGTGTTAGGATTTGTTTAGAATGCTGTTTGCCTTTTATCTACTTTTTATCAAATCTGACCTATTGCGCACACTGAATGGATAGTGCCCTGTGACAGTGTCTATCAACACTGCACTGGCAAGGAAAGGGTTGCTTCTCCTGGGCTGAGCCTGTTCCCAATGAGAGGACCATTCAGAAGAGAGCAACTTGGACACATGGAGAGGGGGAGCAGTTGGGTGCACCAGCCTTCTGCCAGGAAGTTGCCAGGATACCAAGCTGCTGGAAGGTCATCAACCATGGGAGCTGAGGGTAGTGACTCACTGCTGCCAATGGAAGAGACTCTGAAATGGAGCAAGGGGAGACACAGAAGAGACTCCCAAATCCAACCCGTGACCAGCAAAGGGTTATGAAGTAACCCCTGAATGTGTCCATGTCTCCGTATCAATGTTCTCTCTAAGCTGTGCACACACGCGCAGTAGCCCTGAGTCCCCACCGCACACCTCACTGCCAGCAGCATAGGACGCACAGCTTTGGCTCCTTGCTGGCCCCAAACACCTATTCTTCCGGTCGGCAGGGAACTGTTCCAGGGAGTTTAAAATCTCCCCTGAACATGCTCAGGGCGGCGGGAACTTCCTAGTGCAGCTTCCTGCCGGCCTGAAGAATGGCTGCATGCTTGGTGTGGGAGCAGCTCTGGTGGCCAGGTGAGTGGTCTGTGGGGGGACAGGGAGCTGGGGGAAGGGGTGCCTGGGGTACTTGGGGAAGCCAGCTGGGGGGCTTGTGGGGAAGTCCTCTGTGCCCGCTGGGGAAAGTGCTCCTGGGGAGCAAGAACCTTCCCCAGGACTTGAAATTGAGGGGGGCAGGGGCAGGAGGAGGTGGTGTACGGGGGTGCTCATAACTGATATAATGTTGTTATCAGTGGACAACTGTGGGGGTGGGTTTGAGACATTCAGGGTGGGGTGGGGGGTGTATTAGGGAAATCTCTGAGTGAGCTGCAATCTGGGAGCCTTAAGGTTTATTTCTGAGTCTCACTCGCTTGCTGGGTGACCTCTGGCAATGCTTTACACTTCTCTTATGGCCTGGGGCTGCCCCAGCTCCCATTGTAGCATGGGAGTGGGGGGGGGCAGGGCAACAGGATCAGGCCCTGGGTCTCCCTGTTTCTAGAATACTTTCAGAGCACTTAAACAAGGAGCCCTGTGGCACTTGATGACTAAAGAATATATTTATTGCATGAGTTTCTGTGGCAGAAATCCCACCTTTTCAAACTATCTGAAGTGGCATTTTCTCCCACAAAAGCTCATGCAATAAATATATTTGTTAGTCATTAAGTGCCACAGGGCTCCTTGTTTGTTTAAGTGCTCTGAAAGTATTCTAGAAATGGGGATACCCAGGGCCTGATCCTGTCACCCTGCCCTCCACCCCCATGCTACAGTGGGAGCTGGAGCAGCCCAAGGCCATAAGAGAAGGGTGAAGCATTGCCAGAGGTCACCCAGCAACAGCATGAGACTCAAAAACAAAGCCTAAGGCTCCTGGATTGCAGCCCACTCAGGGATTTAAGTGCCACAAGACTCCATGTTCATTTGTTCTCCCCCATCTAAAGGAACAGTCCCTCCGTCATCAGCATTGAGTTCTGAATGGTTCTTGGACCTTCAAGTACGGTCATTGCAAGGACTTGCTTGGTAGCTCCAAAGCTGAGAGTGGCTTAAACCAGAGACAAAGAAGTGAAATAAAAACTTTAAAGTGCCACAAGACTCCTTGTTTGTTTTGCTGAACTAGACTAGCATGGCTGCCTCTTTGGAATTTCATAATATTGCATGTACTCATGATCCATCATCATCATCCAGGAAAAATAGCAGGATTTGAAATTGTACAAAAAATACACATTTCATGGTAAGACAAAGAAATGACCCCAATACCTTTCCAAGCAAACAGAACAGTTTTATAGATGCAGCTCTTCCAAACAACTTACAAAAAAAAAAAAGTTCTTAAAGCAATATTTTCTTTCCACTAAACAGAAACTAATTTCAGAGGCAGAAATAAAATCTATGGTATGTTTACAACACTTGGGTTCCCAACCTTAGTAGGGGAAATACTTTAATTAAACTTAGCTAAGTCTCAGCCATTCTTGTATGGTTTACTTCAGCTGTACATAGCATGTCCCTAAAGAAGCTGCTTTATTTATAATAGAAGGATCAGTTGGTTTCAATTTTGGGGCTCAAGGTAGGAAAGAATTTTCTTCTTTGTGAACGGTCTCTGCAGAACCAGGTTTATCATTTCATTAGGGATGGGGGCAATGTGCTTAGCATATGTTGGTCCTTCCCAGAGGTGACCAAATTTATGGAACTCAAGATCCACACAAGTTGATTATTAAACCTTCAAGAGCCGCACTGAGGCATACAGCCATATAGTTCTCCCTGCTAAATTGATTTGCTGATGTTCTTCCATGGGCCAGACTTTTTCATTCAAGAGCCACATGCAGCTGGCTCCCAAGCTGCAGTTTCACCACACCTGGTCTTTCCTCTCAATAAAAGATACGAATCACCTAAGCATGGTCTTGGCAGAATAGTGGACAGCTGAAGAGATGAACAGATCTATTCAACAAGAGCTATAATAAAAGACCACATCTTTTTTTTTTCTGTCTACATATTTGTAAGGCCATTGGACCAGATTCCGGTATGGTCCTGAAGCACTCAAGCTCAAACCATCTCCTTTGAGATAAGGCCTGGTTCAAGAAGAGAGATTATACAATAAAGTATCTTGTGTATAAATGTGCACCAGTTACTTTGAAAGATGGTACAGCTGCATCTATAAAACTGTTCTCTTTGCTTGGAAAGGTATTACAGTCATTTCTTTGGCTTATCTTGAAATATGCGCACGTGTGTATGTGTGTGAGTGTGTGTATAAATAAATATATATATATTTTTTTTTACATGTTCAAATCCTGTGATTTTCCCTGGACGACGATGATAGATCATTAGTACATCAAATATTGTGAAGTTCCAAAGGAGTAGTCATGTTAGTCTAGTGCAGCAAAACAGAGTCCTGTGGCACTTTTAAAGACTAACAAATTTACTTATTGCATGAGCTTTTGTGCAAAAAAAAAAAACAAAAAACAAAAAACCCTGTCATACGTTTTGAAGATGGGGGAACCTACAGGATGGGAGGAAAATGCAGGGAAGTGTAAATCATAGGATCAGGTCCAATGTTACCTTGAAGCTGATGATTCAGTTGAGCAAGTTATGGATGTGCTTGGGGAGCCAGCGGACAATGGGGAAGGGGCTCAGTATGGGTCAGGGAACTTGCTGAGCTGCATCCATAACTTGCTCAGCTGCATCCACAGTTTGCTCAGTGGCATCATCACCTTAGAGGAAACATTGCTCCGTACCCACCACTTCCCAAACGATAGCCCCTAGGCAAGGCAGCCTTTGGATCCTTGTCAGTGTATGACATTACCCTGGCCAATAGCAATAGACAAAATGGCCTTTGTCCTGGGTGACATTTCCAACTGTAACTTCCAGGTAAATCAACCATTGGATTTGCACCATTAGGTTTTCTACACAAGAGTATCACCATTAGACAGTACTGCCAACCCAGAGCATACAATCAACCCCCAGTATTTTCTCT
The DNA here is from genome assembly GCA_007922195.1 of Podocnemis expansa. Classification (NCBI taxonomy): domain Eukaryota; kingdom Metazoa; phylum Chordata; order Testudines; family Podocnemididae; genus Podocnemis; species Podocnemis expansa. The sequence continues at coordinate 3,459,291 of ML682059.1, forward strand.
CTTTCAAAAGTGTCTGATTTTCAGTATTAATATGCATATGTAAATTGCAATGGGCTTTTGGATCCTTTAGGATGAATGTTCCTGTGCAAATAAAAACTACCATTAATGAAAACATAAGTATGTGATGAAATTTAAAAAAAAATAGTGATCTATATTAAGCCCATTAGTGAAAAGCATATACTGTATGACATGGATGAGATGGAAAAATAATCCTTATAGCCCCCAAGCTGTTTGTATCTATGGAGGAATTAAGCCTTCCAAAGGCCCGTAATTTTAGCTCTCATTCATTTAGTCTGGTATCCTGTATCTGACAGCAACCACCACCAGATGCTTTTGCAGAAGGTGTTGGGAACTTCACAATAGGCAAGGGCTATGATAATCGATTCCTGAGGAAGTTTTCTGCTAGCACCCAAATAGTTAGAGATTTATTTAAGCCTTGAAGCCTTTAAGCTTTATCCCACCTAAAATTCTCTCCTTGCCCCCTCCCCAGTATTCATAATAACTCCTGATATTCTTTTCCACATAAACATCCAATGCCTCTTTGAATCTTCCTATTCTTAGTTTTAAGGCCATTTTGTGGCAGTGAGTTCCACAGTGCTATTACACATTGCATGGAAAAAAAAAAGTATTTCCTTTTATCTGTTTTTAATTGGCCACATTGCAGTATTATTGAATGCCTATTTTCCATAGTTCAGTGAGAAAAAAGAGAATGTAAGATTCTGCTGTCTTTTCTGTACCATTCATTATACATATATTTATCCTGTTCCCTCTTATCTGTCTTGTGTCTAAGTTAAACAACCCCAATTTTTCACTCCTTTTTCCCATGAGAGCATTTCCTGTACTTTGATCATTCTTGTCACTCACTCTAATGCTGCAATAATCTTTCTGGGATGGTGGAACCAGTACGTAGTATTCCAGATGAGGCTGAAATACTGATTTATATGACATATTTTCTGTATTATTATTCATCCTATTCCTTATATGTTTTGGTATTTTTATTACCTTTTTAATTTTTGCTCCACATTAAATGGAAATCTTCAGTGAGTGTAGTGGCTAGCACCTCTGCTTAACATGCAGAAGGTCCTGGGTTCAATTCCCAGGGGGTTGGACTCGATGATCTCACGAGGTCCCTTCCAGCCCTATATGATATGATTTGATTTGATTTCATAAGCTCAAGTCCTTTTCCTGAGTTAATACTGTTAGTTTAGAACTTGCTAGGATATGTGAGTAGTTCAGATTTTTCCTTCTATTGTACAATACTTTTCATTTATCAATATTTTGAGTTAATCTTCCTGGAGCACCCTGGCGCATACACATAATGACAAGGTAGAGAGCATCATTACATGATCTGCCTGAGCATGGCAAAATCTTGATAAGTAAACATTTACTTTAATTATGAGGTAGCTACATATAGATATAGAAATATTTCACATGCTAATTGCACTAAATTATCCTATGATTACGCAGCTAAATTGACATCTGCAAGGTACTCAAAATGCTCGGCAAGCCCAGTGGCAACGTATTGTAAAAATTCACATTTTAACAGCATGTAAGCCTGTGGCACTGCTATTCATCTATTTTTCCTGATTAAGACTGTAGTATTGCTATTTGAAGTGATTAATTTTTTATATCTGTCAACAATGTGGTATTGTTTCCTCCTATTTACACCCCTCAAATGCACAATGGAATTGCAATTTCACGTAATTACACCCTAAAGCAAAACTATTCAACTGAGATCTTTCTTCCACATTCTTGATCAGATTCTACCACCCTAATCACTTCTGTGATCTCTCCATGTCCCTTATGAATTATATCTGTTATGTAATTTTATATACAATTTACATCCTCTCTTTATATAACACAAATAACTCAAATTTTAAGATATTTCATAACAGTATGTTGCACCTACATAGCACCTTTCATTCAAGGTAATAAAAAAATTTAGATGTAAATAACTATAAGTATCCTCATTTTACCAATGGAAAAATTGATGCACTAGACAGTTAAAAATTAGTCTGAAAGGCCCCAAGCTTGCATAAGGATCCACTAACATGGATCTCCTCCTCTGCAGCATGTGGTACAGGTCACTTGCTTGTGGATTACCAGTACCTTGACATCTTTAAATTGTATTTGAGGACTTCAGTAATTCAGTCCTAGGTTATGAGTCTATTACAGGAGCAGCTGAGTGAAGTTCTGTGGCCTGCTGTGCAGGAGATCAGACTAAATGATCATATTGGTCTCTTCAGACCTTAAATTCAATGATCTCAGCCCCTGAGCAGAGTGGGGCTCTGCACCAAAGGCTATGCCCACACTAGAGCGCTCAGTTAAGTTAACTTAACAAGGTCAACTTAAAGTCAACTTAGAGAGTCCCCATCTGTTTAAGTCAACTTTATAAAGTTGACTTACGCCAGGGAACCCATTTAAAGTCTACTTTATTAAGTCATCCTTAAATGGGTCCCCTGGTGTAAGTCAACTTTATAAAGTCAACTTAAATGGCTATCCTGCTTTAAGTCAATCTTATTAAGTTGGCTTCAATGGCCACATTTTGTTAAGTTGACTTAATAAAGTCAACTTAACCCTTAAAATTGACTTTAAGGTTGAGAGTTATTAACCTGACTTAAGCAAGTCCTGAAGACAACTTAATGAATTCCAAATGTGGCCATGGAGTTGTTTAAATCGATTTAAGCCTCCAGTGCAGGCACAACCAAAGAGCTTTCAATCTGAGGCCCCAATCCTACAATTTATACATTTACTTAACTTTACACGCTGCAAGTCATCCCATTGCCAAATCAAGATCTAAGACCTCTGTTCAGCAATACACTGTGAATAGGGGCAGCACTCCACCCCTGCAGAACACAAGGAAGTCAGTAGGTCTCTGTACAAGCACAGAGGTCTAACTACACAGATATATTTTCAGAATCCAGCCTTAAACAGACAAGGTGGAATGGGTGGGATAAAGAAAGTGTGTTTATAAGAATGAAAGAGTCACGCTTTCAAACTCTTTCTGTGTAACTCAGGAACTTGTCTCCTTAATCAATTTAAATTAATTCAATAAGAAATATTCCCTCTCCCAGTTTGTCTTCCTAATCCTGGGCCAGCAAACAACACCACCACTAAAAGTAACCTTGTATACAGGCTTTCATTTCCTATTTCCATTGCTTCAGCTTTGGAATGGTCAAGAAGATACCAACACTTGTTTAATTCCTCTTTGTGGGAGAAATAAATGGGTTCAGACCCTAGAAAGTTTTATTCATAGTCAATATGCTTTGTTCCTGTTTAACTTGGAACCACAATGCTTAATACAGTGAGAATAGTGGCAAAGTATTTACACAGATAGCTCCACATCAGGATTTGGCAAAAGTAAAGTTCTGTGTTCAAGATCTCCAGGCAAACTGGTGCCTCGAGTGTTGCTTCTGAGGACAGTGCTCATGACTGCTATGATTGAGTGTGGCTCAATCCACCCTCAGCAGCCTGCAAAGTTTTTTGTACTTGGCCTGTCAATAAAAAAATAATATTCTGCCGTTAGGTGAATGGAGATGTGCCTATCTCACAAGTTTTTACAAATTGGGACCCCTAAAGTTGTTTCTATTTGTAAATTATTCTCACTCCTGCAACCAAAGTTCCCAATTCCCCCAACACTTTTATCAAAGGTTATTACTTGAGCAGGCTGAAAACATTCAGATTGCTAAGATTTTCAGTGAAGAGAGGGGTCAAATTTTTCATGCACAAAAAAAAAATTATAATTAAAAAAGTTTCCCTTAAAAAGATCCAAAGGAGTAGCCATGTTAGTCTAGTTCAGTAAAACAAACAAGGAGTCCTATGGCACTTAAAGACTAACAAATATACTTATTGCATGAGCTTTCATGGGAGAAAATCCCACTTCATCCGATGCTTTGAAGATGGAGGAACTTACAGAATGGGAGGAAATAAATGCAGGAGAGTATAAAGCATAGGAACAGGTCACACTGTAACAGCAAATCAAAACAGTTGTAAAGATTTTAACAATGGTGAACAACATACAGAGGGAGATGAGATCAAATCACCTGTTGTAGTGAGAGAAAAATCCCATGTCCCTATTAAATCCTGAAGCAATACAACCAAATTTGCAAATAACTTAAAATTCAGTAGCCTGTCTTTGAAGCCTTGATTTAGTATTCATCTGTGTGAGCATAGCAATTAACAATTTCCACTCCACTATTAAACTTAGCCTAGAACACTCCAAACAGAAGATCCACCTTCTGGACCCTACACTACAAATTAGGGATAACATATAAGCACCACCCCATGCCAGAAACCTACTGATTGTAGTTACCTACATACCTAAGGCTTTCATCCTAAACACACCATACAATCCATTGTCTACAGCCAAGCCCTAAAATATAACCACGTTTGCTGTGATCCCTCAGATAAAGACAGATACCTTCAAGATCTCTATCAAGCATTCTTAAAACTAAAGTACCCAGCTGCAGAAGTGAAGAACCAAATGGACAGAACCAGGCGAGTACCCCAAAGTCAACTACTACAGGCAAAGCCCAAGAAAAAAAAACAACAGAGTGCTTCTAGTCATTACCTACGACCCCCAAGTCAGACCTTTACAACACATCCTCAGGGATCTACAGCCTATTCTACAGGACAATCCCTCACTCTCTCAAGCCTTGGAAGACAGACCTCTCCTTGCTTATAAACAGCCTCCCCCAGTCTTAAACAGATACCATCAACTACAGACCTAACAACACAACCATTAAAGCAGGCACATATCCCTGCAAGAAGCCATTGCTACCAACTTTGCCCACATATCTGCACAAAAGACACTATTATGCAGGGGTTAAAGTATAATTTGGGGAGCCCCAGAATGCTTCTAATCAGGTGGGCCCCCATTCCGCATGCCAGTGCCCCACCCCAGCTCCCCAAATACCCCCCCAATTAATCCCCTATCCCCAGTACTAACTCTCAGCCCCAGTCTGTCCCCCAGCATGAGCCTGCCAGCCCCATACTCAACAGCAGCCACACGCCAGCACCGAGGACAGGCTGCACTTGGAGGCTTCTGCCTCAAGCATGGCCTGCATATGCGCAGGGATGTGTGGAGCGGCTCACACACCACTCCACGCTCCCCTGCCTCCTGGAACAGCCCGGAACACCTTAGCATTTGGGGCCCATAAAAATAGCAATTGGAATTAGAATGCTGAATTCTGGGGCCCACTATTTAAATGGTGGGCCCCAGAATGCTGAGTTCCATTTTCTATTTTTATGGGCCCTGGAACGCTGAGTCCCTAAAAATAGTGGGCCCCGGAACAGCGTTCCGGGCCATTCCAGCCCACTTTAACCCCTGCTATTACAGGACCTAATAAAACCAGCTACTCCACCAAAAGCTCATTCACTTGCTCATCCACCAATGTGATTTATGCCAACTTGTGCAAGAAATGTCCCTCTACTTTATATATTAGACAAACAGGACACTCTCTGCACAAAAGAATAAATGGGCACAAATCTGACATCAGAAATGACAACACTCTAAAACCAGTGGGTCAGCATTTCAATCTTCCTGACTACTCCATTAACAAATTGCTAGTTGCTCTGCTCAGACAGATGACTACCAAATCAAGGCTTCAAAGAGAGGCTACTGAAACTGAATTTATTTGCAAATGCAGTTGTATTGCTTCAGGACTTAATAGGAACATTGGATTTTTTCCCTCATTACAACAGGTGATTTGACCACATCTCCGTCTGTATGCTGTTCCCCAGTGTTTGAATTTTCACAGCTGTTTTGATTTGCTGTTGCAGTGTTACACGTTCCCATGAGTTACACTCCCCTGCATTTATTTCCTCCCATTCTGTAAGTTCCCCCATCTTCAAACCTTCTTACGAAATGGGATTTTCTCCCATGAAAGCTCATGCAATAAATATATTTGTTAGTCTTTAATGCCACAGGATTCCTTGTTTGTTTGTTTCACCAATTTTTAAACTAACTCTAACCATAACAGTTCTCTTGCAGCATTTGGAGGGTAGAGAGGTATCTAGCTGTGATACTATTAGGTTTGCTAAAGAATGCAGAAGTGAGCAGCTCCCTCCCATGCACCCCTAAAGACCATGAAACCCTGCAGTCCCTGTGGTATAACAGTAGACAACAGAAGGCAACCCTTGCTAACATTTGGAGGAGTTCAGAGAGCTACTGTTTTACTTTGGGCTGGCAAAATTAATTGTTTGCCTTATTGCACTGTTTTCGATTTCATGTGGAAAACATGCTTGTGTTTAATAATTTTCTCACTCTATAACATTACATCTTGTGGGTATGAGAGGAAAGGTACAGGAGATAATGTATCTACAGGAAGTGATGTTAGCTATGGATTTTGGGATAGGTTGTCAGAGCGGAGAAACATGACACAAACACATAGCTGTCCAAATAAGCCTATTCTCAGTAACTCATGTCCTCCTATCTTTGCCAAAATGTGTCTCTTCTAGGCAAACAGAGTCATAGTTTACATATTGACTGATTACAGGATCATTATTTATGTACCCAAATGTTCTTTGCAAAAGAGATGCACTAGTCTTTTTGAATTGGCATCACATTGACTTATGCAGAACCTTTATAAAAAAAAAAAAAAAGCTTGGAGGCAACTCTTGTTCCGTAACTTTGTGGATATCTTTTTGTGTGAATATCTTCTTATATATCACAAGCTAAGCTGGGCAGAGTTATATCAGAGCTTGGATGAGACATTTCCCAAGAACTCCTAGGAGTGATTTATTTCATAGGCATTGTAGTGCACTTTCCTCTGTGTCAGTCTTGATCCAGTGCTCTGGGAGGCTGTGTTTCTGTTAGTATATTACAAATGCTAAATCTTCAAAACTACATGAAATTGAGAAAGAAAAATTTTAGACTGACTACCAGAAATTTTTTGACCAACACCTCTATTAGAGTGTGGGAGTCTCTGTTCTTGGGACAGCATGAATGGTGGTGGACAAAAAACAAGAAAAATATAGTACAGGGAAAAACATTGGCCTCACGACAGATCAGGCTAGTTTACCTAGTAAGGTCACCTCTGTTCCATGAATACACGCTGTGCCTTCGAGCAGGAGAAGAAAGAACAAAACGCATTCATTTTCCTGAATGAAGGCAGTCTTCAGTGGAACTGCTGCTACACATACATGGCTAAAGGTTTCATTTTTTGAAATGTTGGCTAGCTATTGGTTAAGATGACCTGACAGATAACTGTCTTTGTCTGGTTTACTACATCTTTGTGTTGGCCAACATACTGAAAAGCAATATGTGATACTATATTTATGGCCTGTCAATTTGCCTTACTTTTGATATGCTCCTCTATTCATTTTTGTCCTTCACCTTGAGCAGCAATGAGAGATATTAATATTTGATTACTTAATAGACATCTAGCATTTACAGTTTTTAGTGCAACATATTATTTTAATGGACCATTCTGCCTGCTAATTCTAAAATATTATTAACCTTAATGCTATATTTCTGTGAATTTATTCCACAGAGAGTGAAGTCCATTTCTGTGTATTGGAGAGGATTATTCTGTTACTTTTTGATTTTGCTAAATTGAGCTCATTTAATACAATCTATCCATACTGGTGTGTACAGAGAACTAGATAATGGCTTCACTCTTACGCTGTTGTACAAGCATCAACAGATTAAGGAACATATATAGATCTAAATTATAAATATCTTTATCTCCTCAAATACATGTATTTTACCTCTGAGACATGGTTGAATTTAAATCTTCTTCATTCCAGACAAATTACTCAGAATTACATCCAGCATAAATATGCCACCTTTTAAAAAAATAGATTTCCCCAGGACAGTTCTAGTTTAACAACCTAATCTATGACTACTATATTTAGTGCCCTAATTGTGACAGATGTAGGCCAAATTTGTAATAAATAGTTTATTTTGTTTTAATACCACATCTACTTGTCATAAAGAACATTGATATTTATCAGTATTAATAATTAAACATTCAGCTTTTCTGTAAGCATGAAGAATGCTATTTTCCCTTTACCTTCAAGGTTCATTATGACATTTTTGCAGTCTCATATGATGCTCATGGATCTTGCGCCACAGCATGTGTTTCCTTTTTTCTAAACATGATTTCTTTTGCAAAGTCCTCTGTCAGTAAGAAACTAGTATCGTACTCTGACTTGAACAGCATCATGAGCTTGACACTTTTTGGTGCTAAGATGCAGCAGGCTTCAGCAGATGGACAAAAACTATTTTATTAAGTGGAAAAGAAAGGATATTTTGTGTTCAATACCCAGAACCAGAATCAGTAGGACTGAGTCCTGTTCCCTTCTCCATCACTGACTTAACCTCTTACTTGACCAAATGAAAACCTCTCTTCCTCTCAATTCTTTATCTGTAAAATTTAAAAAAAAATTAGTCCCATTAATATTAGTGACAAAACTCCCACTGAATTCAACAGCAGGAGGATTTCACAGAGTGGCAATGCTTGGCATTCATTTTTAAATTAAAAATTACTATCTACAGGTGGTGTTAAGTATTGCTAATTTTATTATGGTCTTGTCATCTAAAGATTTGGAGTGTTCCCCATGAATAATTACCCTCAAATTCATTCTAACCTGCAGCACAGGAATATGAGAACAGCAGGGAGTTCATTTTACTCTCTCCTGCTGTTCCTATATACTAAAAGGTGTACTGTTGAAGATAATTACACTAGGAACGTACCGTCTCATGAACGCAGCCTTAAGACGTTCTCTTCAGGAAAGCCCTTGTGTTACCTGTCTGCCTCAGAAAGTCTGGCCTTTGGTGGAGATTAAATTGTGCCCTCAGTGCCATGCTCATGTGTCTCCTTCACCAGCAAGTTCCCAATGCCATAACAGGGGGTGGGGTGGGCAGGAGAGGGCCAGGCCCCTTGGCTCCACGCGGGCACCAGGTTGGCCCCATGGCAGGGTTGCACAGTTTTTTAAACACACATACCCCCACACTGTGCAGGTCAGGCTGGAGGGGACATAGCCAGCACTGGGAAACCGGGGCCAGAGACCACCAACCACAACGCAACCACCCTGCTCCCAGGCGGCTGGTTTGCCAGCCAGTGTATGGCCGCAGCTCTCCTGGTGGCAGTCAGTGTGCAGGGCAGGCTCTGGTGGTGGCATTCCAGTGTTAGAGCAATGCCAGGCTGCTCACTGGGGCCCCCACCACTCAGGTTGGCTCCAGTCTATCCTCAGCACCAGCTGGACTCCCTCCAGAGCTGGAGGCCACCCCACAACCAGGCTGACTGGAAGGGTGGGGGACTGGTTGGGGCCCCAAAATTGAGCATCCTGGGGCCCCAGGCTCCCTTAATCCAGCCTTGCTGTAGGGTCAGCCCAGCAGCCCATTGCGGTTGGCAGTGGCACCTGGGGGAGCTTGCGCCTACAAGCCCGCATCTGGAGCAGGTGTGGGCTAGGACCCCTCTTGACCTGCACTGGTGCTGCAAGATGTGGGGGCATTTGGCATAGGAGGGAGCAAATCTGGCATGGTCCCCAGGTTTTGAACCTCCTTGGTACACTGCTTCAAGTTCCTCAAGGCTCTAAAGTCTAAATCTTGCCCTGAAGTTAACAAGTAGCAAATCCAAGTGATGTCCCTCCAGTGACAGCTCCCTGTCACCGTGGCACTCCTGGAAATTATTCCGTTTGCTACTTCCAAGGAGACATGATACACATCAGCCTGCGTGGTTAGCTCAAAACTCACACTTCACTTTAACATGTAATAAAACAAAAATAAGTATATCAATAAAGAACTGTTATTTATGTGGTACTAAGCAAGAGAAAAAAGAAACAGGCAAGTTACACACAAAACACACCTTACAGTGAAAAATACTTAATTTTAGCAAGTTACAGTCTTTGTCTAAATGGCTTTTCCTTCTTATGTCAAGTTATTAGCATTTCTATCCCACCAGACCAGGGGATTGAACTGTCACAAGCGCATAGGCTGTTGCACCCAACCCCCTCAACTAAATATCTTTTTTCTCCCTTTATATAATCCAAAATCCACTGTCTCTGCCTCAAAAGCCAGAGGCTTCCTGGGATGAAGAGTCTGTTCCCTCCTGTACTCACTAAGTTGTCTCCTCTGATACTTGTTAGCTTGATGGCTTTACGTATCCTGTGTGTAAATATTCTTTAATTGTCCTCTGCTTATATTCAAGCAAATCAGACAAGTAGGTCAGGCAAATCCTCATTGTTTTGTCTAGGTTTGAGAAGGATGGTTTTATGCTTTGCGTCCCAAACACATTTCCAGCACACATCTATTACTCTTTGTACACAAATCACATACACATCACACAATGATTTTCAGGACCAGCATGTCACCAGTTTACACAGGAAACCATACATGGCACCTTTTATATACTTTTTGTGACAACAGAGTATTGTGTATTAATAAGTCCATCAGGCTTGATTTAAGTTGCAATACGCTGAACCCTCTGCTTGATGGTATAGAGGGCTAATGAGAGTCACAAGCCTCCCTCTCCTCTATGATAAAAATAATATTTCCACATGCTTGTATATGAAAAGTCCACTGAAATGTTCAGACAGTCTAACTGAAAGATGTTGAGAGCACAACTACAGTGCTGTGTATGTTTTACACACTCTTTGCAATGAGGAATATGAACTTACTGTGCACTCAGATGCCTTGCAAAATCTTATAAATATTAATACAGACTGGAGAAGTAAAACAATTGCTAGAGCCCATGAACTGTTTGCCTAATTTAACTATGCAAATGATATTATTTAGAATGTAATCTCTCTGGGGCAGAGATTGTCTTCCTAAGTGTCTGAACTGTGGACACATTTTGGACATTAATGGAAAACAACCAGAACAGTTTCAAACCAGTTAGTTTCAGAAGAGTTCTAAGTGCTATACAAATACAAATTAAGGTCTAAACTGTTTACACACTTCAACAGAAACTTCATCCACTCCCTTTGAAGTCACTAAAAATAAGGGAGCTCAGCAACTCCAAAAATCCAACCACTTTTTAGTTCTGAGTGCCTGACTTTTGGAACTCTAGTTTGAAAATGTTGGCCTATTACTGAATTTTTCAGAATTATGCCTACTGCAAAACTTCTTTCACTGGAACAACTGATTTTGTGATTCTGCCCTTTAAATCTGGCTTGCACCAAACCTGTTCCCACTCCATCTTTAATATATGCACAATTTGTTTGATTTTCATGTCACAGAAAAATCTTAGGCCCTTGATTTGCATTAAATGTGGGAAGACTATAGCATTCAACATCAGTGCTCCAGTACAGGAAAGAAAATGACGTGGGATAAGTGGTATGGTATCCAACATCTTCATTAAAAATTTTGTAGAAGGAAACAAATATAGTCTCACTAGCAGACAGCGTGAATTCATCCCAAATTGTGAAAGAATAAAGGTAATGGCACTCCATAGTCCTCAACAACACATTAAGAAACACCAAAAGCAAATGTACTCACAGCAAAACATAGGCCAAGGGTGACCTTCAACCTTTAAAGTCAGAAATAGTGTGATGACTCCAAACTGTCATAATGTATCAGAATGTAAGGCAGCATAAATAGGAGAATATATATGCTTTTAACTTTTAGTATATTTCATTTTTAATAAAGGGTTCAAGCCATAAAAGTCAGACCCAGACTTTGAATTAGTGAGTTTGAAACCTGTTTTTTTTCTTTTACAAATTTATAAAGTTGTGGGCCAATTCCAAAATTGTGTTTTAGACTTCTGATTCTCTGCCTCGGGTTTAGGGATACTAAAATGTTGGGCAAATGGAAGTTACCAATCTGTTAAAAATATTGAATAATTGTTTTAATTATAACATACCAGTTCTGGTGATGAATGTGATCAAAGTGAAATCCACTTTCAAATTCAAACTAAGGTTTTGAATATTCATTCAGCTGTTATACTAGCAATATAACACACTGGGGCGTGGGGAGGACTATACCCTTACGAGCATTCCAAGGCAACTTAGCATACATAAAGCAACTGTAAGAACATTTTCTGAATTATCACTTGAAACCACAAATGTTAGATTTCCTAAATCCATTCATTTGGGAAGCCAGGTCCATAACCATGATAAACAGATACAATGATCTCTGCCACCAAAGCTTCTAGATTAGATTTCACAGAAACCAATAAATCTGCAGAGGCAGGCATAGGAGTGCCCTGGCTCGGAAAAAGACCAGGGGCTCAGGCACAGGAGTGCCCCTGGCCTGGAAAAAGACCAGGGGCTCAGGCGCTGGGATTCAGGGCTCACGCGCTTTAAGCACGCCACTGCTGCAGCCACCACCATGGCAGACTAGGGGCTCCAGCGCTGTAACTCGGGGCTCGACCCCTGTAACCCTGGTGCTGGTGACGCCCCTGGGCAGACATCAGAAAATAAGCACTAGAAGAGAGACACCAAATCAAAAACCTATTCTAGGCCTGTAATATTAATTTAATACTGTAGGGGGAAGGCACTTAAGTGGATGCTTAGCTTTAAGCATGCTTTAATGCTATAAGCATGTGCTACAAAGTAACTTTTGGAAAGGTATGCTTTCCTGAATCACTGCCATAGTGAACAAAGAAGAAAATATAAGTTTAGATCTATATGGATTTTGCTTTGCAATCAGTAAACAGATTTCAAGGTCAGAATAACACGATCTACCATCTTATCAGTAGGGCTCAAAATAAGTCATGAAGCTCATGGAAACCATGATTTCCAGTGACCTCCTGTGACTTTCCTGACCTCCCTTGACTTTCCACTTGTATGTATGCTAGGCCACCCAGTATACATAGAATCAAAAAAACCTTCTAGCACCAGGACTCAGGAGCCAGCACCCAGCTATAGGACAGGCAAGCAGAAGAGTCACTGCTAGCTGTGGGAGGTACTTGAGGCTGGTTGGTCAGTATTAATGTTACGCTTTGTAATACTTTATTGCAGGGCTTTTTTCATGATGGTACTCAGGGTTACGGAGTATCAGCACTTTAAAAAAAAAAAAAAAAAAAAACCAGCACTGCTTTATTGTTAAAAATTATACATTTTTGTGGCTGTGACCATATCACAGTTTTATTTATTTTTACCATGACTGTTCTAATTTTCCATGACAAATTTATGACCCTACTTATAACTAGTAAGAACTTGGGTCCCAGATCAAGAAAGTATCCCTATATTCAAGACAGCACTGAATCACATGCCTCATTTTACTCACACATTTAAGTGCTTTCTTGACTGTGGATGCATTTAGGATTTAAATTCCCCTCTCCTCCCCCCAATAACTTTTTTGAAGTATTTGTTATATACTTCTCATCTTCCTTCTGTTTCTCATGTCCGTCCTTCAGATCAGTTTGAAGAGCTGGGAAGAGAACCCAGATTTCCGCATGCCTGACCCTAATTAGTGGGACAATAACTGTGGAGAGTATCTATGACAATGCTGTATGTAATAGATTCCTTTATCCTCTGTGTCCCACTAATAGGGATCAGGCAGATTCAAGCGTAATATGAATTTTTCTTTCCTGGGAATAAGTTTCTGGGAATTTTATTAAGATTTTTTTTCTCCCCTTAGAAGATTCTAAACTGTGAAAAGTAGGAGATGGGAAGGTACACTGTATATAACTTGGCTTTGCCATGGAATTAAATCTGTCATTGGAAACCACAAGATAGGAGTACTATGTGAGGGTTCTTGGTACACTTCCAAATTTCTGAAAATGACTTGCACAGCCTCTGGATGAAAGTACCTCTTCAATAATTTTATTTTATAATCACACAGCTGAATATGCTCTCTCTCTTCTGCAAGATCAGCTCTCTGGCTGTTTCTTTACCTTGTGATAATTTGCATCTCATGATGATATAATCTTGTTATATCCCGGGGATAAAGTAAGGGGGAATGCACCAGAATGCCATTCCAGGGCCGACACTTTTTAAGAGCCAATGTTCCGGGGCCCCTAAAAATAGAATAATGGGTCAGAACGTGGCCCTGTAGCATTCTGGTGTGTTCCCTCTTACTACCCCTGCATGGACACTTCCCCCCATTTGCTCCGCTCCCAGACATCCGGACAGCCCTGCCCCCACGCCATGCTCTCTTGGCCCTCCGCTGCCTCACTGTAGAGTTTTAAGGGAAATTATAATCTAATAAGGAGGACAGCATATTCAGAGCTGTATAAGAAGTCTTTATTGAAAGAGAACTGAGGGAGATAGAGAGAGAGGAGACAGACAGGTTTTCCTAGCACCTAAACGACTCTCCCATTTATCACTATGACAACCCCAATGACCCTAGGTAGTCCAAAACACCACATATTCCTCCCCATCTAATGAACACCCCCGCCCCCGAATAAAGCCTCCCCCCCCCCAAAAGAATAAGGACTAAACTAGGAGATGAGGGTAGACTGCCCCATCTCCGGCGAACCCCCAGGGAATTATTCTGCCCCATGAAGAGGGGATCACCACTAGCTAAAGATCCAGCCGATTAGGAGGCTTCTGTCGCGAGGTGGATTACGGCGAACTTCTGGTGTGCCCACCCCACAAGGTGGTATTGGTGGTGGTGGGATCACTGGTACTGGGGAAGTAGCTGGAACCGGAGAGGATGTTGTGTCCGGTTGGTCCAGGAAGGCTGAAGGTGTTGAAGGGGTGGCTGGAGCAGGAGAGACAGAAATAGTAGTTTCATGCTCTGATGTTGTATCATCAGTAAGGGTGAAGTCAGATATGTCTGCTGGAGATGCATCTTCTGGGTGGATATGATGGAGAAGCAGCTGATCTACATGCCGTCGCCAAACTAGGCCAGTCGCTGTCTGGACAGGGTAGGAAACAGGTCCTGTCTGGGCAATGGCCGTTGCTGGGACCCATTTAGCTCCTGAAGCATAGTTTCGCGCAAGAACTGGCTGTCCAATACTGAAGGTGCGGCCCTTTGTTCTTGGTGAATGTCTGCTGAGCTGGTCCTGCTGTTGGCGTTGAACCACTTGCCGTGTGTCTCGTGATTTCAACACGTCAAAGCAAGAGCACAACTGCCGTCCCATCATAAGAAAAGCTGGAGATGCCTTAGTTGTAGCCTGTGGAGTGTTTCTGTAGGACAAGAAGTTATCCAGACGCTTATGAAGAGGTGTATAAGAAGTCTTTATTGAAAGAGAACTGAGAGAGTGAGAGGAGACAGACAGGTTTTCCTAGCACCTAAACGGGAGAGACCTGAGAGTCAGGTAAGAACGTTCCATGCATCACGAAATCCATAACTCGTGAGAGTACTAGGTCAACCCATGTTGCTTTCTTCACTTGAGAAGCTGTGACGGGTGTGTTTTCCACCTGTTCAAAGTAAAAGATTCCTTCCTGGCCCAGATCCTGACGGTGTGCCGGTAAGGGTAGCCTTGAAAGGCCATCAGCATTGCAATGCAAAGAGGATTGCCTGTACTTGATTTCATATGTGTATCCAGAAAGTATCAATGCCCATTGTTGCATCCGAGTAGCAGGCAAATGTGGGATGCCTGTGTGTGGCCCCAAAATTGATGCCAGGGGTCGATAGTCAGTAAGAAGTGTGAACTTCTTTCCCCACAGGTACTAGTGAAATTTCCGAACGCCAAAAACAATGCCCAGTACTTTGCGTTCAATTTGGGCATAATTAGTTTCTTCCTTAGTCAAGGAGCGTAAAGCAAAAACAATAGGCCTCTCTTCACCAGAAGGCATAATATGTGACAATACAGCCCCAACTCCATAAGGGGAGGCATCACAAGCCAACTGTAGGGACAAGGATGGGTCAAAATGTGTCAGAACCTTAGAGTATACCAGTGAGCATTTAGCTTCATTAAATGCAACATCACAGGCTTCAGTTCAGTTCCAGGCCTTTTTCGGCCCCAGAAGCTCATGTAGGGGTTTCAGGAGCGTCACTAATTGTGGAATAAACTTGCCATAATAATTCAATAAGCCTAAAAAAGAGCGAAGTTGGCTTACGTTCTTAGGTAGTGGAGCATCCACAATAGCCTTAACCTTGGCTGGAGACTTATGGAGACCACCAGCATCAATTATATGTCCTAAATATTCAACTGAGGGCTGGAAAAACTTACATTTCACAAACTCTGTGAACACGTAGACCATACTCTTCCAGTCTTTGCAGAGTAGCTTCCAAGTTCGTAAGGTGTTCCTCCTCATTTTTGCCCATGACCAGGATGTCATCCAGATAGCACTGTACTCCTGATAAACCGCTCAAAATCTGATCCATTACCTTTTGGAACAAAGCTGGGGCTGAAGTAATGCCGAAAGGTAAACGACGGTATCTGTACAACCCTTTATGTGTGATGATTGTCAACAATTCTTGAGATTCTTCTTCAACATGCATCTGTAAGTACGCTTGACTCAAATCAATCTTGCTAAATTTTTGTCCTCCAGCCAAACCTGCAAAGATGTCCTCAATGCGGGGAAGAGGATACTGTTCTGCACATAACACTGGGTTGACAGTGACCTTGAAATCTCCACAAATCTGAATGGAGCCATCCTTCTTCACTATTGGGACAATGGGTGTCGCCCACTGGCTGTGAGTAACTGGCACCAAGACTCCCTCTTTGACTAACTGCTCCAAGTTTTCTTCCACCTTGGGTCTGATGGCAAATGGCACCATCCTGGCCTTCAAACATTTTGGTTGGCAATCAGGCTTTATATTTAATTTTACAGTGATTCCCTTCATACTACCTAAGTCTTCACCGAAAACAGCAGCATGTTTCGTTAGTACTGCTGCTAGATTCATTTCTTCTTTAATCAATTGATGCACTTGTGACCAATCGAGTTGGATTTTCCTGATCCAAGATCTTCCCATTAGGTCTGGGTAATTCCCCTTTACCACAAACAGTGGTAGCTTTGTGGTCTGTCCATTTAGTTCTACTTTCACATCAATAGTACCCAACAGGGGAACAGTCTCTCCAGTATATGTCTTCAAAACGACTACTGCTGGCTTAAGTGGCAGATGTCTAAAGTCCTTCTCATACACAAGGTTAGAAACTAATGAAACTGCTGCGCCAGTGTCCAGTTCCATGGTATAGGTTTGCCTTCCAACACAGGTGTTACCCAGAATTTACGTGGGCCAGCTGTTATAGACAAAACATGGAGGGAATCTTCATCTTCCAATTGGGTGTCACTATGATCACCTGTATTCTGCTCTACTGCATGCAGAATTTCCCTCTTAGTCCGCCAAACCAACAGCCCATTTTTCTCAGGTCCGCCTCTTCTGTTTGGCTCACCCTTCCTTTGTTTGCAGGCACGTTCAATGTGCCCTCTCTTACCACATTGTCAACACAGTAGTTCCTTAAACCGGCACTCAGATGCGAGGTGGTCCTGCTTCCCACACCAGTAACATTCTTGTCTCCCCAGTGCCCTGGGGGCAGGTTGTAAGGATACTTTACTGACACTGACCCCGATCTGTTGCATGTCTTGGGTGATGCGTTCCATGGAGACTGCAATTTCCACAGCCTTCTGCAAGGTGAGTTGACCTTCAGTCAATAGGCGTTTTCGTGTTGATTTACTGTGCAGGCCACACACCAGCCTGTCACGCAGCATTTCCTCTAACATGTTCTTGAAGTCACAGTGTGCTGCCAGCTTCCACAGAACTGCTACAAATTGTACAACTGATTCACCTTCCTCTTGGTTCCTTTGGTAGAACCTATACTTCTCTGCAGTTACTAGTGGCTTTAGGGAAAAATGTGCTCCCAGAACTTCCACTAGGTCCCTGTAAGGTTTCTACTCTGGCTTCTCTGGATAAAGCAAATCACATAGCAAATTATAAGTCTTAACTCCAATGACCCTAGGTAGTCCAAAACACCACACTCACAGTCACTGCTCCTGGCTGCACTGCTTCTGCTGCTTGCCCCACCACTTGAAGAGCCCGAAGGGTAAACACGAGGTGCTGTGACAGTGGGAGGTAGTTGTGGATGTGGTGAGCGAGAGACCGGGGATGAGAATGGAGGGGTCTGGAGCAGCACAAGTCGCTGGAGCAAAAAGGCAGAATGGGGGCTCAGGAAGGATGCATGGAGTTAGGGGGCTGGGGCGGGGTGAAGGGGGACATGGGGACAAGAAGACAGGGTAGCGGCTGGTGGGGGCTGGGTAGTGGTGGAGGGGACTATGAAGGGCTAGAGTGGGGACTGGGTGGGGGCTGCAAAGGGATGGTGGAGGCTAAAGTGGGGGCTAGGGATGCAGGCAGTGAGGAGGTGTGGAGGAGGTTGGGGGGGAGTTGGAGTGGGGTAATGGGGACAACGGGACTGAAGCTGGCTGTGGAGGGGGCTGGGGGGCTGAAGGGGGTGGAGTCAAGGTGGCGGAGCTGGTAGCAGTGTGTTAGGAGGGCTGGTGTGGGGACCTGGGGGCAGGGAGCTTGAGGAATGGGAATGAGAGCTGAGGAGGACGTGTGGAAAGAGGGGTCTGACGTGGACACTAGTCGACAAGGCTGGGGTGATGTTGTGGATTTGAGTCTATCCTTCATTTGTGAGGAAAGAGCTGGTGGGGCTCAAAAATGCTTACCTGGGCTGGGTCCCACACATGTATGAAGGGGGTCAAGACAATATGGGAAGAGGGGCCAGAGATTAGGAGGGCTCCAGGGCCCATCAAATTATACTTAACAACTGGATATACAATATATAATGACCACAATATAACGGATGAACTAATATTAGTGTGAGTGTGTCTTCTAACAGTATTTAAAAATATTTAGAAACACAGTAATTTAACAGTATTTAGAATCTAATGGTATTGAGAAACACAGGACAAAGCTAGTAAATAATCTCGGGAAAGGAGTTCATTAGGACTAATCAGCTGCTTAAAATCAAGCATGTATTTAAGTGTTTTGGTGGACTGGTGTCTGAACGAATACTATTCCATTAGTTCAAAAGGGGTAGCCATGTTAGTCTAATTCATCAAAACAAACAAGGAGTCTTGTGGCACATTTAAAGACTAACAATAAACAATAATAAATAATAAATAAATTTGTTAGCCTTTAAAAGTCTTTAACATGACTCCTTGTTTATCCTATTAGCCTTTTTTTTTAAATATTACTGCAAGTTGTAAAGTACACAACAATGAAGTTGAAGTAAATACTTTTACTGTCCTCTGATTTTAACAGAATTATGCCAGTTTTATACTCAGATTTCTAATTCATGGTTTCTACCTTCTTTACATTGCAAGTCTTGGCCAGCAGCATAGAAAACAGTGCAATGTTGTTGCAGCATTTCTGATCTGACTGGCTGGCTTCCACAGCATTATCTTGTTAATTCAAGGTCATGTGCTTTTTCAGTCACTGTTAGTGTACTCAAGTGACCTAAAAATGCTTTAATCCTTCATTCTTGAATAACTTTACATTAAAAATTGACAGCTCCACACAGTCTTTCAGCATTCTACATCCTATTAACAGCATTTATGGAAATCACGTAGCCTTATGGATTTGTATTATGATGCGTCTCTACAAAGCTGTCATATACAACCAGAACCTACCAGCTTCACAGCAAGCTGGGATATTCCATCCCATTTTCATTAATCCTGCCTTTGAGAAGCCAGTAGGGAAATCCCAGTGGACATCCTGAGATTAGCATTTCCAGATTTAAAACACAGTGCATGTCTGCAGTGAGTAACTTTTGATGGCTGATGCAGTTTTGAACCTTAACATTCTGCTCTTCAGCTTTTTTCTACTGTTCTCTCTCTACTGGAATCCCAAACAGTGCTACTTCTTTCATATAGTCTGTCTTCCTGTTTGTTTCTTTCATTCCAAACCAAACCCCTGGAAGCTACTTCTCCTACCAAGACTGCCTAGTCAAGTCTCTGACTTTCAGCTGTCTTAATTATTAAAATTAATCATGTATTCTTGAAAGATGGCGACAAGGGCTGGTCCTCATCCTGTGAATATGAATGCACGACTAACTCAGAAGTAGAGCAATGACCATGCGGAAAAAATATCATCACTGCTCTTTTCTCTAATTCAGAAGGTAAAATTTTCTGCAAACCTAAAGAAGGTCAGTAAGAGAGCATCAGACAGGAGGAGAGATAGAAATAGTAATTTTGGTTGCAGTGATTTTCAAGTGGTGCAACTGAAAAAGGACTGAATATTTGAACATTTCAAAGTGGGAAAGAATATGCTTGAGCAAAAAAAGGTTTGCTAATTCAGTAACTGATACCTGTTAACGAGGACACGCATTAACAGGGAAAGATTAAGACTGTTTGATCTTGTGGTCTAATCTCCTAGAGGCAAAAAACGTGATACATTTTTTGTCACAATGATAGAGATCAGAACACCATTTTCTATTCTTAGTGAATTGGTTTCAAACACAGATGGCTTCTTGCTGTTTCACCTAAATAGTTATATATTTCATGTGTTTTGCTTCCCTTGGAGACTGTGGAACAGAGACAAATGTTTAAATGAGAAGGCTTTATCAAACCTCAAACTTTACCTTTCATTATATTTTCAAACATCAAGCCACCTCAACAAATGATAGATTCCCGATGTGCTAGCCTGCCAGTTTCTCCAGCAACCATGTAGTAGCCCAGAGATTCATAAGACTTCATTTAAAATAGAAACACATTCTCCCCGAGACCCTGTTTCTTTACAACAGACAAGTAATTGTATTGTGCATTGCTTTGGTAGAGTTCAGAGATATACTATTATGTACTTACTTAAATTAAGACACAAATCTATCTATGCTGCCCAGCTAGTATTCAACATGTTACCCATCATCAATCTGTGCAATAAATTCCGCAGCAACAGCACCTCCCTAGAAATGCTAGAGGGAAAACAGGGCAAATTGAATTTCCTCCAGAATTTCAGGCTCCAGTTGGCAAGCTTTACAATGTGTTAATTTAAAAACACACTGCCCCACTGCGTTTAGCTTTCTTTTGGCATCTGAACCATCTTTGCCTTGATTAAAAAAAAATCTTAACTTGAAAATGCTTCATTTTTTATTTTTCTTTGCACACCTGCTTGATTTCACTGTGACTATTCAACAAGACTAACGACAGGTCAAGCAGGTTCTCTTTTTTGTGGCTGCTAACAGCCTAGTGATCATGGGGCGTACTAATCCACTTACTTTGTTTAAGAATAATCAGGTTTAAAAGAAAAATAAAATAGAATGGTGGGCTTGGAAGCTTTTGAAACACAGAGCTGAATACTAGTCCCCATGGGTATGTCTACACTGAAGCCTTAGGTCAACTTAAAGAAGGTTAAGGAGACCTACAGACCCCTGCAGCCACACTGGTCTTTTATTAAGTCAACTTAAGTGCTTTGTTAAGTCGACTTAATAACACCACCTCTTAAGGTCAACTTAATTCTTAAGTCAACCTTATGAAGTCAATTTAGCCCTTAAGTCAACTTAATTAGTCTCTCAGGCCCCCTTCCAGAGTTCCTGGCCACTAGAAAGGGTTGACATAACACCTGCCAATATACACGCAGGCAGTTGACAGGCGTTTTCGGTGTGAACACTCCAAGTCAACTTAACAAGGTCAACTTAAAGTCCATCTTGTTAAGCTGACTTAACAGAGCCTCTAGTGTAGACATGCCCCGTGTGACTATGTGAAAGCTTATGCAGTTGTTGCCTTTGTTTTCCCATAACTCCTCTCATCTAGAGCCTGTTTCGCCTATAGGGGAACAACTCAGTGACTGCAAATGGTAGCCTTATTAATGTTGAGGTAGAAATACAGATGTGTGAAATCTGTTAAAAAACTTTTTCCTCTCCATTTTCTCAAATGGTTTTAAGATCAGAATAAAACTCCATTGAAAGCCAAATGCCCTGATTACTACTCAGTATATCTTATGCAAAACTAGATTAGGAGGTTCATCTTGATATTTCCTGGTCAGATAATGTTGCAGAAATCAGTTTGGGCAGCCCACTTAAATTAAAATGTAAATTTCATCAAGTAGAACTTTCACAAGTATACTCATATTGTTGACATAAAACTGTCAAATCACTATGCTTCATCTACTAAACCAGCCACTCCAGAGGAATCGAGATGCTAACTGCAATCAGAATCAGTCTGGACAGTTTTATTTCAAATAAAGAAGAATTGTTACATCCCAATCACTAATGTTCAGATTGCACTGCTGTATCAGATCCATAACATGGACCTGAGGACAAGAGCTGGGAAACTACATGAAGAGCAGTATCTAATGAGAGCATAGGGCACACCCTGTTTAGCACTATCTATGAATATTATAGGCAAGAGGCTTGATTTCTGAAAGAGTGTAGTTCTCATCAAATGGTAATGTATCTTAAAGCTCTTGACATCTAGAGTTGGGCAATTTAACCACCAAATTTGGTACCAACAGACTGGACTCATGAAATAATAAAAAAATACAGTATCAATAAAAAATTTTAAAGCTCTCTAAAATCACTTCTAATTTTTTTTCTATAAAAAAACATACAGCTTACATGATAGTGTAGTGTGGCATAAAGGTCTTATCCATACTCGCTTTGGGTGCCCTGTATAACTACCCCTTATAGGTGACACAGATGACACCAGGGGCATTGCTGGATAAGAAAAAGATCCGGGGCACAGGCCCAAGCCCCACCCTCAAATCCCACATGTTTGAAACAAGCTGTGCTGGATGCATTTATATACCTGAAACAATTTAATAGTAATGGAGTTAATTTAAATAGCATAAGCAATCTGTTGCACATGACTACCTGATGGGCACTTCCTGGTGGTGGTACTGTGGAATTAGTCTCAACTGGTTCCTGCCATGTGCTCAGTGCTCCAACTGTTCCATGCTGAACTCTGGTCCTGAGTCCACTTTTAGGACATTAGCCCTATGGCTAAGTCCTCTAAGTCCACCCTTTCCAGAGTGAGGTTCCATCCGAGGGTTGCAGACACGAATTAAAGTAAACTAAAATTAAAGACAAGTCAATTAGGCAATAATTGAAGTCAACTTGAAGGTTGCAGGCACTAATTGAAGTCAATGACTAGTGAGCTTGCCCACATTTGGCTGTCTAGGGGAGGGGCAAAGGCCCATCCTCTTCTCTGGGCCCCAGTTTCCTTCAATTGTGGCACTGTCTACCACCTCCCACCAGTCTGTGTCTCAGTCTGCTTCCCCCACAGCTTCCAGTCACACACAGACCCTTAATACTGTGGAATCTAGCTGCTGTTCCTGACTCAAAAAGCCACTGGCCACACTGTCAATAAACTACACCTTTCTGTACAGGAATGAATTCTTTAGTTTTCTGACACCGGTCAGAAATACACCTGAAACTGGTACTTTTTTTCTATTGGCACTTTTAAAGACTCATGACCCCCTCCCCTCATCTTCTAATTTCCTTGGAAGTGGGAATTCAACCACAAGAAGCTCTGAAATAAATACATTTGTTACTCTTTAAAGATGCCACAAAACTCCTTACATGTTGAGCTACACTACACTAATGGCTAGCCCTCAAGAGCTTGTTAACAAGAGAAAGGCTAACTTTGTGTTTTACTGTCTGGTGTTCTTAAGCTGTGTATAAGAGAGCAAAAGAGAAGAGCAGAAGAATTAAATAGTACTTCCAGTCTGAAGAGTGGCAGTAAATAAATGATACTCAGTAATCAAACCAGTCTGATCTTACTGTTTGTACCCCTACTTGCCCCACAAAGCCAAATCCAGTTGCACAGGATGTTGGATTCTTTTCTTTTGAGCACCATTGATAGAAATATGTAAAGGAACTGTTTAAATGTTTAAAGCCCTCCTATTTCCCTCCCCACACTTAAGCCAACTCCTAATACCCCCTCTCCCCCACCCTTGTCTATGGGATGTGTTGTGGCATGTTGCCTCAGGGGTCTTGTGAGATCATTGGTCACCAGCCACTTGCAGACTTGATTGTATTTTGTTGTTTTCTGTCTGGGGTGGCTCCTTCTGTTTGCTTTCATTGGAGATGTCTGCATTGTTCGGCTATTTAGATGGTAATTCACAAAGACACCTTGTTCACACGTTTAAAAGAAAATATACAGCATAAGCCTAAACCAGATTTCATCAAGTATACAAAATGCAGTACAATGTTTAAGCAGGAGTTCCAAACTGCCACTATGGAGTCTTGTTGGACATTGGTTATGTCTGTTATATGTTATTACAAAATTATTTAACTTATGACACTGAAGGACATACACGCAACATTAGCTAACATATACTTTAAAGGTAAATGTAATTCTTTGTCTGTCCCCGTACTTTATGTCTGTGCCCCCACACAATTACTGAGAAATCAATCCAGGAAGAAGAGAGCCTTCACCCTCACACAGTGGTTAAAAAATAATTTGGTGGGCCCTGGAACCCTCTGTAAAGGAAATTGCAAGATGGAGTCATTTTGATTTGGAAGCTGTGTGTGAGAGACTCTGTGTTTGCTAAGACAACAATAATTACAGAATGTATATCAAGTCATAGATAGTCAGAGAAGCTACTGGCTTAGATCGATAAGAAGGTAGACTGTTTCTATAGATAATAAGGGTGGTCCACAAATTTAGATTATAAGACAGTCCCTCCTGTCTAGACCCTGCTGGGAAGCTATCAACCTAGTCTGGTAAACAGGTTGGTGGGGCCAGGTAGCCGAGGGGTCACAGGAGTCTGGCCACTCTCATTGGTCAAGGACAGTAACTGTTATCCAAATAAGCTGTAAACAACAACAGAGGCGGGCTAAGTATATGCTGCCTATTAAGTATAATCTAATTGTGTAGTCTGCATATTAAGAGTAGTAACACCATGTAGGGATTTTAGGCATGATGTAACTTGTTGTCTTATGCATGAGCTTGTTGCATTATGTATACTGTATTTTGCATGTTAGAAGGTATGTATGACCTGTAACCCCTAGACTG
>ML682059.1:3484425-3529462 GCA_007922195.1 Podocnemis expansa
GTTACAGGTCATACATACCTTCTAACATGCAAAATACGATATACTTAATGCAACAAGCTTATGCATAATACAACAAGTTACATCATGCTTAAAATCCCTACATGGTGTTACTACTCTTAATATGCAGGTTACACAATTAGATTATACTTAATAGGCAGCATATACTTAGCCCGCCTCTGTTGTTGTTTACAGCTTATTTGGGTAACAGTTACTGTCCTTGACCAATGAGAGTGGCCAGACTCCTGTGACCCCTTAGCTACCTAGCCCCCGCCAACCTGTTTACCAGACTAGGTTGATAGCTTCCCATCAGGGTCCAGACAGGAGGGATTGTCTTATAATCTAAATTTGTGGATTACCTTTTTTATCTATCTAAGTCACTAGCTCCCCTGACTTGATATACATTCTGTAATTAATGTTGTCTTAGCAAACAGAGACTCTTACAGAGAACTTCCAAACAGAAATTACTCCATCTTGCAATTTCCTTTACACAAGCCTGAGGAGTATGCCCCTGCCCCCCCATATCACTCAAGTCTAAGCTACGCCCTTCCTTTAAAAAAAAATCATATTTTTCCAGTTGTATCTTAAATTTTTGGCTAAACTGCAGTTGTATCTATGATCTATTTACCCAATGAAAGTTACAGGGTATCACCCCGTGCCACCAGAGGCTGAATTTCAACAACACATGACTATTCAAGTTAGGTGACTGTATAACTCAAGGCTGATTTTGGCTGGTTGATGCTGCATGAGAAAGAAAAGATAGGTATTGCCATATCTGGGGAGAAGTTACTAAATGAAAGTTATCTGAACAAATTTGGTACAAAGCATTGTCCTTGTTTTGAAGAACAACTGTGCTGTGATGCTTCTCTAGGCAGGGACTAAGGATTTAATGACAAAAATGGATTATTCAGGAAAAAATTAGACAATTGCTCCTGGATTTAGCCCCAGTCTGCCAGTCCTGGCAGCTTCTAAAACCAATCTGTGTAAATGTCTGGATGGGGGCAGGACAAGTTAATGATGGAAGTTTAACCCTTATGATTTGGGCTACTGGTACCTATGCAAAAACATATCCTCTGCTTCTAATAATATGTTTTATGTTTATAAAATACAAAGTTGTTATACTTGCTTAGGTGTGTGTGTGATAAAGAGATATGACAAAGAAATGGTAAGTCCCTCCTAAGAGCAATCTAACCTAGACTTAGGACAAAATAAACCTGGAGTTAAGGGCTAGGAAGAACATATAGAATTTCTTTGGTTACCTTTATTATTGTATAGCACAACTAACTAAACATCTGTACTGTTATATTTCCAAACATCTTGGCTATAACATACTTATAGCTATACCTTAGGTTTCAATAAAAGTGTGAACAAGTTTGTAACCCCAAATCAATCCCTGCCACACCAGGCCCAGGCCCTGCTCCGACCTCCCTCAATTGCTGCCACATTGCCAGCCCCCCTCAGCTAGCCCAGGCCCTGCCCTGACCCCCCAACTGCCACCAACCCCCCCAGCCCCTGCTCCCCTGCCGCTAGCCCAGCCGCTGCCGCAGCCCCCCAATTGTCACCAGCCCCCTGGCCTCAGCCCCTGCTCCCCTGCCGCTAGCCCAGGCCCTGCCCCGGCCCCCCAATTGCCACCAGCCCGCCCCGCCCCTGCTCCCCTGTCGCTAGCCCAGGCCCACCAATTACCACCAGCCCCCTGGCCTCAGCCCCTGCTGCTTGCTGCTAGCCCAGGCCCTGCCCCGGCCCCCCAATTGCCACCAGCCCCCTGGCCTCAGCCTCTGCCCCCTGCCGCGAGCCCAGGCCCTGCTGCCCCCCCCCCCATTCCCAGCACACCGACCCTGGGGCTTACCTGGTGTCCTGAGCCGGCTGCTGCCATGAGGAGACAAACTAATGTTCTCCCAGCCATGTGGGAGCTCAGCTCCGTCCCCGCCTCCTCCCAATGAGCTGTGGGCTGGGCTGGAGCTTCCTTCCTCCCTCCCCGGCAGTACATGCTTCCGCAGCAGGTACTGCCGTGCCTGCCGGTGCCCGGGAAAATTTAAGGGGTGCATTGGGGTGCTGGCGCTGGGAAAAATACATCGGGGGCACCAGCCCCAAGATTCGGGGCACGTGCCCCGCGTGCCCAGCGCTAGCGACACCACTGGATGACACAAGCATTCTACATCTACAACTAACTGACTCCTTATATCACACAATCCAGATAGACATATTTGATATATTACATGTTAACCCGACCAGAAAAATACTCTGGCAGTATGTGTCGTGCTAGGCCTGAAAAGGCCAAGCCATCTTTGTAAAATACATGAGCTAAATCTAACCTTGGGTGACATGTTATAGGAAAATACAATGACAGTGTTACAAGTAGGCTGGGGCTTTGATGTGCATTTTTGTCACTAGTGGTTTCTTGATGATGTTTACATGTATCCTGTTAGAAGTTAGCAAGGTGAATGAAGTGCCCAGGAGGTAAAGGTTTTCTTTCAAAGGCACACACCCCTGCAAAAAACCACGCTGCCAAGTCTGCCCACATATCTACACAACAGACACCATCATAGGTCCTAATCAAGCCTGCTACTCCATCAAAGGCTCATTTACCTGCTCATCTACTAATGTGGTCTATGCCATCATGTGCAAGAAATGCCCCTACACCTTATATATTGGACAAACAGAACGATCGCTCCGTAAGAGACTGAATGAGCACAGAGCTGATATCAGAAGTCAAAGAACAGAGAAACCAGTTGCTGAGCACTTCCATCTTCCTAATCACTCGATGACGGATTTGTTAACAACTGTCATTAGAGCTGTACCTGGGACATCAAGACTTCAAAGAGAGACAGCTGAACTCAAATTAATATGCAAGGTAAATTCTGTGAAAGCAGGACTCAATCGAGACTATGGATTGTCTTCCCGTTACAAAGGGTAATTTGACTTCAGGCTTCCCATGGTTTGAGCCTGTAAACTGCTCTGATTTGCTGTTACTTTATGACCTGATCCTATGTTTGACACCCCCTTGCATTTAGTTTCATTCCTTTCTGTAAGTTCACCCGTCTTCAAAGCATCTGAGGAAGTGGGATCTTCTCCCACGAAAGCTCATGCAAAAAATAAATCTGTTAGTCTTAAAGTGCCACACAACTCCTTGTTGTTTTTTTCTTTCAAAGGACAATATGTATTGCTGTGCTCCATTTAAGAAAGTGCCTGGAAACTGTCATCAAAGCCCACACAAAGAATTGACCTGCAAATGCCCACCTTGCTAGCTACAACTATAAAAGGATGTAGGGAACAGGATTCCTTTATCTCACATCTGTCCAAGCTTGTCAGGGAAAGTTTGGGCCACAGGACTGAGACCCCAGCCAACACTGGCCTGGAAACTGCCCTGCTAATTCTCATGGGGGAGAATTAGAACAAACTCTACACTTGGATTGTTTGGTCTCTATTCCTATAAACTGGATTACTAACAACTGAAGCTGTGAAACAAGGATTTATCTTCTTTGGACTCTAAATCATTTGTATGTATGTGATTCACTTTGACTCTATAACATCTCTCATTTTGTTTCTTTTCTTTTGATATTAAACCGTTAGTTGTAGTTACTAAAGGATTGGCTGGCAGTGTGGTATTTTGGGTAAGATTCAAGCCTATATCATTCTGTGTAATGTGCCTGACCCTTTGGGGTCAGAAGAACCTGTTTCTTTAACAGACCTAGTGGCTGTACTGGGGACTGGAATGCAGTAAAGGGAGCGGGCTATACTATATGGTGGCTTCTTGATATCCAGTGTGGGGGATCAGAAGCATTGTTTGTGACTGGTTGGGGGAGTTTATCTCCAGGTAACCCACCAGTGCTGGGAGAATCTGCTCTCCTTTTTGCAGCCTGCCCTGATCTTTGCATATTCAGGTGGTTATCCCAGGAGGCCCAAGTCACAATATGCTTATGTTAAATACGTTTTAGTGGAGACTTGAGGCAGAGTGCCTCAGCTCATATAATTTGTCATAGCTCCCCTGGCTTCAGTGGAGCTATAACAACTCACCAGCTGAGGATCTTTCCCTTTATATTTGCTTCTGTAAAGGAACAAATTATATGCACTGTTTACCCTGAGTATAATTTTAGACAATTCAGACCCAAAGAACTCACCTTAAAAAAATAAATAAATAAAAGTCAAACACACCCAGCATTCTAATACCTGTAAAAATCCATTTACACATTTTTAGAAGCTCTTCTTTTTATTTGGACTGCAGTAGCACATAGGGACCCCAATTAGAGATCAGTGATAGAAAGTCTTGAAATACTTTTAAAAAAAAAAAAAGAAAAGAAAAGAAAAGAAAAAAGGAGTTCCTGCCATTAAGATCTTACAATCTAATAGTAAAGTGAGACACAGGTGAGTACAACACCAAAGGGAAGCACAAGATAAAGATATCTTTATTCCAGACAGTGACATGCTCTGAGGCTATGTCTACACTTAAAAACTTGATTCAACTTTATAAAGTCAAATTATTTAATTTGACTTGAAGTCAAATTTATTAATTCAAATTAGAGCATCTTCACAAGATTCCTAAAGTCAAATTAAAGCATGTTTTAGTAATTTGACGTAGAGATTCTACATTATACTCTCTAAGTGACTGGGAGAGCCACAGCTCCAAAGGGAGCTGCAGCACCGGGGTACAAGGGGAGCCCTGGCTCCCTTCTCCCCAGGACCCACAGCTTCCTGGCAAGAAGCAACCCATGGCTCCAAGGAAGAAGGGAGCTGTCAGGGCTCCAAGACGACAAGGGACCCCCAAGAAGCATCCTCCAGGTCTCCATGGACAGGGGAGCCTCCAGAGCTCCCAGGAAAGAGAATCACCAGCACTCTCTTCCCTGGTGCTCCCCTGTCCCGGCAGCCACTGTTGCTCTCTTTCTTGGTGCTCCCCTCTCCCGGCAGCCACTACTGTTTTCTTCCTTGGGGCTCCCCTCTCCCAGCAGCCACTAGTGACTGTCTTCCCTGGCACTCTCTGGACAGGGGCCTGTCTGGGGAGACCAGGTGGCCACTTCTTGGGTTCCCCTATCCCCAGGACCACAGCTTCCTGGCAAGAAAGGATCTGTGCTCCCTTCTCCCCAGGACCACGCAGGGCCCGGGGAGAAGGAAGCATGGCTCCCTTCTTGCTAGGAGCTGCAGGTCGGGGAGAAGGGAGCCACAGGAGCTGTATGTGGCTCCCTGGCAAAAGAGAGCCATGCGCGGCTCCTTTCTGCCAGGAAGCCACGTGCGGCTCCCTTTTTCCCAGCCCTAGATTGACTAAAGTTGACTTAGGGCATCCAAAGTGGATTAATTCAATTTAGTAAAGTCAAATTAACCAGTAATTCAAAGTAGGTTTTATTAAATCAAAGTAACCTTTCCTTAACTGAAGTTAAGGAACAGCTTAATTCCACTTAATAAATGCCAAGTGTGGACTGGGAGTAGGTTAGGTCAAATTAGTTTCCAAAGGGATAGCTGTGTTAGTCTAGTCCTGCAAAAAAACCACGGAGTCATGTGGCACTTAAAGACTAACAGATTTATTTTTCGCGCAAGGCTGAATCGAGACTATGGGTTCTTTTCCCATTACAAAAGGTAATTTGACTTCAGGCTTCCCAGGGTTTGAACCTAACAACTGCTCTGATTTGCTGTTACTGTATGACCTGATCCTATGTTTTACACTCCCTTGCATTTATTTTCAGTCCATTCTGCAAGTTCACCCATCTTCAAAGCATCTGACAAAGTGGGATTTTCTCCCACAAAAGCTTATGCGAAAAATAAATCTGTCAGTCTTTAAGTGCCACACGACTCCTTGGGTTTTTTGCAGATTAAATTAAGCCTCCTTATTTCAACCTAACCTCTAAGTGTAGACACACCCTCAATGTGCCTGATCATGCAAAACTTTTCCTACTTGTAGCCCTGTTGGCTTGCTTACATGGATAAAGACCTGTGGAATCAGGTCTTTTATTCTCCCCCCGCCTCCCCCCATTAAAGTCACTTTCAAGAGTTCCCCTATCCATGTGAATTGCAAGATAAATTAGGCCCTGGCACAACTGCAATGCACTTTACCAATAACACTAACTAAAATATCATCCAATGAAGCATTATACTCTTCCTGTTCTCTTCTCACTTTATCTAGAAAACACTGCTGTCCCCTATGAGACACTTTTTCTTTATTTAGGCACTTTTATTGCCTGATTAATTGGTAATTGGGTCAAAGTAGTGCTGTTCATGACACAGATACCTAGAAAATCATGATCTAGTACTAAAACTTAATGGTAAAACTTTAATTGCATTGGGTCTATTTTAATTTTCAAAAGCTACATCTTCATGAACATTGTTGATAACCCCCACCTTACATCAGACTTCTCAGTGGAGATTTAGGTTTCATGTTTTCCTTATAAAAGTATAGTGGTAGCATGATTTAATTTTTCTTCTTTTAAGTGCTTTGGTCCTTGCAGCATCTACCTTAGCCAGCATAAAAATGCACAATTTTACAAAACTAGTACAGAGCTTCTTGCATAAACCACAGTGAAAGAGGATTTTTTCACTGAACTGCCGCAGCAGCAGCAACTGCATGCTCCAAAGTAAGACTGATAGCATTGTAGAGGCAGACAATGTAAACCCCCGTCGTTCATTCAAAGTGAAATCCATCCATGTGCACAATGTCGTCACAAAGCCTATACATTACTTATGTTACATGGAACCTCTATTTTGATGGCTTAAGTGATGCCTCAGCTTTGTATTGACAAGCTGCATATGAGATATTTTTCACCCTAGAACACCCCTTGATTGCAAAGGACTGTTCCCAAAATACACTCTCGTTTGCTTTGACTAGTTAAGTTATTTAGTTTTAATTGACTCAGGCAGCTCCCGTCAACTACTTCCTTTTGAGACATAGTCCATAGTTAAATGCATCTCACTCCTAGGAAAATTTCCCCTGATACTGTTTATTCTCTGCTGCTTAGAAGAATAGCCCTTAGCTTCTGAATGGACAAGTTACTTCAAATAGCCCTTAACTTCTGCTTGGCCAAGTTACTGAATGTATTTAAAGGCCTTTAAGTCTTCCATCCTAAATTAATTTCTTCAACCCTTTAATCATTTTATTCTCTTCTCTAAATTCCCCCCAATTTGCTGATATTTTACCTAGCATTTTACACAATAATTCCCATTGTATACTCAACAATATTACATAAATAAGAAACACTACATCCACCTGGACATGAAAATGCTGATATGCGTTCAGCAGTCCAGCGTTACATTGGTTTTATTTCCTGCCAGATCATACTACAAGCCCCCATCCAGTCTGCTGTTGACTATCACCTCTACCATACACCTGTTTTGCCACTGCTGCTCTGCATAAACTCCTCTTTCATTGAATCTGTATTTCGGTCTAGATACATCACAGCTTGTGTTTGTCCCAGTTCACAACTCATCAATATTTCCTGGCCAAG
Source organism: Podocnemis expansa (assembly GCA_007922195.1). Classification (NCBI taxonomy): domain Eukaryota; kingdom Metazoa; phylum Chordata; order Testudines; family Podocnemididae; genus Podocnemis; species Podocnemis expansa. The sequence continues at coordinate 3,491,847 of ML682059.1, forward strand.
TGCCTAATTGCACTGGACCATTTATAATAGTTCCCTGATGTTTTCTACAATTTCCTTTTTATTATCAGCTGAAGATTTCAGGAAGGTACTATTAATGAATACACAAGTGCCACCAGCTTACTCCTTGGTCCATCTTTGCCCTGAGCCTAAGAATTCTTCAATTGATTTTCCATCCAAATGTTTAATACAAAAATGACATTTTCCAAAGATTCATAAAAAGTCTATTTGTTTCTCTACCTTTCTCATACAAACTGAATATTCCTGTTATGTGCACACAAGTCACATAATTCTTGAAGAAGAGTAACAAAGTTGGAAAATGATACATTCCCAGCCTTCAGCAGCTGTTCTAGCTGCACTAATATGGTAGATCAACTTAAATCAATTTTGTGCCAAGGGCAAACTATCTTTCACTATTTCTGAATTGATTTGTTAACCACAGAACAAGGACAGACTACAAGCATTGCCAGCTGAAAGGAATTAAAAGACTGTAACCAAAGGATCAATTCTACTCTTGATGGTTTTGTAACTTCCATTAACATTAATTGAAGTTAGGTGCACTCACCAAGTAGAGAAGAGCCCCCCGGTATATTCAAGAGAAAAGTTGAATTGAAATCCAATAGTGCTATACCGTTCACAGAGACTTCATGTATAGATTTGATGTTCTCTTTGAAAACATTCATAAACTTGCCATTCTAAGTTGTGTGTGCTGTCTCCTCATAAGAGAGATAAAGCTTGGAACACACTTCATTTATTAGACTTTTTCTGTGCTTTCTTTAGCATTTTAGAGCACAACAGAATTAATATCAATCATGTTTGTGTTTTATCCTGTCTCTCCTGAAAAGCGAAACTAGTTTTAAGCATCAGAAAAAGTGATAAGAACTAGGTTTAGGGGTGGCTTTAACTGTTAGACCTTTGGAACCATCTTTTTTTTTTTTTTTTTTTTTTTTTTAAGTATTTGTATGGTGCCTAACACAATGCAAATCATAGATGCTGTCACACTACAAAAATACTGATAACAGAGCTAGAGGAGAACAAACTTTTCCTGTTTGGGTTCATGTACATTTCATGACTCATTCTACTTGCATAACTGTTCCAAGAAAACAGTCTTATTTTCTTCATGATGGGACTACTCAAGTGAGTACATTTCTCTGCATCTTCACAGAAGGTCTTTGGCACTTGCTTATTTGCATTTTTGGAATGTATTTGCATTTAGAGAAGAATCATGCAATGTTACCAACTGAAGTTTTCTTTAAAACAGTAATCAATCCCTTGTTGCAAGACAAACTAAATATACCAGAGATGTTGCCTTTGGAACTTCCACAATCACATTTATGAGTGGCACTGATTATTATAAATTATTACTATTCTATTAGATGGAGGAATTAAAATGAATAACCCCTAAGTAATTGTAAGTATTACTTCCTTCACAAATTTTATCTGTTGTGCCTCTGATTCAACATTTTCAAATGAGAGCTAAGATTTATCACATTCTTAAACAGACAGTTCCTCATTGAGCAATATTTTCAAAACTGGATACCAGCATCTAGGCACCCAAATCCATATTCACACATCTAAGTAGGAACTAACTTTACAAAAGAGATGGGCACCCATAGCTCCCATTGAAGTCCATGGAAGATACAGAAAGGCAGTGCCTTCAAGCAGGGGTTAAAGTAGGCTGGAATAGCATTCTGGGGCCCAATATTTCCAAGGGCCCAGCGTTCCAGGGCCCCTAAAACTAGAAGATGGTGCTGTAATGCTCCATTCTGGGGGTCACCATTTAAAATAGTGGGCCCTGGAATACAGTATTCTGGTTCCATTTTCTGTTTTTAAGGGCCCCAGAATGCTAACCCCCTAAAAATAACAGGCCTCAGAATGCCTTCCAACATGCTCCAGAAAGGCAGGGGAGAGCAGGGAGGCTTGCCAGTTCCCCTGGCTCCCCTGCACATGTGCAGGCTGGGCTAGAGGAAAAAGCCTCAAAGCATAGCCTGCAGGGAGAGGTGTTAGGGGTGATTCTTCCCCGCCCCAGCACACGGCTGCTGGTGAGTGTCAGGGCAGCCTGGCTGTGCTCCCTTTTGGGAGTCAGAAGCTCATACGTGGGGTGGGGGGGCCCTGTCCCCATCACGGGGCACCCAAGCTGGGGTTGGGTATTGGGGGCAGGCTGTGGAATTTGGAGATGGGTATTGGGGGCTGAGAGAATACTGGGGACAGGGGAATGGATATTGAGGGTAGTAGCTAGGATGGGGGGCAGGTGTTTAGGGGGACAGTAGCTGGAGTGGGTGAAGGGGGCCCCGACCCATGTGAGGGGGCCCCAACCCACACGAAGGGGAACCTGGAAATTTAGGAGGGTTCCAGGGCCCCCAGAATTATACTTTAACCCCTGCCTTTGAGAAAAAAATGAGTTAACATAGAGCTAATGATTAATTTTACACAGCATATTTTAAAAAATGGGTGTGGTTTTCTCCCATGTATTCAGGATCTTTAAAAAAAAAAGTATTGGAAGGAAGTAGTGTTTTACAATATGTTATTCAGAACAAGTTTTACAGACTCAAATGTTTTAAGGTTAGAAGGGATCATTACGATCATCTCGTCCGATGTCCTGCACAAAAGAGGCCACAGAAACTAACCTACTTGCTCCTGTGATAGCCCCCTAACCTATGACTGAGTTACCCGAGTCCTAAAATCATGGTTTAAAAGCTTCTCAGTACAGAGTATCCACCAGCAAGTGACCCATGTCCCATGCTACAAAGGAACACAAAAATAAAACCCAGGACCTTCTGCCAATCTGCCCTTGGGGAAATTCCTCCGGAGCCCCAAATATGGTCATCAGCTAAGCCTTGATCATGTGGGCAAGATTTGTCAGCTCGACATCCAGGAAAGAATTCTCTATAGTAACTCAGAACCCAGCCTACCTAACATCCTATCATGGGTCACTGCGCGTATTTATAGGTAATAGTCAAAGATCAGTTAATTGCCAAATTAAATTGGCATATCAGACCATCCTCTTCATAAACTTATAATTGACCATCAGTGGTCCTCGAGAAAATCAATGGGACATCGAGACTTCAAAGAGAAACATCCAAAATTCAAATAAGAAGCAGATTAGATTGTGTGAAAGCAGGGCTGAATCGTGACTATGGATTCTTTTCACATTACAATAGATAATTTGACTTCACACTCCCTCCGTGTGCTGTTCTGTAGAGTTTGAATCATTGCAAATGCTCTGATTTGCTGTTGCAGTATGACCTGATCCTGTGCCTTACACTCCCCTGCGTTTATTCTCGTCCAGCTCTGCACATTCCCCCTCTTCAAAGCATCTGACAAAGTGGGATTTTCTCCCACAAAAGCCCATGTGATAAATAAATCTGTCAGTCTTTAACTGCCACAAGACTCCTTGCTTTTTTTTGGCCAAATAAACTATTTATTTTGCCTTATATTTCAGTAAATTAACCCCCGAGAAGGGAAGTCCTATTAGAAATACATGTGGGGTGGGGGTGCTCTTTGGAGAATCAGAGGGCAAACCAAGCTATACATGTCCACACTGACCCATGGCACCCAAGAAGTGAATAATCTGATGGAAACTGCATAAGAGAAATGTTGGAGAATGTCACAATCAATTCTACTTCCTGTAGTTGTTTTCTCTGAAAAAGGCACTCTCCACACTTAATAGGCCAATATAAATCTCTGAATTATTTTTCATGAAGATCTGCTTGGTTCTGACATAAGACAACACACACTCAGCTGCAGAATTGTGTTTTTCATAAAGAATAGTTCTCTAGAAATTCTGCTGAAATATTATTACCTAATCCTTGTAATCATGTAATCCAAACTTGTCTGGAAAACTGCAGCACAGAACTTTTTTCCAGAAAAAAATAAAATTATATGAAGAATTAAAATGAAACCCCTCATATATTACACATTGCCTTTCCGTGGCTTGGAAAGTGCTCACTTGGGGTAAGGAGGAGATTAAAATACTTATTGAACTCAATGGAGAACTTTTCTTTCTATCTCCCATTCATCTCCCATAGGGATCTTTTGCTTTTCAGTGGTCAGTACTGTGACCAGTACATATTGAAAAGAGGGAATATGAAAGGTCATCTACTGACCCTTGTACCCTAGTAATCATTTTAATCAGAGAATATTAGAATCATAGAGTATTAGAGCTGGAAGAAACCTCAGAAGGTCATTTAGTGCAACTGTTTAGTAAAACCAGGACTACTAATACTAAATCATCCCCCCCCACCCGAGGGGTTTATCCAACTGGGTCTTAAAAGTTTCCAAAGACAGAGATTCCAACATCTCCGTAAGTAACACATTCCAGGGTTACTTCACAACCCTCCTAGTGAGAAAGTTTTTCCTAATATACAACCTAGACCTCTCCAACTACCGCTTGAAACCATTGATCCTTGTTCTATCCTCTGCCACCACTGAGAACAGCCTAGCCCTCTCCTCTTTGGAGCATCTCTTCAAACTGCTGAAGGTAGTTATCAAATAACACTTCAGTCTTTTCTTCTGCAGACTAAATAAGCCAAGTTCCTTCAGTGTCTCCTCATAAGTCATGTGCCCCAGCCCCTTTATCATTTTTGTTGCCCTTCATTGGACTCTTTCTAATTTGTCCATACCCTTTCTGTAGTAGGGAGCCCAAAACTGGGCACAATATTCTAGACTTGGCCTCACCAGTGCCGAATAGAGGGGAATAATCATATCCCTTGATCTACCGGCAACGCTCCTACTGATGCAACCCAAAATTCCACTGGCCTTTTTGGCAACAAGAGCACCTAGTTGACTCATATCTAGCTTCCCATCCACCATAACCCCCAGGTCCTTTTCTACAGAGCTGCTACTAAGCTTCTCAGTCCACAGCCCGAAGAAGTACATGGGATTTTTTTCATCTTAAGTGCAGGACTTTGCACCTGTCCTTCTTAAATCTCATGAGGTTTTGTTTGGTCCAATGTTCTAATTTGTCTTGGTCTCCGTGAATCGTATCCCTACCCTCAAGTGTATCTACCATTTCCTCTAGCTTGGTGTCATCAACTAACTTAATGAGTATGCATCATCCAGATCATTAATGAAGACATTGAACAAAACCGGCCACAGGACCGATCCCTCGACCACTCCGCTCATTACTGGTTGCCAGCTAGACATTAAGTCATTGATCCCTACTCACTGAGCCAGATGAGCTAGCTAGCTTTCTGTCCCCCTTACAGTCCATTTATCCAAACCATACCTTCTTAACTTGCTGATAAGAATGCTGTGGGATGCCATGTCAAAGCTTTGCTAATCTCAAGGTAACTCTTGTCAACAGCTATTCCTGCATCCACAAAGCCAGTCATCTCGTCACAGAAGGCAATAAGGTTAGTCAGGCATGATTTTCCCTTTGTGAATCCATGCTGACTGTCCCTGTTTTCCTACAAGTATTTTACAATGGATTTTTTGAGGACCTGCTCCATGATTTTTCCAGGGATTAAGGTGAGACTGATTGGTCTGCAGTTCCCCAGGTTCCCCTTTTCCCCTTTCTTGAAGATAGGCACTATATTTGCCTTTTTCCAGTCATCTAGGACCTCCCCTGTTCACCATGAGTTTTCAAACATAATGGCCAGTAGCTCTGCAATCACATTGTCCAACTCCTGCAGCACCCTCAGGTGCAGTTCATCTGGCCCCAAAGACTTGTGTATGTCCAACTTCTCTAAGTATTCCCTAACCTGACCTTCCATCACTAAGGGCTGCTCTCCTCCCCATTCTTTGTTGCCAAGCACAGTAGCCGACCCTGCCTGTGAAGACTGAGGTAAAAAAAGCATTGACTACTTCAGCCTTTTCAACATCATCCACCATAAGGTTGCCTGCCCAGTTCAGTAAGGGACCTACACCATCCTTGATCCTCTTCTCATTACTGACAGGCTTGTAGAACCCTTTCCTGTTACCTTCACATCCCTTTCTAGTTGCATCTCCAAGTGCCCTTTGGCCTTTCTGATTTTATCCCTGCAGGCCCAAGAAATATCATTATACTCATCCCTAGTCATCTGTCACAGCTTCCACTTCTTGTAAGCTTCCGTTTTGTGTTTTGGCTCACTGTGGAGTTCTCTGCTAAGCCACACAGGGCGTCTTCCATATTTGCTATTCTTTCTGCACATGTTTCTGTGCCCTTAGTAGGGTTTTTTTTTTGTTTTTTTTTTAAATATAACCAGCTCCCTTAGACTCCTTTCCCCTTCAGAATACCCTCCAAAGAGATTCTGCCTGTCAAGGCTTTTTCCCCACTCTGGCACTCTGAGTGCAGAAGGTGGGGGCCTGCAATAGGCCTTAAAAGCTACTGGCCTTAAAGCCTGCTCTTAGAAGTCTCCAAGGCCTCCAGTTCCTGGCCTTGGAGTGGTATCGCTGCCACCACCCAAATGCAAAAAACCTATTGAGACCCAGGAAGGCGCACTTGGGAATTCCTCCCTGTGAGGTACTTGCAATCCTCTTTATTCCTCCTTCAGGAAAGTGACTGGACCCCAGCTGCAATATGAGCTGGAACTGGAACAGGGTTCCCTCTAGTAGCTCCCTGTGCAGTCTAAGGCACGTGCACACAAACCTCTTGCCCTACCAGGAACAGAACCAGAACTTATTAAAAAGGTAAAATCTTTAATCAAAAAGAACAGATAATAAACACAGAGTTGCTTCTTTGGGAATTAACTTAGGTAGTTACAGGGTAGTGGGTGGGAAGGGGGGGTTACATGTGCTCAGCACAGAGAAATCCAAAAAACAAGCCAAAAACAAAGAAAATACCCTGACCGCGTCTAAGTAAACATTCCCTGTTCTACCCACACCTGGTCAGTAACAAATTTAACTTATCTCTAGTAAGGATGTTGCTGGATTCTTCCTCAGGCCCCTCTGGCCTCCTCCTGATCCTTCCAGGAGCTCTGCTGCCTCCAAACAGGCCCAGGCTAGGCTGCTGTTACAATTCAAAAAGCTGTGCTTCGTTCCTATTGGCTGTCCTGGGACTCACTGACCAGAGTGTTAACCCCTTCCTCCCCAAGGGTTACTACACTGCCCATCAGTTCCCTAAGGAAACCAAAGTCTGCTTTCTGAAGTCCAGGGTCTGTGTTCTGCTTCATTCCTTTCTTCCTTTGGTCAGGATCCTGAACTCTACCATCTTACGGTTGCTGCTGCCAGGTTGCTGTTCACTTCTATTTCCCAATCAGTTCTTCTCCATTTGTGAGCAGTAGCTCAAGAAGAGCAAGAAACCCAGTTAGTTCATCCAGTTTGGACCAGGAAGTTATCCTCATCGCTTTCCAAAAACTTCCTAGATTGTCTGTGCACTGCTATATTGCCCGTCCAGTGGATGTCCAGGTAACTGAAGTCCCCCATGAGAACCAAGGCCTGTGATCTGGAAACTTCTGTTAGTTGTCCATAGAAAGCCTCATCCACCTCCTCCTTCTGGTCTGGTGGTCTATACCAGACACGCACCATGATATCACCCTTGTTGCACTCTCCTTAAACTTAACCCAGAGACTTTTAGCTGACTTGCCTCCAGTTTCATAGTGGAGTTCTGAGCAGTCATATGGCTGTTTAACATATAGTGTATTCATCTCCCTCTTAGCAGTGTTCCCCAACTTTACATGAATTATTTATCTTCATTTTTCAAATAAAATACTAATACTAACAATTTCATGAGAATGTGTTCTCTTCCTTAATCGGAAAAAATTATATTTAACTGTTGATCTGAACCTTTTCCCTAACATAACATGAGTCAACATCAATGGCATGCAAAATGTGCTAAGTGAGAGACTTCTCTCTGTGCCAGAAAAGCAATATGTGTATACAAAGAAGTAATTGCCCCATTATTAGAGAAAATCTCCACTGTTGACATTTGCTACATCTGATTTTATTTTGCAGTTGGCAGGGAGGGTAAATCAATCCAAAGGAAATTTGTGCCAGGCATCCTAAGTCATTTTAGAGTCTTTATAAAAATGGTCCACCACCAAGTGATTCTAATCAGTATTACACTGAGTGACAACACTCCTAAAGACTATCATTGAGCATGCTCAGAGAAAGGACTCCCAGTAAAAGAGCAGATCACTGAAAAAATAAATTGCATTAAAGCAAATAAAATGTGAAAAAAATACTGCAATCATATAAAAGCAGTCATACATATATGAGAGAGAGAGAGAGAGAGAGAGAGAGAGAGAGAGAGAGAGAGAGCGCATTTAATTTTGTCACCTTATCAGGCAACTCATATGCTCAGGGCAGTGTCTGGAAATGATCAATTTCCTAATGTTTGCTTTCTTTCTATTTTCCATGCTCATAATTCTCAGATTCTGATAGTCAAAATGTACCAGAAAGTCACATCTAAAGCTACAGAGAAGAGATTGAAGACAATGGCTGTGGGTAGAAAATGTGCAGGTGCCTTTCCACAGTGATCTCCGATTTAATAATGGGGTAGTGGTTACATTACTTTCTTGCTAGTCTCTTCCAGAGGACTATAATTTTGGCAAATTTCTCCTGGCAGCACGGATAAGCCTCCTTTAGATAGGACTAGAACAGGGGTGTCAAACATGCAGCCCATGGGCTGAATGCAGCCCAAGAACCTCTTGCCCATGACTGCACTCCATGGAACCACACTCTCCCTAACACGGGGTGACTGTCTTGCAGGGCACAGTTTCTCATATGTAGCACTGTGCAATTCTTCAACAGTGCCATAGTATTTCACTTTATGGTATTTACAGTCCACCTGAAGTATATTTATAAGTCAAATCTGTCCCGCCATAGGAACAGAGGCGGCTTTTGGGGTACACGAAGCAAGGGGCCGCCTAGGGTCCTGAGCAGTAAGGGGCCCCGTAGTGGTCACCTGCTTCACCAGCCTTTCCCTTGTGGGGTGGTGGGAGAGTGGGGGCTGTAGACCGCCAGGGCCAAAGGCTTCACCGTCCACCTGCCCACCCAGCCTCTCTGCAGCGGGACCAGAGTAGTGCTCCCCTCTTACATCCAGCTGGCTGTACCTCCCTTGTGGCAGGGAGGAGAGTGGACAGCGTGGAGCTGAGGCTTGCAGGCCCAGGGCCCTTGAGCGGCCCACTCCAAAGAGTTCAGGCTGCTTCACTCCTGGTCATGTCAGGACTAAATAGAGGCTGCCTTGCCCCAGGCCCTGGAATAGGCTCATTCAGGCCTGGGCTGGCCAGGGGCAGTGTTGACAGAGAAGTTTTCTCAACAATGGACCAGTATAAAACTCCTCCCCAATTAGGCTGTCCCACATCCGGGCATCTGTCAACCGGTGGGCACCTACTCCTGAATATGAGTGATCAAGGTCAAGTGTCTGCACAAACAACACGTTTATTAGGGGGAGAAGGTATGGGTAAGGGAATGAGGGACAAGGCATAAAATGGTGTATAAGCAGCATACAACAAGATTTAAACACAGCAAATATAAGATAGGTCAATTGTTGACCTAAGACCCAAACAGACTCAACCTTAAATGTCTTTACCATCTCGTGACTGGCTTCACCTGAACCAGATACCCGTTCAATAGGTCTCCCAGGTGAGTAATGGCTGCGGTTTATCCCCCCACCCGTCGCAGCACACGGAGTGTCTGACTTGGAGCCCTTCACCACCCCTAGGTAAGTGTGGACCTCAGGCAAGTTCCCTGAATCAGGTGCCGTGCCACCTTCCCCACCTCGCTCTCTCCTTAGGCAGAACCCAGTGATGAGACCCCAAGATATTCATGGTTGCGTTTGGCTGAAGCCACTGTCTCACGACACCAAAATGGTCCCCTGATGTCCTGAAGCCTCCAGAAGATGATCCGGACTCGTGGCAGCTTCTTCTGGGCCTTCTCCAGCCTGTCCAGTTAAGTAAAGGGCATTCACTCTTTAGCACAGTTGATATCATTGACTCCAGTCACTGTTCTACAGGGTCTTCTACAAATGATCCTCTTCAGCCTTGAGGAAAATCTCAGATCGGTGCTGAGGATCTGATTCACTGAACCAGAACCTCAGCCTGGCTCAGTTCCTTCTGACATCCCGAGACTCAAAGTCCAAGTTCTGTCCAAGTAAATCCAGCAGAGCTGGTCAGCAGGCAGCCCCTCAGCCACAAGGAATAAGCGGACCCTATGGTCTCCTCACATCGGGGCACCTAACAGCTAGCAGAGTGTACAGTGCAGCAGAGCCCCATTCCGTCAGTGAGGGCCCCATTAATAGTCCTGGCATCCACCAATCAGGGACCCTCCTTTTTTGCACCTAAAACTCCATCCACAGGGTTTAACAGCAAAAGTTCTGGCAATTGTGCGCATGGCACGCTACAGACTGCTCACTGCCCCGCTGTTACCAGGCAGACTAGCACCTCTGGCCAGTCAATCACACTGGCGACATGACCCCTTAGGGGAATTGCATAACTTCTGCAGTTCATCACTGTCTGCTGCACAGTTTCCGTATCTATAAGCAACCATTGCGGGGGATGAACCACCTTAAATATATACTTCCCGTTATATCATACCCTGATTACAAATACATTAAAAATACAAAGCAACCCATTACACATATAAACAGCAAGCAAACACATTACAAATACAAAATAGCTGCCTCATAACAGACATGCAGAGTGGCATATATTCACCAACATTTAAAATAATACTCTACAGCGGAGCAGCCCTAACTCTTCAGAGCAGGCCACCCCATGGCCCTGTCCCCGCAAGCTGCAGCTCTGCACTGGCCACTCTCCTCCCTGGAGTACGATATCCATGGAAGTAACAGTTTTTACAAATAAGCCACATAATTCCCCTGTTAGTAAGAAAATGTGACTGTCAGCATAACATAATATCTTGGACTTCATTGTCAGTGATCATTATAGAAGGTGATCAAATGTTATGTGATATCAAACAAAGCAATATATTTAATTTAATAGCATCATCATCTGTTGGTCCTTTCTCGAAGAGACTCAGCTACTTCCCAAATAGAATATTATTTTTATTTTCACATAGATGCACCATATTGTTTTCGAACCAAATGCTTTCCTTTTCTCCCTAGTGTTGTTATTTTATCTGAACTATTATCCAGAGCTTCCCAGTGGAGTACAAACTCTTGTTCCAGTCTTCCATCTCCATGTATTGGGTTCTGAAATTAAAAGGCCTTGAATTTATTAATACTATGTATGTGTTCTTGTTGATTATGATCATTAGCTCATTGGTTGGAATTATACCTTCACTATTGCTTGTCTGAAATCACATACTTCTCCTTCCTATCTAATTAAAAATTTGACAAGAGGTGGTTAACCTAATAAAGTACACTTCATCTGTGGGTATGAATCAAGTTAGTATAACAAAAAATCTTTAGGTAATCCAGATAATACAATTTGCTTTCAACATGCACCTTCAAGAAATTGCCTTTGATATGACTGTCAGGATCTGGATGAAAAACTCACTTCACATGCAAAGCCAAATACAAAGGCAAATAAAAATGTGTCTAGAAACTTGAGAGGGAGAAGAAAATATTCCTTAACTGAGCATGAGAGAAGGGGAATATATATAATAAAATGAAGACCACTGGTTTATTAATTGTGTTTGAATTCATTTCTTGCTTTTTAATATGCCACTATATTCTTCCCAATATTCACTAAGAAATACTGATCACTCATAAAAGAGCTTCAGTGAAGTAAAGCCAAAGCTACTATATTATACTACATATGTTCTCTTGGCACAAATCTATGGTTTAAGATTAGCATTTTGAGCTGTGGATTTTCTTGAACTGATCCATAATTCCATCACACTTTATATAAGGAGTCTTGCACAGTTATGAGCTACCTATCCTTTGAGAAATATCTACCACTGTCCCATCCCCTTAGCCTATTTAGCAGGCACTCTCAAAAAGGATAGGTAAGGTACGATGGATCTACACATTAGTTTTCTCATTAAAGCATAAATGCTTAAACCCTAGAAGAAGCAGCAGCACTTGGCAAACACATTTACTAAGCAAGCTGCAAATTGCTGGAAATGTTCAGACCTGAAAAATAACTAGATTATATACACAGGTCATCACTGTGTTTGTCTTGTATAATTTAAGTGGAGGTCATGGCTTTTCAGCTCCTGGTACATTTTTAAAACACCTAACATTTGAAGCAACCTTGGTCTATTCCAAAGTCAAAATATTTGCTCTTCAAAAGTATCCATGATCCGGAGGTATAAGCCAACCTCCATAGCTGACATAACAATGTCCAAAAGAGAGGCAGACTTTGAGGCAGAGAAATATCAGCCTTCTTTACAATTATGATTTATGAGGTGCTCCTTTTATCACAAAACAGACAGCATAGGGGGATCAAATAAGTAAAAAAATGTGGCATAGTGTGAGAAATATATTGAGGCCTTTTAAAAAAAAATTCCAAACCTTCATGCAGTTGTTACAAAGTTGATTTATCTTCCTAACCGAGATCCTTTGATGCATCAAATTTAGTATTTATAATCTGGAGAACAAACTGATTAATTCATACAGTAATGTTTATACAAAGGATTCTGAAATGGGCCCAGGAGCCTTAGCTGAGTCACCAGTCAGATGAAGAAAAGTCCTGAAAATTATGAGTTTAGTGTGAACTAGATCCCCAAGATAAACATAATATCCCTGAAATCTTCAAAGAGAAACCATTATCAGGCAGATGGTAACCGTAAATTTATTTTTTGCCTTTTGAAAGTTGCTTGTTTGAACAAAAACAAGACCTTACTCACAAGCTACCTAAAAGAAGTGCATTGTGAATTTAATCCCTATTCTGTGTCATCTTCTTTACATAGATTCAGATTTTAAGGCCAAAGGAGACCATCACTGTCATCTAGCCTGACCTCCTGCATGCTGCAGGCCTCTGAACCTCACCCATACTCTCCTGTAACACACAGTTGCAGCCAGAAGGGTATGGGTTTTTTGTTGTTGTTGTTGTTTTGTTTTTCGTTTTTGGCAGGACCTCTGGTTGATACTAATGGGCTGGCCAAAAACCATCACTTCTAGAATGTCCTGGATCCAGTCATGTGACTAGACTCAGGAAATTTGGGAAGCCAATGACCAAAAAACAAAGCTGCATGACACTCCAGTTGCCACGAGCAACTCAGTTATGTGTGAGGTCCATAAATTTCTGTCCACAAACTCACTCGATGAAGTGGCACATTGACAGTCCACCAACAGCAGAATCCAAGTCAAAGTGACTGGCCATGGAAGAGATGTTATGCTATTACAGCACAAAGGCAGCAAAGGTCAAATTCCAGGTTTTCTGATGCTGATTTAGTACAGGAAAGCGGCTGTTTTGCCACCAACATCTTGACAGCATTATCACATGGATGTGTTCAGCATGTCCCCCAAGTGCCCATAACAGCCCAGCAAGAGAAGAAAGTAAAAGGGTAGTGTTTTCAGGAGTCTCTGATAACCCATCCTAAGTTGAAAATATTTTGACTAAGTAATCATCTCTGGTAAACAACAGAATACATGATCTGGGTGATGACCAGGAAATGCACAGAACAGTTGGATCATGCTTTTCAGGCACATCCCTTTCTCAGGGGTAGTGACCAGTTGCATCATCAGTCCATACAGGAACTCCAGCGTTCCAGAATGCACTGGTGATCAAAGGCTACCATGTATCTGGCCCACTCTGCCAGCCACAGCAGGGACATGGGTCTATAAGTCGTCTACTTCCTGCCTCTATTCTTCCAGGGGCACAACAGACACACCCCAAGGGTACATGGAAGGAATGATCCCTGCACTCCCACATTCACTGGAAAACCAATTGTGACTGGTCAATAGGCAGCCCAGGGCACATTGAGGAGGGTCAAGAGCAACATCATTTATCATTCTGATATCTCCCTTTATATTACATTTGTAACTGAACTGCAGAAGTCTGAACTTAGTTACGAAGGAAGATGGCCTTGGGGATGGAAATTCATTGGTGTAGAGTCACCAAGATTTTTTCTGTAAAGTTGCCAACACACATTTTTAGAGTTTCACTTCTCTCATATGTTTGGAGCTTTTTTCACTTGAGCTAAGTCTATGCTGACAGCAGCAAAACTGGGGCGGCACAGCTGGGGCTTGGGCAGTAGCCCCGAGGTTGGGAGCGGGGCCTGGGAGGGTTTTAGGGCAGGGCTTGAGCCCCTAGTAACACTCCTAGTTCCTGCCCCTGTCTCTTGCCCATCGCAACGCAGCATAATGCCATTCCGGGGCCTTCTATTTTTAGGGGCCCAGTGTTTTTAAGTGGTGGGCCCTGGACCGCAGCATTCTGGCTCCACATTTTATTTTCAGGGGTCCCGGAACACTGAGCCCCTAAAAATAGTGGGTCCCAGAATGGTGTTCCAGGGTGTTCTGACATACTTTAACCCCTGGCCAGAAGGTATTTCTGGTTGAGTTAGCATAGTGTGTAGGTTGTACTTAGTATGTCATTGGGAAATACACAAGGTATTTACATATTTTGCATATCCCCTGTTGACTGCCGCTGAAAAGTACAAGTATAGAACAGGTCTCAGCCTCACAAATGTGATGCTGCCTATCTTGAGGTAAAACTAACATTGCAAATGGACCTACAGTTACAAAATTAGACCGGGGATGTGTGTTTGGAGATGATGTGAAGCCTACACTTTAATGTGCACTTACTGAAATTCAGATGTGAAGTTCAAGTTTACCTGACTAAGTAAAGGTGCTGTGCTATGCAGGCAATGATTAGTATTATGAGACCTTTCCCTTATCATCATCATCTTCACAGTGATTGTGTAACATCTGTTCCACAATGTGTTTCAGTAGAATTATCATCAAACAGTTAAATCCTGCAATTGTTTTTGTCAAACCAAAATAAGATTCAGTTGCAGGCAAATTGTGTCACCAACAATGCTTCATAATTTTGCAAGCATAAGTGATAATGTGTCTTAAAGACCAGCTGAGTTGAACACCATGAGTAATTTCTCAGCTGATGTATGTGAGCTCATACATCAGCTTGTTTTCCCCCTTGCCATCCCCATCTCCCTAAATAGGACATATCAAGTGCACGTCATGTTTAAACAGAAATATTTGAGTAACCACTTTGTCACTGTTTTTTAATCTCAGAACCATATCTTTAAAATATTGATTTGTACCATGCTAATATGAGAAAAATGTGGTAGAACCCCAATTTTATGAACTTAAGTGGGTATTGAGGTGTCTATACAATTGAACACCACACAGTTACCATAGATTCACTGCATAAAGTGCTGTGTGGTGCACTGTAGCGCTACCTTCTTGCCCATCAAACCATCACAGAACAACTTCCAAAGCCCTGAAGGCTCTGGAATATGAAGAGATGTTGACTTGTTCTTCACTTATATCACTTTTGTTACGTGATGTTTTTTCATCCCTGTTGGAAATAATGGTTTAGGTAACTAGTTGGAAATGGAATGGAAATATGCCAACGAAGTTACTGAGTAGGTCTGGTATAAAATTTAAATAAAGCCTGCCTCTAACTATAAAAGCATACTGGATCTTCTCCTGATGTGCACATAAGCAATGTGTAAGATATGAAATGCTTCCCAAACAATTTAACGAAACAATATGAGAGGGGCTCACTGGGCATAACTAGTGGAATATACACCTGAGCAATTTCTCAGGATGAATTAATTGGATATAGTTATTATCTGTAAGACCCATTATATTCTGCAGATTATGGCTGCACAGATAGTTCAGAGGATAGTTAACTTTATAAAAATTAACCAGCAACACCAGGGATCATTAACTTTATAAAATTAGTAAATAACTGTTATCAGTATCATAGCCACAATGATAAGCACCCACGAATACATTCTGAGAATCTGCTTGATCCCAGGGGAAGTTCTGGAATAAAGAATGAATAATTAATGAAAAAGAGGGTTTTTAGCTGCCAAAAGAACACAAGGAATCTGGACTAACAGTTAGATAAACCATGCAGCCCTGCAAGCATGGCAGTCTTTGAGAGAAAATGTTATGCTGGACTCTTTTTTGCTACCTAGCCTTTGCAATACCTTTCCAAAG
Organism: Podocnemis expansa; assembly: GCA_007922195.1. Lineage (NCBI taxonomy): Eukaryota > Metazoa > Chordata > Testudines > Podocnemididae > Podocnemis > Podocnemis expansa. The sequence continues at coordinate 3,507,799 of ML682059.1, forward strand.
TTTGCTCCATTTCAAACCGCTCTGCCCATTTTAAGGCTAGCACACATACAGAGAGCTACACAGCTCATCTTTCAAAAGGCTCTACCAGATAAAGTTTTTATCTACTTACCTATATTGTTCTACCAGTATTACACATCAGATTGTACTCGTCTGCATGACTTTGAAGTAGTCAGATGGAGCAGTGGTTCTCAACCACTGCATCAGGACACATCCCAGTGTTGCCACATAGTAGTAAGTGTGTCATGGAAAACTGAGAGATGGCTGACATTGGCCTGGGGAAGTGGGCTGGTGTGTCCCATGTGGTCATGACACTCCAGCAAGTGTGTCATGACCTGCAAAAGATTGAGAACCACTGAGACGGAAGGCAAGTACATCCTTTACTTCCTGTGCTAACTACTGCCTGTATTGTGGGTAGTACCATAACAGAAGCGCAGCTCCTGTACTGTCATTACTCCTCATCCTGTGCTTTTAGACAGAGGGAGGATCCCTGGCTAAGAATCTGTGACTTCAGCTATATAAACGAATGGTTGTTCAGTTCTCCTGTGGTTTTGAAAAAACTGAAGAAGAAAGTCATCTTGGGTTATGCTGATTTTTTTTCAGAATACAGAACAAATAAAAAAGGGATGCTTTTCATTTTGGTGCAAGGAAAACATACTGAAACATTTGTCTCAAGCAGTTGTAACCATTCATACAATAAAAGCAAAGGAAATACAGGAATGAAGCACTAGAACCACAGTACACAGAAAGTGTCCCCGTTACGCCACAGCCTACTGGTTAGAACACTCAACAGGAAGATGGGAAACTAAGGTTCAAATGTCCACTACAGAGTGGGGGCCTGAACTCAGGTCTTCCCCACCCCTGAAAAGTGCCGTAACCAGCAATCTGTGCCGGGGCTCAGGGTAATGTGTTAAAGTTTTTGCCAATTTGTGGAAATAACTAAATATTTTGCTGGAGTGGGGACTGGAAATTTGGTGTCTTCCTTCCAGATAAGCGCTCTAATGACTAAGCTATAGCATCATTCTCAGTCTCTTTGTGGCCCAGCTATAGGTACAGGCCAGCAAGGATTACTTCCCTTCATCCTCATTTCAATAGGAGCTTCTGAAACAAGAAGGATCCAGAGACCAAACTGCAAGTCACAGTTGCAGAACAACTACAGGTTGCAACTTGCTCAGGGCATATAGCAAAGATACTGGTGATCCCCCCTACAGACTTCCACAGCACTAGTTACAATTTAATGGTTGTTATAAAACATGGGTTTCACTTTTCTGCACAGGCCACAGATTAAGCAAGGCCAGTTCAGAGAATGCTTCCAAGCCTCAGGTGACTCCTGATTCATGGTGATCCTATCCCCTACCAAAGACATGTTGAAAATTGAGCCCTAATCTATAGTTGCTTTTGGTGGCAGTCAACAGATGGTATGCAAGATACTTAAAATACCTTAAAATGCCTTCCAGTCAGCTTACAGCAACTCCAGTTCCAGGAACTGATATGTCAGTTTCTGGAAAGGTCAAGCGTGTATACACAATCACTCAATCACACCCAGAAGATCATGCAGACAGTGGCAATTTTGCCTCCCTCAGCATAGACTCACCCCTAGACTATTTACTCCAGGATGGAGTGGATTGCAAGCAGCTTCCTAGGCACACCTCTGCAGTGACCAGTTGACTCTCCAAAAGAATCAACATTTCTCCATCTTATCTCAGCCACGGCTGAGGCACATCACAAGTTTTCCTCTCCTCTTTAATGGGAATTTACAAGTTAAGTTACTATTTCCCTCTCATGCCCTCTGCAGAGACACACAACAGTTCTGGACTTCTCCCTTATCCTCCCCAGCCCTATATAAATGACCCCCTTCCCCCAGCTGATAGGGCATAGCAATCTGGGGTAAACCGGGCAGTGAAGGTCACACATTAAACCTTGGGCCTTACAGCCAAGATGATCAACTGTATGGTTTAAAACAGGAGACAGCAGCACAACTGGGGCATGGTTTTATCTCCAAAATGCACTTAGAAGTATTGAGAGATTTAAAAGTCACGTAAATATTACCTTATCTTAGTTGTACAGAAAATCCCCCATAACTAATTGAGGTGCTGCAGGTTACTGTAGAATTGCAAAGATTTGATGACTCAAGCCAGTTATTAATCCTCAGGATATACACACAATGTCTACATTTACAAGTTATTTCAAACTAAGGAGGCTTAATTTGAAAAAAAAAATATTCCCTGGCCAAGGAGGCATTTTTTTAGATCAAATTAAGTAGTTCCTTCTTTCAAAATAAGGAACAGTTATTCAATATAATAAAACCTACTTTTATTTCAAGTATCACTTACTACGAAGTTATGAGATCAAATTAAGCCATTTTAAGCTGCTGAATAGGCTTAGTTCAAACCAATTTCCCTATTCTTTTACCTGCCTTCCTCTATTTTGAATTAGAGAGTCTAGTGAAGACTCTCTAGTTCAAATTAATAAAGCCCACTATTTCAAATTAGAGAGTCTTCACCAAACTCCTAATTCAAAATAATAACTTTGAAGTAGTGCTAATTTGAAATGACTTTGATTTCCATTCAAAGTAGTTATTTCAAATTAACTACTTTGAATTAATTTTGTAAGTATAGACAGACATACTGAGATCACTGTTACCATTGGACAAGTTCTACAAACTACATACAGACTTCGTAATTCAGTGGAGCAGAAGTCTGAGTTGGCCCATGTGATCCTGGGAATGGATAGTTTACCATGAGAAAGTAGCTGCTACTCAGTTGTTTTACAGCCCTAGCCCACTGAGCCTCAGAAGAGGTTAGGGAACTCATGCAAATCCACCACTTGCACTGGATGCTATTGATCATGGCCTGCCTCTTCCTCACTCAGAGAAAGCAAAATGTCCTGGGTCAAGGAAAGAAATACACTTAACAGGTGGTAGGGACGAACTCTTCTGTCCACCTTGATCCCAATTTTCCTCAGCCTCTGGGCAGTTAGGACCCTCTCCTTGCTGGCTGATAGCTAAACTTCCCCAGATGTCTGTCACAATTTCACTAACCACCACTCACACATCAGGCTCTCTCTGGCACACTCGCCACACTAACATCAATTTCCTGGACACCATAGGCAGCTTCAAAAATGGATAAGCAATCCACACATCACCACACTTACTTTCACAGATCCAGTAACCACCCCAGTCATACCATGAAATCTGTTATCTACAGTCATCTTCAGATACCAAAGAATATGCTCTGAAAAGAAAGTCTAGTATGTACACCTTAATACACTTAAAAACACTCACCAACCAACTACACTCTTGTAAAAAATCTCATCATGGAATGGGCCACCAAAAACCTGAAAACACCTGCTATAATATGTGGAGAAAAAACATCCACTGACCACACACCCCAAATGTCACTTACTATCCCACACCAGTACCGCATAGGGTACTATCAAGCTACTCATTTGATATTGACCACAATCCAAAAGAAATCTTTCCTAAAGTCCTCTTCTGGCCTCCACACAACATTGCCAGGTTCATCATCAGAAGCAAGCTCCCCTCACATGAGGACACACCAACTAACAGCAGAACCTGATTCTGCCAGAACAACAGATACAAAACTTGTACTTTTATCTCTACTGCTAAAATGCTCAATGCCTCCCAGAACTCACCCATCAAAATCCATGGTTCCACACATGCCTGTCACAACATATCATGATCCGAAGGGTAGCCATGTTAGTCTAGTTCAGGAGAACAAACAAGGAGTTCTGCAGTGCTTAAAGATTAAGCACATTTATTTAGTGCATGAGCTTGCATGGGAGAAAATCCCACTTCAGATGCTTAGAAGATGAGGGAAATTGTAGAATGGGGGGAAAATAAATGCAAGGAAATGTATGTCATGGGAACAGGTCACACTGCAACAGCAAATCAGTCTTTGTGCAAAAGAATTAATGGCCACAAAACTGGAATCAGAAACCACAAAAAACTAAAACCAGTGGGTCAGCGTTTCAGTCTTCATGATCACTCCATTAACAAATTTATTAATTGCTGTGCTCACACAAATGAATACTAAAATCAAGGCTTCAAAGAGAAGTTAGAGAAATTGAATTCATTTGTAAATAAATGTGTTAGTCTTTAAGTGCCACAGAACTCCTTGTTTGTTTTACAATATCATGTACCTCATCCAATGCATCAAATGCCCCAATAACAAGTATGTGAGTGAAACAAATCAATCACTATGCTTTCAAGTGAACTCACACAGAGAAATGATTTTAAAAAAACCTATATCATCCAGGGACAAACACTGTCAACAAAGTGATCACTTCATACCTAACCTCTCAGTCCTTGGCCACAAAGAAAACCTGCACGCTTGTAAAAGATGAGCCTGGGAACTTAAACTCATAACTCTGCTAGACACTAAAAATCATGGTCGCAGAGACTTTGTTTTTATGGCTCATTACAACAGTTTTTAACCTGATAACCCTTTGCCACATGACTGCAAAGGTTTTAATTGCATGCTTTATTTTAAGCCGTTTTTTGCAACATACTAACACCTCATACTTAATCTGTGATCTGTTCTATTCTATTTAGCTGTGACTTTTTGGTTATGCTTTCCAGATGAGAAGAGCAGCTCTGTGAAGACACAAAGGTGTTTGGTCCAATAAAAGATACTAGCTCACTCACCTTGTCTCTCTTGCATCACAAAATCATCACAGCCACAATAGCACAAAAAAAAGTACACTCCAATTAATTTGCAAACTAGGCAAAATTACTCAAGCAAGTTATTTATTTCAAATTATTTGTTCAGCTCTATAGTTTTCCTGTGGTCTGCCTTCATGGCAAAAACAGGAAGAGCACCAGAAGAATCTGTGTGCAACACCAATCAAATTAAACCCACCATGATGTCCCATGGTTGCAAATTTCAAGGGGGTTTGTAGCTATCTCAGGCTCCCTTGTGGATCTCACTTTACTGAAAATATGCACCCACTCCACTTCCTATGTTTCTGATTTTTGTTTTCCTAAAGGCTGATCAGTCTACACGTTGCTTTCTTCTATTAGAATAATAATCAGTTTAGTATTGCTAGTTCCTGCCCTTAACACGAAAGCACTTAAACCAAAATAATTGTGCATGGTGCTCCTAAATGTTGCATTTTTTTCTTAAAGCCCCAGCTAATGGACTTGAGTGATTATATCAGAAACCTAGATTCCACACAAATAACAGTTCCAAGCCCTCATGGTTGCAGACAGAAACTAGAATACCTGATCCATGAGTATTCTGTAAGGGTATGTCTACACTGGGAATTTTGTTTGAATTAAGGAGGATTAATTTGAACTAAATTAGTGCATGTCTACACTGGCTCTCATCAGTTCAAACTATGGAAAACTTACTTCAAAATAGTAAAACCTACCTTTAATTCAAACTAATGGTTACTTTGAACTTATTAGTTCAAACTAACCCAATGTAGATGCTTTAGTTCAAACTAGCCATTAGTTTGAGTTAATTGTGGTTCAACCTTCTTCTTCCCAAGGTACATGGCACCAGGGAGGAAGTGCCTTCCTCTTTTTATGAGATTGGGTGGGGGGATAGCCCTTCAGGGGGGCCATGTTACCACATTCCCATCATGCCCCCCCAAGCCAAACTAGCAAGTCCTGTGCATGGACATGCTAGTTCGATTTAGGTTTCTAGTGTGGACATCCTAGTCCAAACTAAGTTAGTTCAAATTAATCAAAATTAGTTTGCACTAATTAATTTGAACTCACTTAGTTCAAACTAGTGTTCTTAAGTGTAGACATAGCCATCAGCTCCAGAAACCAGAAGGAATGCCCTTCTCCTCCACACCCTCCCTTAAAAAAAACATGATATTTTCAGGCCTGGCTTTTTGAATGCTTGATGGTTGCAGAAGTCATTTAACTTAATTCAGTAATTTAGCAGACTAAACTAAAACAGCATATGCACCATTTGAATTGGTTTAAGAAAGACTACATTAGTGTTTCAATCAGCTTAAGTAACTAAATTTAGTTACAGCAGTGCAAGTTTTCTAATAGACATGCTCTAAATCTTTCATTCTGAGCCAAACCTGTAGCTCCAATGATATGTGAGTAAACACGGGCCTTTAAATTATAAATAAATCTTATGTTAAAAATATTTTCCAGAAATTTTACTTTCATAATTAATAAGTATCCATTTGAATGTACGTAATCCCCTTGGATTGAAAATTGGTTGTAAAGTCACATAGATGTTGGTGCATCAATTTTACCCAGGTCATGTTTTCAAATTTTCCTTCCAGGTCATGGCACCTGAAAAATTTTCACTTAAAACCCCAAAATGCAGCAAATTCTGGTTCATTTATAACTGCTCTAGAAGTCGTGATCCCAGAACCAGATCCCCAAAGGCATTCGGGTATATCCAACTCCCATTAATCTGAATGGGAATTAAGTCCCTAAATGCTTCTGAAGATATCCATCACAGTGCTTGTGTCTTAACATGACCCAGACTGAGGCTATAATTCCGGATCTTTCCCTAATTTGAAGGGCTAGTCCTTAGGAAAGCATACTAGGAAAAGTTCCTATAAATAGTCAGTACACAGGAGGGTTACCTAGCAAGAGAGAAAGTTGTTTCTTGGTGTTGATGAGAGCAGGAAAATCAAATTTTAAAAGAGTAAAACTCACAGCCTAATTACTCCTGAATGTTAGGATATCTGAACGTTGTAATTCAGGCTATTCTCTATACCTATTCGGTTATAGCAGGAACAATAAAAAGTAGTTTTCAAGATGGGATATAGTGGTGCCTTTTTCCCTGAACTCTCTTCTGTTCTAAGCTTTTGTAATGCAAATGTTCTGAAGTTAACTTTTTTTTAATATGGTGTTTAAATATTGTCTTGCCTGTAAAAATAATATAATGCATCTTATAATTAATGGTATACCATAACAGTATTGTTCTATAAGAAAACTTCATCTTAACTTTTTAATTACCAAAGTCAAACTCAATCTATATATTTCTAAGTTTTTCTTCAGCTTTTCATGAGCACAATCAACATATATCATCTATATCTATATCTAGACATAGATGTCATAGACAAGGAGAAAGTAAAACAGCAATAAGTTTCTCTTGCTTGGCTGTCAAATGCTGGAATCCATAGCATGCATTCAGCTCACATAGTTCAGGGAAGGCTCTAACTCAAAAATTACTGTTCTCATTATCAGAAGCCTCCCCACTAACCTGATATCTGGAAAACTCAGCAATAATCATTTCCATTCAGAGTTTGCATTTCTATCTGGGATATTGATCTCACAGGAAAAGAAGAGTGAGTGCACCAGTAACATAAAAGCAATGATGTATTGATTCCATACATCAGTTCAAAGGATTTGCAAAATAACACTGAATTTGGGGGGTAGAACCCCAAGGATTTAGAATGTGCTGATGGAAGGATGTCAACCCCCACTTTTTAGTGTTTGCTTTGGTTCTGGTGGCTGGGATAACTATACCTGTGGTTCCTGATAACTAGATGGTATTAAATTCTGATGGGTTAACATTCTATTGAGAGCATGGGATAACAAGCACCTACTTCCTTTTATTTAGCCAGAGTTATTTGCAGCTTCAGAATCTACAGGCCAAGATGTGTTTTTGTTCCATACTTTTCAGAAATGAAGGTTTTACCTTTTTATTCCCATCCCTGTCTTCCCTCTTCCTATTTCCCCAGCACCAACACAAGTGCTGAACAGATTAGTTACCCAGCAAATACATCTACTGTGAACCAATTTGTTCCAATCCCCTCTGAGAGCATGATAGGATGACAGCTATTGATTCCAGTTATGGCATTAAGTGTTCCTGAAGTGAACTAAGTGGCCAAAATGAAATGTGGTAGACCTGCTGTTCAGGTGAACCTTAGAAAAGAGACAGGACTCGACCCCCAATGTGCGTGGGCAGTAACATACAAGAAAAGTCAAGCTTGGATAAGATTGTTAAGGTTAAGGAACAACTCAGCAATTTTTAGGTAAATCAATTATTTAGAAACAATTTTTGTACTTAGAGACAAAAATATCTGATACTTGTAACAACCAGAAGACTTCATGGCTAAATTTATCTGTGGTTATTAGTCCCCTGTAGTCAATAAACTAACATGAGTGGTGAACTTGGCCCTTTATGGTTCAGATAAACTATCAAATTGCAAGTTTTATTTAAAACATAAAGGCCCATATGAATATAACTACATTCAAGAGGCCGAGGCCAGGACAGGACTAACTGGCTCGTGGCAAAGGCAGGTGCCGCTGCTCCAGCAGGTGCCAGCTAGCCCCCCCCACTCCTCTGGGCAGAAAGGACAGACCAGAGTGAGGGCAGTAGTGCCCTCTGGCCCCTAGCTCTCCCCCACCAGCTATGGGGACACAGGCTGGCAGGTGCGGTGGGACAGCCCAAGAAGGTTGTGTCCCATGGTTGGGGAGCCCAGGCAGGAAGTGGCCTTGTGGTGGGGGCAGCCCAGGGCCCCAGTCCGGTTAATCCAACCCTGCATCTAGAAGGTGGGGCCAGGAACCCACTTGTCCTTTATGGAGGGGAGAGGCATGAGGCCTTGGAAAGGTGCAAATGTATGCTTGGCCCCTGGGCCCTGGACACCCTCGGTATGCCACTGAGATTGAAATGGAAGAGAGAGATCATGGGAAATATCTCCCCCTTTTAAAATGTTCCTTCTCCCCTCTGCTTTTGCCCTTGCACCTCAGGGGACAGGTGACAATATCCTTCTATGGTCTCATCCATGTCAGAAGAAAATTATCTGTTCATGGTTCCAGGCTAGCCAAGGGAAGTGGAATGACTGACTTGAAAGTCCAATGGATTCTCCATTGATTCCCAGACCAGTCCTTTGTTTCTGGAAGATTGAGCTATATACATCTTGATGAGGCACGAACTGCCCCTCTGCTCCTGAAAAGTTTTGCCTGGACACGTTTCAAGCCATAAGGACCCATCTTTGGGAATTTTACATAGGAAAACTTCATTATCATACACATGATGTCACAACAAATGCACTACTATAACAGTAATGTTCCAGACATCATGACCATTCCAACAACATCTTATATGTATCCTTATATTCAACAATACACAAGCACACTGCAAGGTGAACATGGGGGTGTAAAAGAATCGCAGGAGAAAGAAAGAAACCTTGTGGTGAAGGCAGCACTTATTTTCCGGAGAGTGTGTGTACACATAGTGGGAGCAGAATAGAAGAGTTATTTGTGGGAGAAGGGCTAACTGCCAATCACAGCCTCACAACTTACTTTGAACATGAGTCACCACTGAAACTAATGATACCCTTTAATAGATTATGCACTATATACTGCTTTCAGCTGATGGAAATAATTTAGTGTTTTCAACTGCATATGCCATTATTCTCTTCACTACTTGAAAATTTCACCAGGACGACTTTGTATATCTTTGTGGTTCTAAGCATGTCTCATTTACCATTCTTTTGGTTTCTTTGTCTATCAGTGGAAGTCAAAAAGAGTCCACGAGAAAGGCCATGAATGCATGCACAAAATGCTACATCAGCATCTGTCACAAGGTATTTGACTTTTTAGAGAACTGAATCTTAAATTCATTTCTATAGTACAGTCTCCCTTCATTTTGTTTTCTCTTAAGTTCCGTTTGGTGGCTGGGCCCAATCTTATTTCTGCTGTTGTATCCTACAATGCTAACTCTGCCCACTCAGTCTCTTGTTTTCTCTTATTCTTCCCCATGAGTTCAGGGAATATTCAAAAACTAGAAGGCAAATAAATAACCCATATTTGTGGGGGGGGAGAGCTATTTATTTTTTATCTCAGTTTTTGTGTCAGTCGCATAATCTTTTGGTGGGTGAGGTAGAGATAGACTCCTAATTTTTTAACTTGTAGTTGGCACTGTTGATACCATCCTATGAAGCAGTAGAAGTCACTGCCTTCTAAAGTGGCAGCAAGGGAGATGGCAATACTCCCAAATAACAGACTGCTACATGCTTCAAAAGTCTTACAATACACATGCATCAGTAAAATAAACAGGGAGTCCTATGGTACTTAAAGACTAATACATTTAAATAGATTTGTTAGCCTTTAAGTACCACAGGACTCCTGGTTTGTTTTACTGAACTAGACTAACATGGCCACCCCTTTTGAATATGCATCAATAAGACACTTTTTTGTTCTTATCTTCCCACAGTGTTGTTCTGCTTTATATACACCAGTATGGTTAAAGTGGCACAACCCACTATAGCTACTGTTATATCATCATAAGGGTCTTTTATAGCAATATAATTATTCCTAACTATATAGTTATGAGACGAGGGATGGGTAATAGGGGTAATAAGGTATCTTTATATTGGTGTAACTGTCTATGTGTAAGGAAGCTTAGCCCAGACTAATTTAGCCCCTGGCTACACTAGGCTCTTCCTAGTCCAAACTAAGAAATTTCTTAGTTCGGACTAAGGAATGCTTAATTTGAACTTTTAAGTACCGGGGGTTAGTCCTGGCTTACGTGCTTAATTCAAACTTTAGTTCAAACTAGGCATGGGCAAGACTTGGGCTAACTCTTAGTTCAAACTAACCACACATTCTAGTTTGAACTAAGCATTAGTTTGAACTAGAACACATGGTTAGTTCAAACTAACCACCTCATGGTTAGTTCACACTAACCTGCAGTTAGTTTGAACTAAGCCCAAACTTTGTAGTTCAGACTAGCAAGTCCAAACGAAGTTTACCAGATGTAGACATAGTCATTGTGTCCAGATGAGAGGCTGTACAAATACAGCTATTCAAATAAAAAGAAAAAAACCCCACACCCTAAACACCATAGTCATATAAGTATAAAAACTGCATTAAGACAATCTCTACAAGGACATCTCTGACATTCTCTTATAATATGGAAAAACACTTGTAGTGATTCAAGCTGCTGAGTCAGAAATTCAATTCTTTAAATCACACCTGATTCATAAAAAGTGTTCACTCCATTTCCTTCCAATATTTCTTTTCTTTACATGGAAAAAAACCTGATGAATTTGTTAAAGTAAAGGTGCTTTGCCATGCCTCAATAATCACCCATCACCAAGCATAAATCCTTCTGTTATGCACTAGAGTAGGATTTTCCTAAAGAAGTTCTGTCAAGCAGAAAAGTGACATTTGCAGGCTAAACCTTCAAAAGTTTTATTACACAAGTTATAAAGTTACAGAAGAAGGATTCCAGCCTTTGAAGCATTTACTTGGAGGTAGGTGGGAAAGAAGCTGAGAGTCAGTGTAGGCAACTATTTTATGAGTAGGAGAGCTAACTTGGGTTGTGCAGAGCTACAGTCATCCGTGCTCCCAAAGGTCTGTAAACATGACCAACTGGCTGCCAGCTATACTGACAGGGAGGCAGGCATCCTCTTCTCTGTGGAAGAATGGGACAATCTGAGGCTATGTGCTAGCTTGATTTTAGTTCTGTTCCATCCCTGTATTCATGCCAATAAATATCAGAATGGGTAAAGCTGGGAGTCAGCCTTGTTCCTAAGAACAAGGAGCAAGCAAGTTGTGTTTTCAACTTTATGGGAAGTACTGCCCGACACCCCAGTGATAGGCCGGATAGAGAAAGATTTATATATGCACACCCACATTCTAATGGTGAGAGAGTATACAGGTGTGTGGATTATGCCCTTCCTTTTCTGTGGCTACTGCTACCAAACCTACTGGCAGAGACTATTTGCCCTTCGAATACATCCAAATGGTTTGTGTTTTCAAAGAATGTTCCACAACGAGAATGTTCCTGCTCTCCCCTACAAATAAATGTTTGATCCTTTCCTTTGTAAGTCATTCTGTGGCTTGTAAGCTACCCCAAAGCTGTCACTTTGAGTAAATCTTCCCATTACACCAGGAAAACCACACAGATTAGCTTTCAGTCTCTTGGGGCTGAGAATGTAGGATGGGTTTGAGACTAATGTCATTAACTTTCCCTGGTTGAATCTCTATTAATCATCCTCTCCCATCAAGCTCCCCAAAATACTCATTTTAATGCAGAAGGGCCTCACATCTTAAATTATGATTTCAACAGCTTATATTAAAGAGCAATATATTGTATTAATAAATCCAAACTGGTTATTAGAAATCTATTTATTGATGCCTAGCTATAACCTAGTTGTGATGCACTGAATTTATCCTATTTATGATTTAGTCAGGCTTTGAGTATTTGTTTCAATATCTGTACAGGCCAGAGACAACAACCACTGCTGCTGTACAAACATCTACAGTTTGACCATTAACTTCTGAGTACATTATTTTGTTAATAGCCATTTCGTAATTAGAAATTAATCTTCAAAACCATTTTTTAGTCATTGAGTTTTATGGGAGATAAAGAAAGCCAGGTCTTTTTTAGGATATTAGACATACAGTTCTTTAGGAATAATATTTCATACCTGGTATCCTCATTTAAGACATTGCCAAGGATATCAGGTACTTTTGCAACAAGGCAAAACACCTAAGATCTCTTTCAACATTCCTTTTTGCACACAAAAGTGAAACATGAAGTCCCTTTTTAGATCTCAAATTGTCTGCAACTGATTATCTCTTTACTCACTGAGGAAATGTGTCCAGACTGTAAATGGAGTTACATGGTGACATAAGTAATGGTGCTATCATCAGGAGATAATACGATGCCATTACAGAGTTCCCACAATCATGCAATACTGTTTCCTATGAAAATGTCAGTGGACAACATATGGCAAATTGCACTGACCATAAAATTGATATGTGGGGCAGTAATAATGTTAAATGTTAATGCAGATGTGTTTCTAGCACAGATACTGCTTATAAGACCAAATTGAAAACTCTTTCCTTAATTTTCACTCTGCCCCTCTTTAGACAAAATTACTATGACAGTGAGTGAAAGTTTACTATAGTAAGGGCTAAGTAAAAAGGGACCACATGGTTTGGCCCATTTTTAGGGCATTGAACTGCTGCTTCATCTCCTGTGTACCAAGTACACACTGAGTATAAGTGCTCTTTTAATTCTGCCTAACAGACAGATTTCATATATGAGAAGGAAGATAGGGTTTTCCACTTGCTGAGTGCATGCATAGGTTCGTTCATGTTTCAGTCCTATGCTATATTGCCTACAGAATCTGGTAAGGGCTTCTGAATAAATGATTAGCCTGCTTATTAAAGACTGCCTTGCTTATGAAGTGTAAGTATAAACTGCCACATTTACTATGAGATATTCAAATCTATACTACTACTACATAAGTAAGAATCTATATTTCCATACAGATACCCATTACGACTTAACTCTGAACGATCCATCACCAGCTTATTCTTCCAGTATATCCCATTTTTACTATTTGAAGATTTGCTTTATCTAAAGATTCTGTCACAGACCATAGCATTTATCATCCAGATTTGGCTCCCATTGCAGTAACCGGAAAAACTTTGATTCAATTAAAGTATCGGACCTTAAATGTTTTGCAGTCAACAGTCAGGTCTAGCTTTCAATTATTCATTGAATAGAGCGTCTAGAACGTCAGACGTCTAAATCTAGTTTAGGAAAAAAACACCATTAATACAAGATCTAGACACAGTAATTTCTGAAGGGTCAATATACTACTTGCTAAAAACACTTGCCTCCTGAATTCAGATGAAATCAGGAATTTTTTTATTTTTTTTTAACGCCTGTGCAATAAGAGCTACCACAACAGACCATTTCTAACGACATCGTGTTTCATTTCAATATAAGTTTATTTTGACAGACTATTTTTTGTCATCTAAAACTTATATAAATTTTCTTTTTTAAATAGTAAAATTATTACAAGAATGACTAAAGGAAATAATTTGGGATAATAAGACTGATACTGTAGATAGGATTCAACAGCAGTGAATCAATCATGCTATTTAAAATGTTAAAATACATGTATTATATCTTCTGAATACAAATATAAATCTAATTTCTGTAACTTTATTTATAGACTGAAAGAGACCATTGTGATCATGTGACTTCCTCCCTAACACAGACTATGGAATTCCATCTAGTAGTTTCTGCATCACACTCATAACTTCTTTTGGCCCTAGGGTATGTCTTTTAGAAAGACATCCACTCAAATGTAAAACTGCAAGCAATAGAGAGTCCACCATGCCACCAAAAGAATGGTTCCAGTGTTTAAAAAATCTGCCCCCATTTCTAGTCTGATTTTGTATATCTTCACCTTCTACCCATTGCATCTTTCAATGGTTTTCACTGCTAGATTTTAGGAAAAAAACCCATCAGTAATTTTTCCTAATGTACATACTTGTAAATTATGAACACATCAACCTTCATCCTCCTTTTTCATATATTAAATGCATGAAGCTTTTTATAGCTCTCATGGCAAGGAAGAGTTTCCAGACCCGGAATCATTCCTATAGGTTTCTTCTGAACCCTTCCTGTTTTACAGCATCCCACTGTAATCGTAGACTTGAGGACTGGACACAATATTCAAGTAATGGTATCATCAGTCCCGTAAATGGTCCCTTCTCAATATCCCTCTGTTTATATTTCCAAACATGACATGTACCATTTTTAGTCATATCATGAGCTTGTGGTTTATTGGTTTTCCACTTAGCCCTAATTCTATTCCCTTCTGCTTTCCAGGATATATTTCACCATCCTGGAATTGTTACCTACATTTTTTGCTTCTAGAAGTCTGTCCTGGCATTTGTCTCTATTAAATTATATATACGAATATTTTCTTGTTACACACCAAAGATTTTATTGTAGCAGGCTCTTTGAAAGGCAATATGATGCATGTATGATCCTGTTATTTTTAAGAAACTGTTGAACTTACATTTTGTGAGAAGCTGCTGAGAACTCTTTAGTCAGCCCATTTTGGAACTTATCAAATACTAAATAAGTTTAACAACTGTTAGCTAGTTTTCTTATGTTGATGCTGAAAACAGTTATAACCCATTTTTCATAATACAATAGCTGTCCACAGCTATGTCACCACTATGAGTTAATGGTACAGTTCTGAGCTCACGTACACACTCTTGTTCTAGCTCCAGAATAAAGAGCAGTGAAGCCATAAAAACATGGATGGCAGTGGCATAGGGATAGCTTAGCAATGTCATGTATAAACCTACCTGAACCCCACAGATACATACTCAGAATGGCTAAGCCATACCTCTGCTGCTGTTACTCATGTTATCAGAACTACTCTACTATTTATGCTCTATGAGAACTAGTTAAACTGTATATACATCAGCTGGAAATCACACCCCTAGGTCTAAGTGTATACATAGACTAAAATATATGGTTTTTTTCTTCCAAAGTTTCCTGTGCTTTGTCTGTGCAAAAGTGAACTTTCTGAAGAGTGTGTACAAAATCTCTCCAATTCTTTGAATTACAGTAAAAATACACAGATTCAGGCAATAATTTTCAAAAGGTAAGTTCCTTAATTTAGGCTCTCGCATTTAAGGTTCTGAATACAAGTCACCCAATTCCCAGAGATAGTTTATCCACTGGGGATGCAGGTGCTCAGCACTTCCGGAAGTCAACTCAATTATATTTAGGTTCAAAAATATGATAGTTAAATACCTAACAAATCACAAAAAGCTATGATCTAAGGGCAAAATTTTCAAAACCACCTTAGTAACTCAGGAGGTGGGCTGGATTATAGCAGGGGCTACAGAGGCTGAAGCCCCGGGCCCAAGCCAAAAAAGGAGCTCCAGGCTTCAGCCCCTAAAATCCCTGCCCAGCCCCACCTTGCCCTATTCTGTACCTATAGTGCAGGTGCTAAGAGCTCTCCTGCCCTTCCAGTGCTATGGATGGCGAGTAGGGTGTGGAGCAAGAGACTAGGCTCTGTATTCCTGCTCTGACCCTCGGCCAGCTGGTCCACCTCAGGGGCAGAGCAGCGTGGGCAAGCACCTGTTCACTCCACGCAGAGGGAGCGCGGGCCAGCTGGCTTGCACTTTATTCTCCACCACTCCGTTTGGCCTTCCTAGACCCATGGCCCTGGTGGGGGGCTGTGCTGGGGGCCATGCCACATGAAAGCCTGCCCTACCCCCCACTCCTTAGGGCAGACTAGCTGTAACAGGGCTGGGGTGGGAGGACCTTTTGGCCCCCGCCTCCCTCATGACAGACCTTCGCACTGGGCGGTGGGAGCCCCATGGTGGGAGGCCTAATTGGGCAGCCTAGGGCCCCCAGGCCATTTAATCCAGCCCTGCCCAGGAGCCTAAATCTCACTGAAAAAAATCAATAGGGTTTGAACATCTAAGTGTCTTTTTGAAGTTTAAAATCTTAGGCTTTCAATGAAATTAAGGCAAAGATGCTGAGGCACATTTGAAAATTTTATCTTTAAGTAGTTCATTTTAAGTGATTTTAATTAAACAAAAGTATGACCACTTAAATAATTTGAACTAAATACATACATTATAGAATCATAGAAATTTGGGGCTGGAAAGGACCTCAAATGATCGACTAGTCCATTCCCCTGAACTGAGGCATGACTAAGTGTAAGTAGGCCACCCCTGACAGGTCTTTGTCAGCTGACAGTTAGGTATATACAAAATTAAATTATAATTGTTCTTGTTTTCTTAAAAGAAATATCCAGAGCATCTACTATGGAACGTGTAAGCTTTGTGAAACAATTACACGTAGCATAGTAGATGCTCTGGATATTTCTTTTAAGAAAACAAGAAGTGCAATATATGGCAGTGGCATACTTCAGCCTCTTAAGTAACAAATTATAACAGCAGTCCCTCGGTTAATTCCCAATTAAGTTCTGACTTGTTCAACTTCCACCTGCATTAGAGCAGGTAGCCGCTACAGCCATGATTCCCGACATCTCCTCATTCCTGTGCTTTTTGAAAGATTCCAGTCATTTCCTGTATATGCAGGCCTTGCTACATTATTACCTTTAAAAACAGGATCACATAAGAAGGGGTTAAAGACCAAGATCTATCAGTAACTTCAGATAAAGAATAACTGCCCACTTAAGTGGTGTATCACTCCTTTCCCCAAGTATTAGGTTGCTTCTCTCCTGGATTCCAGATGAAGTTTAAGATGTATTTTTTTTACCTATAAAGTCCTAAATGATCCAAGACCTACCATCCTGAGGAACCACCTCTCTCTATATGGGATACTCCATAGAGGTCTATGAACTATGAACTCTTGGCTTAAAAATGAAAAGATTGGCGGCTTGGTGAATTAAGAAGACTCTCTGGTGTTGAAATTCATTCTTTCACTTGGTTTGAAATAGCCCAGAATTGTTGACCTTTAAAGCATGTAACAAAGATTAGGCAGAGGTTAAAGACCTCAATCACTCAACCTTCCTCAAAGATGGAGGTGAAGTCGGGGATGCAAGTAGTACTCTTATGTTGTTGTTCATTTCAGTATGTGGCAGGGATTGATCTAGGATGGGTTCACTGTTTTTAGGAATGGTTTTATAACAGCTAAACTAGTGAGTAAAATGACAACACTAGGACATACCAAGGTAATTTCCAGACTAATGAGGAGCTGTGTCACCTCTGCCCTGCAACCATAAGTGCCTTACGTTGCCTTGCTGAAGTAGCTCCTACCTGGCCACTCACCAACAGCCTGACAGCATGCAAGCCCCATTCTGAGCATCTGGGAATAACCACAGCCTGTCAGCCACACACCGGCTCGCCTCTGCCTCAGTGTGACCCAGCCCATCCCCCAGTCCTAGCCTTTCCCCCAGAAATGTATGTCCTGTACTGCTCAGCCCTCCCCTGGATAATAGAAGTTATATTAAGTCTGTTCTTTCTTTAATAGAAATCACACGCACAAAACTTGTCACCCCAAATGGTGCTTCCCAAGCACTTCAATTTAAGCACACATTTTTATTTGTTTTGAAAATTCTGCCTATTATTTTCACTTGGTGACCCCTATTTCTTGTGTTAAAAAAAGGAGCACACAACGCTGCATTTACTTTCTTCACACCAGTCATAATTTTATAGATCCTCTTAGTTGTCTCTTTTCCAAAATGAAAAATCCCAGTCTGATTAACCTCTCCTTAAATGGAAGCTGTTCCATACTTCTAATCATTTTTGCTGCCCTTTGCTAGTCCTTTTCCAATTCCAATATATTTATTTTGAGATCACGTGACCAGGTCTGCTTGCAGTATTCAAGATGTGGACATACCATGGATTTATAAGAAAAAAAATGATATTTTCTTTCTTATTGTCTAATCCAATGGTTCCCAATTTTTGACTCAAGGGCTAGAGGTATTTTTACAACCTTTGAAGGTCCACCAGTCTCCACTAGCAGGCACCCTCCCCTTGTAGCCAGACAGAAGGGAGTCATTAAGGAGGCTGGCTCCTCACTAATTTCCCTTCTCCCTGGCTGCAGCAGTGAAGCACCATGCATCCTGTAGCCTGTGCACTACACTTGGGTCCCTGGGCAGTGGTGGATAAAAGATCAGTGCTCCCCTCCCTCTGCCTACAGCAGGGCCCCCAGTGCAATGTTCCACACAAGTTGCACTCATGCATGGCCATGCAACAGCCATCTCACACACGTATCACAGATACACGTGCACAGTTTCTTACATAGATTGCCAAGTCACCAGTACTGACCCTTTACAGTACAAAAGCATTCATATAATGCATGCTGTCCAGCCCTACAAAAAATTTTAATCTTCAGCAGCTCCAGAGCTCCAGCTGCTGGGAGAAGAGTGGAGGGGCAGCAACACTCTGGCACCAGCATGAGCTGCCGCTCTCCCTTGCCTTGCCAGGTCCAGCAGAAGTTTGGGACCAGCACATGCTGCTGCTGGATCTCCAAGAGAGAAGAGCAGCAGCAGCAGCTCACACTGGGACCAGAGTGCTGCCGCCCTTTTGTCTCCTTCCCAGTTTCAGCAGCTGGGAGAGGGACAGGGGGTGACTGTATTCTGGCCCCTGTGCGAGCTGCTGTTCTTCCTTCCTCTGCCAGGTCCAGCAAAAGCTCAGAACTGAGGCGGGAGGCAGTCAGGAACTGGCGGGCTGGAAAACAGGCACCCATGGGCCAGATTCAGCCCACAGGGTCTGGTTTGCCCACCTCTGTTCTAGATATCTCTGGAAAAGGAAATCGTGATTTCCATTCATAGCACAAAATGTCAAAGTGTACAGCAAACAGTTTGGTGCATGACAAGCACAGTGATGTCAAGAAACGTAAAGCTCCTGGAGGTTTTTAAGCAATCATGGCTAACTGAATTAATTGAAACAGACTGTGGAATCCGGAGCACTGCAGCATGTCAAATTGGGTCAGCTATTTTCTAGCTCTGAGGACAATGGTGTACTATGCTTTTCATGTGCAGAAGCCAAGTCCAGCTGTGATTTTGCTGAAAGAAAGATGTGCAGTCCATGCAAGATTGACTATTTAAAGAGATATCACAATCAGAAAGTCCACATGAAGGGAGTCTGCAAGTTGCAAAGAATTAAACTAAGAAGTGGAATAAACCATTTAATGAAGGATTCTGCTAATGACAGGAAGACTAGAGTAGATTTCAATGAGTGCCAATGTAGCCAAGCTGAACAACTGGTAACATTGATAGACAGTGTACTGCTTGCCATTTCCATGAATTCTTCAATACTGTCTGTTCAAAATATTCATGACCACATGGCAAAATACTTTACACTTCCAGAAAGCTGTTGCAGTAAGAATTATGCATTCAAATGTGTTGAATGCATTAACCATGTCATGTTGTGAAATGTGATGAACGAAATTCATGATGCTACATATCACACCTTCATTGTAGATGAAAGTACTGACATTACAGTAAGTAAAATGTTGATTCTGTACACAAAATATGATTTCTCCAAAATGCAGAGTTACAAAACGATGTTTGCAGGAATCATGCAGCTAACTGTGGCAGTCAGTCAATTTGTACAGCTATAGAACAGTTCTACATGGACAACAAACTGGATCTGCAAAGAATGATAATGTTCATGTGAGATGGAGCTTCAGTTATGTTGGGCAAACATAAAGGAGTTGCAGCATTACAGAAGCAAGAAATTCCACATCTCATTGAACAGCATTGCATAGCTCACCAGGAAGCTCCAGGCATTGGTGTTGCCTGGAAACATGTGTCTTTGATGAAAGCCATAGAAACACTACTTCTGACTGTCTACACACGATTCAGCAGATCATCAGTCAGGAGATCATGATTTGACAAAATGGCCAAAGTTGCAGAATGTGATGTAGTTGCATTTAGGTCACTGAATAAGAAAAGATGCTTATCATGACATTTTGTGGTAATGGCATTGATTAGAAATTATGGAGCACTGTTCCAATATTACTCAAAAGGAAGTGACTGATGAAAATGATCCTATAGCCAAGAACTGATGGACTATGTTACAGAATCCATAAGTCCGTGTTTGAATTGCAATTCTGAATGATGTTTTGGACGAACTGGCAGAATTGTGTTCTATCTTCCTGAGAAGCTGCATAACACGACTGGCGACCTTCACATTTGCTAAAACCAAGTTAGGGAAGCTGAGAGCACCATATCTGGGTGACACTGCACACTTTAGCATAGAAGTGAAAAGAATTATTGCCAGTACTGAATATGAAGTCAATACTGATGAAGTCCTAGGCTTTGTCAAGCAACTTTGTGACCATCTCAAAGACTGTTTTGCAGATGGTGAATTGAAAGAATGGGTTGCATTTGATATGTCAGCATTAAAGCATGGAAAACAAGATTACACATTTGGTAATGAAGAGGTGTAGAATCTGGTAACCAAGTACAACCAAGATTCTGAAACTGCCACTTCTGCCTCATTGTCAAGGGTCTGCTAATGAACTAGAATAATCAAATGTGACAATGGATGCAATAAAAATGACCACAGGATACATTAATTCCAGTTTATTGTGCTGGAAAGGTAAAGGATGGTACACTAAAAATGTTCTTAGACATTGTTACATATATATTGACAGATATGCTCACATTCCTGGCCCATTTGGTTGATGTAAGTGGCATATTTTAAGTAACTAGTGCAGATGCTGAGCAAGGCTTCAGTCTAATGAACAATATAAAGACAAAGTCTTCTATTAGGTTGGAGTTTTCGGATCTAGATATGCTAATGTACAACAAATCATATTTAACTACTGGATTTGAGGTCAACCTTGACTGTGAATATATATTCTGGAAACGTGATAAAAAACAGGCTACAGAAACTGTGAGGTGTACTGAAGATGATGGCAGAGGCTAGATAGGCAGCAAATGGCATTGTCTCACATTTGTTTAGGAAATCAATGGAACTACAGTATTTTGGTTTAACAGTTTTATTAAAGTTTGAATGCAAAGACATCATCTATGCATTTCTTTTGAATTAAAGTACTTATGGATGCTGGTGCTTCTGGCCCCAAAAATCTGCTGCTTCCCTGCCCTACGCTGGCCTAGCTATCCTGTTGCCCGAAAGCTAGAGAAAAAAAAATAAACTGCTTGTTTTGGACTCCCTGGCTTTGCCAGTTAAACCCCTTGCATGCCTTTTTCCCAGGCAGCAAAAGAAAAAAGAAAAAGAAAAACCAAAAAGCAAGACAGGAAGGTGAAGAAAAAAAATTCTCCCAAAATATCCACTACCCCACAGGAGAAAAAAAAAATGTGTCCTTTAAAAAATCCTGAGGTTTGTACTTCTGGTTCAAAAAAGTCCACACCGCTATGCCACCATGTCAAGGCTTTTTCCCCACTCTGGCACTCTGAGTGCAGAAGGTGGGGGCCCGCAACAGGCCAGAAAAACCAC
>ML682059.1:3529472-3559178 GCA_007922195.1 Podocnemis expansa
CTCCAAGGCCTCCAATTCCTGGCCTTGGAGTGGTATCGCTGCCACCACCCAAATGCAAACAAAAACCTCTTGAGACCCAGGAAGGCGCACTTGGGAATTCCTCCCTGTGAGGTACTTGCAATCCTCTTTATTCCTCTCTCAGGAAAATGACTGAACTCCAGCTGCAATATGAGCTGGAACTGGAACAGGGTTCCCTCTAGTAGCTGCCTGTGCAGTCTAAGGCACGGGCACACAAACCTCTTGCCTCTCAGGACACAGAACCAGAACTTAGTTAAAAGGTAAACTCTTTAATCAAAAAGAACAGATGATAAACACAGAGAGTTGCTTCTCTGGGAATTAACTTAGGTAGTTACAGGGTAGTGGGATGGGGGTTGGGTTACATGTGCTTAGCACAGAGAAATCCAAAAAACAAGCCAAAACCAAAGAAAATACCCTGACCGCATCTAAATAAACATTCCCTGTTCTACTCACGCCTGGTCAGTACCAAACTTAACTTATCTTTGGTAAGGATGTTGCTGGATTCTTCCTCAGGCCCCTCTGGCCTCCTCCTGATCCTTCCAGGAGCTCTGCTACATCCAAACAGCCCCAGGCCAGGCTGCTGTTACCATTCAAAAAGCTGTGCTTCGTTCCTATTGGCTGTCCTGGGACTCACTGACCAGAGTGTTAACCCCTTCCTCCCCAAGGGTTATTACAGCATGGATGTTTTCAGAGAGCTATTCCAAGATCTCTTTCTTTAGGGGTAACAGCTAATTGGGACCCTATCATTTTATATGTATAGTTCAGATTATGTTTTCCAATGTACATGATTTTGCATTTTTCAGCTTTGAGTGTCAGCTGCCATTTTGTTGCCCAGTCACCCAGTTTTGTCTAACCCTTTTGTAACTCTTTACAATCTGCTTTGGATTTAACTACCTTGAATAGTTTTATACTCTCTGCAAATTTTGCCACATCACTGTTTTCTTCTCCTCCCCCCCCCAGATCATTTATGAATATGTTGAATAGTATTTGTTCCAGTAGAGACCCCTGGTAGACTCCACTAATTATCTTTCTCCATTCTGAAAACTGACCATTTATTCCTATCCTCTGGTTTCTATGTTTTAACCAGTTTCCGATCCAGGAGAGGACACTCTCTTTTATCTCATACCAGCTTACTTTTCTTAAGAGTCTTTGCTGAGGTATCTTAAAGGCTTTCTGAAAACGTAAGAACACTATATCGACTGGATCACCTTCCCCCACATGCTCATTGAACACTTACATCTTCCTCTGTTCCATTTTTAAATATAGAGTATTTTGCTCTTCTCCAGGCCTTTGTGACCTAGTTGTACTCAATTAATTCTTGAAGATAATCACTAATGGCTCTGAGATTCTTTCAGTTTTTCAGACCATGCTGATCTAAATACATGTAATTTATTTGAATATTATTTACCAGTTCTTTTCCCATTGTGACTTGAGGTCCTTCTCCTGTGTTATTAGTAGCTACATCAATGGTACTGAGTGAGAAATGTCCACTGCTGGGGTATAAGAGGAGTACAAGTCTCATTTTCACTCTAGACAGATGAGATACAAGGGAACACTTCCTGTTTTCCTATTACATGCAGCAAGAAGAAACACCCTGAAGAGTAAAATTCTTAAATTATATCTGTAAAGAAATCACCAAGTTTGGTTTGCTATGACTTTTCAGATCATATTATTGCATCTGCATTTTAGGCAATCTCTGAAGACATCAAATCATTTGCCAATCCTCAGTGTTTTATCCTTTTTAGTGTTACTTTAAAATCCACCCAGACATTCACAATGGAAGTTGATTTGATAGACACTTTAAGATGTTTGGGATCTCATATAATGAATGGAACATATGTCTTTATCAACAACACTACACAAATACTTAGTAGTCGCAGAAACAAGGGATGTGCTAAAAAATATTCAGTGCAACTATTTGGTGTTTTGACAGACAATGAACGTGCAGATCAGGACTGGATCACTAACTAGCTAATAAAAGAGGAGCCAAATTCAAACTACATAGTTTATTTATTTATTTAAGGAGTGTAAAGAATAACTTTTTCCCCCATTTTTAGATGTTCTATTTGTTATATTCAATATACACTCACCTTTCAAGAATTGATAAAATTAACACAGCAAGTGTTAATAGAGCAAACCTGTAGACATCCATTCCATGTCAGGCTGGTGACAAACATCTGGATCATACAAGTGAAAATAATCTATTTAAGTTTACCTCCCCTGTTCCACTTTTAGGCATGTCATTTCTTGTCACTAGGAAGTACATTGGCTGAGAAGGTCAACATGTCTGGGAAGAACCTGTGGACTTCCTCCCATCCCCTTCCCCAAATGTACTACAGTAAATTCGAAAACCTGTCAAAGTGCTGTAGTTCTGGGGAATCTCTGGGGACTCTTCATGCCTTTGACTATCAGTAACATGTAAAAAAGAGTAGATATAGTCAAAATCAAGTTGGACTTTTCCAGTTATGATCTTGAGGTACAACACGTAAGACAATCATCCACACATCCATCAAGTCCGGCACACTGCTTCCATCAATGGCCAATGACAAATAAATACTTGATAGAAAGGAACAATAAATTTCTGTTGATCAATTCTGTAATAGTTTGCCATTACGAAAAGTTTCATCTTAAAGCCAGGCAGACAGTAATTGCCTTATGCCTAATGTATGAGGATTTCAATCCATTGTAAACAATCAAAAACAGCAAAAACAACAAGGAGTCTGTGGCACATTTAAGGACTAATCAATAGAGTATTCCTGCTTGCTGGAAATACTGACCATCTTAGATCATATTCCCAATTTGTGAAGGTACATCCTCATGTTAAAGGTGATGTGCTACCAAAGACTGAATCTGACAGCTTGGAAAGAGGTCTTTCTCTTCCTAAACACTTCTGTTTCATTGTTTGTTCTACTAGCAGAGCAAATATTATGAAATCCCAGAAAATCAAGAAATTCTTACCAGCTTTAGAACTAGCAAATCAGAATGATGCCAGCAAGATTTATTAATGTATCCACCACATTTCAAAGAAGGAGGACAGAGTTAGGGGAAGAATTAGTGAGCATTCTTGTTCAGACTGAATTTGTCTAGCATCCACTTCTAGCCACCAAACTTTTTAAACTTTTGCCTGCAACATCAAAGAGCCTTCTAGTATAAAATTTTCTGTCCCCATGTATATACTTAGACTGATCAAGTTCCTCTTTCACCATCTTCTTGATAAGCTACAAAACAGATATGTCAGAAACAGTATTCAAATGCTATGGGCAACTTCTATATCATCATAACAAATAGTAAGATTTTATAGATAAGCAGATCATGACTCACAAGTAAATGTCCCAATTTGTCAAATATTTGGTGATGTTCCAGAGCAATTGTTATGAAGTATTGTTTTTAGTCCTGTCACCAGGAATATATGAATGTAACACCAGAACTGCACATGTTCCACATAACACTTCACAATGATAGTTGGTGACACAGTAACTTGATTGCCAAAGGTGTACCATCATTATCTCTACTCAGTCTACAGAAATCATTTCCAAAAATAATCTATAGGTTTGAAAGAATGCTATAAAACTTAATAGAAAATGATCTTTTGATATTGTAAGTCTTTGACATAATTTAATAAAGAACTATAGTCCTGTTACAGAACTCTGTAGGATAGGACATGAACAATTGAAAACAAACAAGGAGTCCTGTGTCACTTAAAGACTAACAAATGTATTTATTTCCTGAGCTTTTGTGGGAGCAAAATCCCACTTTGGCAGATGCTTTGAAGATAGGGGAACTTACAGAATGGAAGGAAATAAATGAAGGGAAGTGTAAGTCATGGGATCAGCTCATGCTGTAACAGCAAATCAAAGCAGTTAAGATTCCAATGCTGGGAAACAGCTTATAAAGGAAGATGAGGTTCAGTTCCCAGCATTGGAACCTTAACAACTGCTCCCATCTTTAAAGCTTAATAACTGTTCTCCCATCTTCAAAGCATCTGATGAAGTAGGGTTTTCTCCCATGAAAACTCATGCAATAAATACATTTATTAGTCCTTAAGTGCCACAGGACTCCTTGTGTCTTTTACTGAACTAGACTAACACAGCTAACTTTTTGGAACCTACTGAAAAGTTTGATAGGGAATGATAGTCAGCAAGCTTTATGAGTCTAACAAACTGACAAGTTTCATTCATGTTTATATAGAGTTTGCATCCATAAAAGAGTGTTGTCCTTGTGCATCAGTAGTAACATTAAGTATTGTCCTTCCAGTAACAGTCAGCCTCTACAAATGACAGCCTGCCAAAGCTGCAGTAAGAAAGCTTTGGATTCAAATCCAGGAAAGCTAAAATCATAAGTTCTTCATGGGAAATATTTTCTCTTCAGAGCCTCCACAGTACAGTATGGGACACACCACCCCACTTCATCTTCATAAAGAAGCCCATGATTCTGCTCAGTAAAACTGCTACCATGTAGATACACACAACACATTACAGACTAGATCCTGAACCACTGAAAACTGTTACAGCTTTATTTAATGCAATTGAATTATGACAATTTACACACCTGTGTTTCACTAGGATAGTGAAGAATGATGGAGGGTTTAAGTCCTGTAGTTAATTTTATGGAGATGCTTACGGGGGAAAGGTGAATGTTTCAAGATAGCAGATAATCTTTCTAAGACTAGCAATCTTATTCCCTGAAGCACAATACTTTATTACTTCTAACTTGTATGACTGTAAATGTTCTCAGAAAGTTAACCTGCTCTTTTAAATTCCATCTAGTCAAAATTAAATACTCATCTTTCAACAGTGCATTGCAAAGGCTTCTACATAGTAGATATGTCCAGAAAAAGTTTAAAGAAGAGGAAACCACTAGGGTTTGATAGCTTTGTGGAATGACTTTTAACCTATAGAATTTAAACAGAGAATTGTTTTCCTGCAGTTGAATATCTTAGACCAGTTTAAGATTTCTTCAGGATAGGTTATTACATTTGCTATTACATTCAATATATTTTTGCATAAAGACTCTGTATACCATTTCTGAAACATTTTCTTTTATTTCTGATAAATGTAAGCAGGGGTGTCACTGGCGCTGGGCACCCCTCAGCATGTGTCCTGAGTCCCAGCGGCAGTGCCCTGGATCTTCGGCCCAATCAGGCCAGGGATTCGGGGCCCGGCTGGCCGCCCAGCCGGCCCCACCCCGGCCAGGGATAGGGCCAGGCGGGGCTGCACCACCATGGGCGACTAGGCCACTGCCAGGCCGGGCCAGAAGCGGCTGCAGGCGGCCAGGCCCCGCACCACTGTGGCTGCGGGCAGCGAGGCCCCCGGATCCCCGGATAGGGATGGGGATGCTGTGGCCACAGGCAGCCAGGCCCCAGATCCCCGGCCAGGGATCCGGGGCTCAGCCAGCCACCCGCGGCTGCAGCAGCCCCGTCCCCAGCTGGGAATCGGGGGCCTGGCCACCTGCAGCGGCGGCGGTGGCGTGGGCGCGGGCCTGGCCTTCTGCAGCCACTTCTGGCCCGGCCTGGCCATGGCCTAGTCACCTGTGGCAGCACGGCCCCACCTGTCCCTATCCGTGGCCAGTGGGCGGGGCCTGCCAGCTGGGGGTGTGGCCTGGGCCCGTGCCCTGGGTCCCTCCCCGTCCCAGCGACACCCCTGAATGTAAGTGCTATCAGGGGCTATGTCTGCATCTACTTTTTCAGTTCAGACTTGCTACTTCAAACTAAAAAAATCTGAGGTTAGTCCAAAGTAACCTCGGGCTAGTTTGGACTAACTGTGGCTTTTCAGGTCAAACTAGCTAAAAATCCTAGTTGAAAATAACATTTTAGTTCAAACTAGAACACGTGGCTAGTTTGAACTAATGTCTTAGTTTGAACTTCTTTAGTCTGAACTTTCCATTCTTTTGGGTTTCGGCCGTGCTTAGTTCAAACTAAAGTTTGAACTAAGCCTGCTAATCTGAACTAATCAGGGGTGCTGACTAGTTCTGACTAAGCATTGCCTAGTCCGAACTAAGAAATTTCTTATTTCGGACTAGGCAAAGCCTAGTGTGGCCCTGGGCCAAATTAGTCTGGACTAAGCTTGCTTAGTCTGGACAAATTGCCTAGTGCAGACGTAGCCATTGTGACCAACTGGCTTGTTCATGTACCGTATAATACAGAAGAGCATAAAGAGGATAAAGAAACAATTATCCTATACCCTTCATGCTCTTAAATACCTAACTAATGTCCCTTCTGACTCTTCTCCAGACAAATCTTGACATTTTAATTTTTTCTTACATGAAAATCATGCTATTGCTAACCATCTTTGTTGGCCTTTTCTAGGCCTTTTCAGTTTTGGTTATATTTGAGAAGGTTAGCACAACCAACATTTGACAAAATGTGCCAAATGACAGCGTGATATGTCACTACAATTAGTAGACATTTTTATATTAAAAGCACTTTAGCATTTTAGTTGATTTTTGCAAAAGCTGATGCCTGTGATACACCAATATACTCCCAGAGCTAAAATTACTTCAGAGGTTTTTGCAAGTTCAGAGCCTATATGAAAGGTATGAGAAATGAAGGCAGTGGGGAAAAGTGACATTCTCCTAGCAAGAAGCCCTGCAAATAGTGTAGTGGCTAACACCTCTGCTTAACATGCAGAAGGTCCTGGGTTCAATTCCCAGGGGGTTGGACTCGATGATCTCATGAGGTCCTTTCCAGCCCTATGACTTGACTTTACAGGGGAAACAGTTAAATCATATAGGAAGTGTTAACAAACACACAAAAGAAGCAATCTGAAACATATTCAATCATCTAAGCATTATCAAGGGTTATCTATACACTTATCTATTTTGAATTGATAAGTCTAGTCATACAGGCATGCCATACAGTACACTTCATATGTTCCTCTGCCTTTTAAATACCAAACTATTGCATTTCTTCTTGGAGAAAGCTACATCTTATGAGCTCTTTCTACACAAATAAGGGGAAATGAGAATTGTTCCTTATTTTCTCTGTCTTGTAGGAAGCTGTTATCATAGATCTTGATCCTACAAGACACCAAGAGATTCTTGGGAAGCTCATAGCACCCTGAACTTCCTATAATGGCTGTGGAAGTGAAGGACCTTCTGAAACCACTTCAGCCACTTTCCTGGATGAGGCCATCAAGAAATGTGTTTGGTTAAAAACAATAATAATTATTCATATCCAGCATATTTATTCTCACTGTTCCGACTGAATTTTTTCCAACTAATTCCAGCTTCCCTTAGAGGCTGTATACATTAAGCTAATAATGCATGGTGGGGGCACTTGGAAAGGTAATATGTAAGAGCAATGTAGAGTTTTTGTCTCTTTAAATTTAAAAAACACAGTGTCTGGGACCTGTGTATGTTCAACACAACCTAAAAAAAAAAAAAAAAAAGAGTTACCCCATATTAGAAAAGAAGCAACATACCTAACACAAACGAGTCATGATTTTGTAGATCAATACCCGCATTACAATAAACACTTTCACAATTTAGAAATACAACCAATTTTCAGTGCTCACCTGGGTAGGATTCAAGGGTCAATTGAATTAATTGCTTCAGGAACACAGAAGACCTGCTGTGCATTTTATATTTTATTTTCCAAACAAAATATAAAATACCATTGTGTCACTTTTTTCAGCCAGAAACTGACCAGAAGGTGAAATATCCACTGTATTGACTAAGACTGCAAAGTAATGTCAAATGACAATGTTTAATGTTGATATTTCTTCCACCTGAATAACTTGAATTGAACATTATTTGCAAAGTTACAGGGATGAAGATTGCATGGTATTTTGCCAATGTGAACTGAATAAAAAGTATACCTTTGCAAAGGCAGGAAATTATCAGAATCCTACAGACATTATTCCACAGCAACAGCAGTTCTATATGAGTAATACCTACAAAAACAATTGTTTGATAATGGGGTGACTGTCACAGCAAGAACTAATTATAATAAGTAAGAGCTCGTCTACACTAGAGAATTATAACACACTAAGCCATCTTACAATGAGTTAACAAGTCCACCTTCTACACCAGAATCCCCCTTACCGGGCACTAAGCACCCTCTTACTCCAGAACAATAAACCTCATGTACAAGAGGAGTAACAGCTATTCCAGAACAGTTCTTGTGCACTAATGAACATGTGTACAGAGCAGAATATTTAATGAGCATTTATAAGCCTCTGGAAAAGTCCCAGAGTGTCAATCAAAGCCACTATGGGACACAAAGCTGTCATACATGTCAATTTCCAAGCTCTAACAGAGCAGGGAAATTGACAAGTAACAGGAAGTCAATTCCATTGCCCTATTAGAGCAGTGAAATTGACAAGGGGGCTGCCCTGGGGACTGAAGCCGCTGAGGTTCCCAGGTGCCTGGTGGTGAGGAAGGCAGCCACCAGGGTACCAGAGACCCAAGTGGCTCTGCGCCTCCAGCCACCCACCTTCCCAGTCGCTCTGCCAGGGTTCCAGACCCCCAGCAATGGTGCAGGCAGCCACTGGGTTCCCTTGTCTGGGT
Source organism: Podocnemis expansa (assembly GCA_007922195.1). Lineage (NCBI taxonomy): Eukaryota > Metazoa > Chordata > Testudines > Podocnemididae > Podocnemis > Podocnemis expansa. The sequence goes on from ML682059.1 coordinate 3,537,996, forward strand.
GGCACGGCAGGCAGCTGTGAGGGTTCCTGAGTCCCCAGAGATTTTGCAGCTGCAGCCTCTAGGGTTCCCCAGTTCCAGATGGCTCTGCGGCTGCAGCCACCAAGTTCCACGGTCCCAGTGGCGAGGCAGGCAGCGACCAGGGTTCCCAAGGCCCAGCAAGCAGGGCAGGTATCCACTGGGGTTCCAAGGTCCCTTGTGGCTCCATGGCTGATGCTTCTGGGGATCTGAGCACCACAGCAGCTGGAGTCATAGAGCATCCAGGGACCCTAGGAACCCTGACTGGAGCCCCAAGGGAACCCCTGTGACTGGAGCCATGGAGCTGCCAGGGACCTGGGATCGCTGGCAGCAGCAGCAGTCATGAAGTGACCAGGGCAGTGGAAAACTTGACAGCTGTGGGGATGCTGGGGCCCCCAAGCAAGGGTGGGGAGGCAGCAAAAAGCCTGAAGCCCCCTCCTCAGGGAGCTGAGAGCTTGACCCCTCAGCTCCCCCCCCCCACAGCCTCTTTTGCCATTGGATGTGGTCCTAGTGTGGACACACTCCAATGACAAAAGGATGGCTGTGTGGACATGCAATTGTACAATTACTAAACTATGTTTATTATTATGCAAAGACTTATTGTGGAACAATTTTCTAGTGTAGACATGCCCTCAGATGTACTTAATTTTACCTTCCTATATTTTTTCTCTATTCAATATGGCATCGGATGCACTATGATTCATTTACAACTGTGTTATTCCTCAGAAATTAGGAGAGAAACCTTCTCTAATGTCACAATTTAGTGCAATGAAGGTGGAGGTGTTCAGATAGCTGATTATGTTCTTATTCCTGAAGAAACTGCCCACCTGGCCTGTTTAAACCATTAAAAATAAGAAGTAACTAGAAGGAATATAAACATCCCAAAAACAGGGGAAAAAACAAACAAACAAAAAAAAAAAACCTTAAGATACTAAGGAAACTGAACCAAGAGAAAAAACAGCTCTTGCAGGAGTGTGCTTTTTCTTTCTTCTCTCACTATATGAAGTGTATAATGAAGTCAACCAAGAGAGGACTTCTAGACCCTATTGTCCAGACATTATACCAGAGTTAAGGGAGTTTACTGAAGACCAGGAAAATATACCAATAAATTAGCTGAATGAAGCCTTGTGGTGTTCTGCTCAGGAAATGATCATGTGCATGACTGAGTGAACCCTTGCTGAAGGATGGAAGGTATTTTTCAAACAATTTGTTGGTCTGAAAAATTCCTGACTACCTCCATCTGGAAACAGTGACTGTAAATGGGTGACCTAAAAAGGGATGTAAAGCATCTAATCCAAAATATGCCTGCAGTTTTTCTTTAAGAATTAATTTTTCATGAATCTGAATATCCTAACCCCCTATAAAGTATGCTATTGCTTGCTCTAACTGTGGGAAGGCTTGGAACACAAGAAATGCACAAATTGGCTCAAGTCAAAACTGTAATTTTAGAAGACATAAAATTATAGTGCAAGCTAAAAATCACCTCATCTGAGAAAAAGATTTCACAGAAGGATTCCAGATAAATAAGCACATTAGACTAATTGCTAGGAGAAATATATTTTAATAGACAGTACAGGGAAAACTCATCTGTATATTCAAAAAAAAAAGAAAAGCTGGGATGACATGAAGTATAAAGTCATTCTACTGGTCTGATAGTAACTCTGCAGAGTTGCTGTTTTTACAAGTTGTGTAATATAAAAGCCCTTCAAAAAAACTGTGAGGAGTTGTAGCCCTTGATTATACTTACAGCTTGTATGCATATATTATTCTTTATCTTATTTGACATATGTATAGCTTGCCTTACAAGTTTCAGAAATCCTAGTTTTATAGTAGTATATTTAGCATAATGAATTTACCATAACTTTTCTATTAGAAGCTGATAATGCAAGGAACCAGAAGGCCTTGTTGTAGAAACAACAAATCTGTATGCAATAGTTTTGCAATAGGAGGAAGGTGGTAACTGTGAAGCAAAAATACAGGTGAAAGGTGAATTTGTATTACATAGTCTTCGGTGAAGACCCTCAAGTAAGCTATTTCAATCATAATATGTGGACCGGCAGATGAATAACAACTGGAGGAGAGACCCTTGAAATTTCTGTAGGACACCCCAAAACCCACAAAATTCATAAATAGAAATAGAGAAAATGTGAAGGGGAATATTCTAGCAGGGAAAATACATCAATTGTACGCACGAACCCTGAAACAATGACCGAAAAGCATCCGACAGTTTTAAGGTCAAGACCCATATTTGGGGAAGGAAGAATGAGATAATTTAGTTTATTTTTAGAAGGATATAAAGGTATAGAGCTTGCTATGTGTAAGAAAAGGTATTTAAGGTTTAGCATATGGGAGGGAATTTGAAGTTTCCATTTCCTTAAACCTGAATTCAACCTTCTCAAGAGAAGATCTTCACAGACCCACATACTTTTCTTTTAGATAGTTTTTATTGTTTTATCTTAGTTCAGTATATCACTCTGCACTCCAAGTGAACTATCAACATTCTTATTCCAGGGGAGTGTAAGTATAACCCAGTGGTCATCAAAGTTCAGGCTGTGACCCAGTAGTGCGTCGCGGACCGGCAGGTATTGGGTGATCAGCAGGGGAGATGTGGGGGAAGGAGGGGAGAGAGGCTGCCTCTCCTTGATCTGCAGCCTGTTCTAATATAGTAACAGCCTTCAGTAGAGAGCATTCAGACAAATGCCAGGGATCTGAGTTGTTAGGATTAACAATGAGGTGCTAATCATTGTTCAAATAAACAATCTCTTTAGGCGTCTTTCATTCATATGAAAAGGATTGAGGTCACTGGCAAGCAATCTTGTGTGTTTTTTATCAATAGACCCAATGAAGAAAAGGAAACATCTTTGAACACCTCCTTATTCCACCATTTCTGGGATTTGCAGTTATTTTTGCAAATTAGGAGTTGCCTCTTTTTTCAGTGGGTTGTGAATTCCCTTGCTTGCAACAAAATTGATAACTCATAGATTTTAATAAAAACTCTTTCCAGAGATTTTTTGACTGATAATTAAAAAGAGAAGAGAAAAGCAAACTATTCTAGTAGGAGCCTTTGTTAGAAAGCATGGCATTTTTTCTACAAATAGAAAGCCTAAGTAATGGAATAAAATCCAACTCAGGGATGTATCTGGTGGAAGGAGAAGTTTAAGCTGTACACAGACCTGGCCTTGAGGAGGATGACTTAACCTTACTGGGGAACAAGGTAGAGAGAGGTCCAAAGTCTCACAGCAGTCCTGGGAGTCCTAGGAAACTGCTGTGCCCCACAGCAGAGTGAAACTGTGAAGTAACACAAGTTATAACAAGGTCCCAATCTCAAGGGGAGTGGATAGCCCCATTATGTTGCTGCCTTATGCACACTGCCATCAACCAAGGTCACCAGACCAACTAGAGAGGGCTAGCACCCCTTCAATCACCATGCTGTGGACAATTGCGTGTTTATGGAAACTCATGCAGATTCAGGGAGCAGAGGAAGAACAGAGGTGAAAGTGAAACCCAGAAGGGCTGCTTCAGCTCCTTGGATTTGCCACTGCAGATGGGAGCAGGACCTGGAGGGACTTGGACAGGATCTTCCAGGGCCTTTCTTTCCAGCCTGGCATTGGCTCTCTTCTCCTTCCCCTGTCTCAGCACTTCCATCTCATTTCTCCACCCGGTCACCCTCTCCCATTTGCAAGGAGCTCCCACACACACACTCCAGGCTACTACATGCAGTTTTAGAGACTTGACATAGTTCCTGGTTTGAGACAGAAGCATGGTGTGTGGGATCACCCTCTTCATGTTCCATACAGGTGATCTCAAATTAAATGTGTAGATTTCAGAGATCCAACAGAAGCCTCAAGAGAAAGGATGAAAGCCATGAGGGACTGCCAGTCCTCCACTCCACCCCACCCCCCCACAGCCATGGTCACTGTTCAATTTTCTGGAGGCAGCCAATTTTTTTCAGTGGAGGGCCACTGCATGGCAGAGGGGTCTGGAGTTGGGTCCTGAGGAAAAAGTTTGACAATCACTGGTATAACCTGTGAACTTTTAAAGAAATCACAACTTTTTATAGCTTATTAACAACTGTAAAGGATTTGCTGGATGTATTGATGTATACTCTGCTATTTCATTATATATTTATCAATTAGTATTCTCATCTGTTATATGCTCCATGCTATTAGCAATAAAAATTGTTATAAAAGCTTTTAAATCTGCATACCTCCACTCATTCCTGGGAGTAGTCTGTAGTAGTGTGGTTTCAGACCTGATTCATCTGTGGTCAGGTTTGGACTAGAACTTTTATCCTGCAAACCATCTTGATAAAATCCACATTAGCTATTCTAAATTCCAAAGAAATTATAGAATTTGGGTAGCGAGTGGAGCGACAAGGCCCCTAAGTGCAGATATTTGACTATCAAACCTCAGGATTCAGATCCACTCAAGTATCTATAAGAAAGGAACCCAGTACATCCAAGACTACTAGACAGAATGGGATTCTTGTCCTACTAAGAATACCTTGAGGACAAAGTTCTCAGACTCTCTTGTACCACTCAAACTTGTGGAGAATTCATAGAATTAAACCGAAGCCCATATAGTCTTCAGAATATTTATACTGTCAAATCTCAGTTTTCAAATTCTGGGGTGCGCCCTGAGGGTGGGGTCAACAAGGTTATTAGTGGTTGTGAGGTCCTGACTTGTGAAGAACATTTTTTTATGGTATCTTCAGAATATTTTGATAAAGTAAGAATTTCTCTCATTAGCTGAGTCTCCTACTCCAGCTTTTGTCAGATTAGGAGGAGGAGGAGGAGGAGGGGAAGGAGAGATTTGGTGAGAGGGGGTGGCATTTAGCTGCATATGCTCCCCCACTTGTGCCTGAATACTTGGAAGTGCACCAGGGCCATATGAGCCTGATTCCGAGGGGTGCCAGAGGAGGCGGCATGAGGAGAGGCATTCACCTCAGGTGTCTGTGTCCTGCTAGGGGTACCCAACTGTAGCTCATCCCAGTACGGAAGGCTTACAGACTGGGCAGCAGTGGGGTGCCCCAGCTAGGATAGGCTCTTCCACCCCAGACGTTGCCTAAATACTGTTCCTTAGAAAGTGGGAAGGGGCATACATGGGACATGAATCTCCAAGGGGGGCAGAGTCAGGCAAAGTTTGAGGTCTGCCACTCCAGAAGGCAAAACCCTTCCGTTTCCAGGACAAAAGTCTCAGATGCTGTAGGTCTGGGAGTCTGAGAGGACCCTTGAATAGAAATTTCCTCAGTTCAAGAGGTTCAAGGATGCTGAAGGAACATCTCTATTGGCACCTGGGCCACTATATTTCTGTTAACTGCTTGAGGTCTGAATGATTTAGGTAGATAGAGACAGACTAGTCTTTTTTATTTTCTTTGAGAAAGAAATGATTATTTTAGACAGAGGAAGTACAGTAGATCTAATATATTTGGACTTCATTAAAGCATTTGACAGGGTACCACATGGGGGATTAATAGCTGAATTAGAGAAGATGGAGATTAGTAGAAACACTGTATGATGGATACAGATCTGGAAAAAGGGGAGAAGGTCATGCTAAAAGGTGAACTATTGAACTAGAGGAAGGTTACTAGTGGAGTTCCTTAAGGATCCATCTTGAGACCAGCCTTGCTCAATATTTTATTAATGATGGATCCACAGGTCTGGTGCTCTCACATAGCTCTGGAACAGACTCTGGCAAAAACCCTTCCCAGTCAGTCTCTCTCTCTCTTTTTCTGGGTTTCAAGGGGGTAGCTGTGTTAGTCTAGACTAGTAAAACAGAGAGTCTGATGATGTGGGATTTTCTCCTACAAAAGCTCACGTGATAAATAAATTTGTTAGTCTTTAAAAATGCCACCAGACTCCTTATTGTTGTGGGGGAGTGGGTGCAGAGGGCACGATCCCCACAACATGGCGTCACAAACAGGGTGGTAAAACAGTGAGATTTGTCCCTTTGAGGGTCAAAAAGACCAAACCTTATAACACCCAATGTATTACCATGATAACTAAAGAGAAATGGGCACTGTAGTTAACCTGCTAATGCCCAATCAGGAGAAACACACTTGTGAGGTACAATTGGAAGCGGAGGACATTTGATGCCTCCTAAAAAGGAGGGAAGCTAATAGACCGAGACCCAAGCGGCAAGCCGGCAGCCACTCAGGTGACCCAGGTCCAAGAGGCTAATCCTGAACTAGATTAAGTGACAGCCCAGTCTAACAAACTGTTTGTTAAAACAGATACCTCCTTAGTGTATCAGAAAAAAGGAACAGATCCCTTTAAATGTTAGCTCAGGACCTGAGAGAAACTGTTCAGACAATATGCTGAGGACCTGCTGGAAAGAGCAGTGGTCCGGAAATGGCTACCCTGAGCAAGGACAGTATTGCTGTGGTGAAAGGGTTAACAACTGAGGTTGAAGAGCTAAGACAGACTATTATCAGAGCTCTTTTAAAAAGAAACTCCTTGCTGGCTAAATTTTTGGAAGCTGTCTAGCAGAGAGCAAGCGAGAAAGAGGGGGATGACGGAGCAGCAGCTCCAGAGGTTTCCCCCAAGACCTCTTTTTTCTCTTTCTGTTGGGGTGTTTTGTTTACTTTTCCCCCAGCTTTTATGTCCAGCCACAGTTTAAGGAGATTTAAGACCCTGAGGATGAATTTTTCAGCTTCCCCCTGCTCAATCATCCTTGCTTGTCCTGGCAAGCAGCCCTATGAAGTCATGGTAATTTGCACCCTGCCCTGCATGCAGTGTCTTGGCTTAATGGCAGGCACCACAACCCTCATCATACTTGGGGATTTCATCCTGAAGCAGCTGCTGGAAACTCCACCTGCTGAACCTATACAAGCGCACAAACTGTACTGACCTGCCTTGGCTAGGTCCTGGACAAGTTTGGGGCTCTGAAAAATGTAGCCCCCTGTCGGGGTGTACTAACACTTTAGCCTTGCCTTACTCGTTTGGCCTTTTAAAATGGCAGTTAACAAATACCACCTGTAATGACTTTACCAGACACATGCAACCTAGTTATTTTGCAATTGCAATTTAATGTAATTAATGTGAATATTAATATTGGTACAATTTTGGTTGGGTTTTGTAATGTGAGCTGTTGGTTTAAGCAAGTGAGTTGTGGGAGTAGTGGAAAGCATTTGTTGTTCCCCTCGCCTCAGGGTAATAAAGAAAGCATGAAACAACAAACACTATCCTGGGGGTGGAATAGAAATGGGGACAGACCTTTGGCATTTTGGTAATCTTAAGGCACTAAGTAGGCCTTCATCTGAAAGTAAATAAGTTGTAAATTGACCAGCTTCCTTTTCTTTGCGGGCCTTGGTCCAAAATTGGAAAGGACAATGGCAGATGTGGTGACACCTAAACCATATTGGTTGGGACAACAAAGCCTGCAGCATTTTGCAGTGGTAGTTATGACTTTACATTATATAATATTAAAATACTACAAAATAAGCTGCAGATGTTGAGTCAGCTAAATTCTGCAGTGCTGACTATTGCCACCCACTGGCTCCCCCAGGGTCCTAGGGATAGGTTGGTTTTTTTAGCCACCAAGGGGCAGGGCTAGTGTAGACAATGTTTACTCAGACAGTCTGGGCTACCGTACTAAGCGCCCAAAATACTATACAATAACTAATTGTATCACCTGCACAGGAGCACAGCTCCTGGCTATACAACTGGCGCATATACTGATTTTACAGCTTGTCACCAATAATAGTGTGTTGCTTGGCAATTTTTTGGGCCTCCTACCCAATGCCAGGCTTCAGCCACAGTCATTTAACCTTTTTTTTCTTTTCTGTAATTCTATTTACCTTAATAAATGTCACATAAAAAGTGGTTAACCCAAAAAATTGTGGTTTGGTCTCTTGCCTCTCGATTGGGACTCCCTCTTGCAGTGTGGGGATTGTCCCCTCTGCACCCACTCTCCCACAACACTTATTTGTTCTCTCTCTGGTGTAAGCCACTTGATTTTACCACCTATGTCTGAACTTTAGAGCTTTCAGATCCCTTTTTCACACTGTGAGCTCCCCTCCGTTGAGTCCACATGAATTAGCGACCTTGGAGAGACTTGCACCCCCAAAGGGAGCAATGCACCCCTGACCTTTTTAGACTGGAGTGACTCTCAGGTGGCACTGTAAAAACAGAGGGGTTTATTAGATGTCTAGACCATAGCATAGAAAGATCTTAGTTATGCTGTAACTTTCTATTCTCGACCGTAGTCCATCTGCATCAGTCACAAGCCCAGAGCCCCACTTTTGTCCAAATACAGAAGTAAGTGACCTGGTTCCAACAACCCACACTATACCAACCCAAAGGGCCATTCCTCCCTTCGTTCTGTTTCCAAGACAAAACAGGTCACCAGGTCATCTTTCTTAGCTATTTTTTGTCCCACTGGCCAAAACTGACTGGATTCCTGCACAGAGGAGGTCAGCTGTCCTGGGTCATATAATGCTAGTCACCAAATGTCCAGACCCTTGTCTTCTGGGTTCATCATGGGTGGGGAACCCCAAACAGCTAGGCATCAGTCACACCTGGATTGCTACAAAAAATAAAATGACCTTTCCCAACACCTAGATAACAAGATAACCATGTAGCACAAAAGGGAAACTGAGGCACATGCTGTATTCATACAAAATGTTAAGAAAAATTCTGACTTCATTTCACACCTTGGCAGAAAAAGTCGGAGCATGCTAATGAAATTTGCTGAGGATATAGAATTATGTGACACATAGAGGAGGATCAGATTATATAGGAGGATCCAGATGACCTATATTACTAAAGTAACAAGAAAGAGAGGAAATCCCATAGTACAAAGTTGTGACATGCTTTGTCTGAAAGACCACCCCAACAAGGTATGCTTTTGTTTCATGAAACAGAATGTTTGAAATGTACCAGATTATAAATTTAGCATTCAACTGTTAGCTTCCACCCCTAAGAAAAATTGCTTCCTTTTGCCATACAAGCTTCAAAGACTTTTTTCCACCTTTTGCACACTATTTTCAGATATAATCATGAACCATTATTCATGATGAAGCAAGATCATCCTGGGACATTTAAAGTTTAAATTCTGATTTTATAGTGCTAATAAAATCCCATCTGCCTACTCAAACTCACAAGACTGCTAAAAATCACAGTCAAGAGAATATAATAATAGCATTAGATTGGGGCCCAATTCTGCAAACACTACAATGTACAGTAATAAGTACCTTGAATAGTCCGAGTAGGGTTTCTAGCGCAAAGACTTTTATTTACTAGTTGCCCAGGCAGGCCTTAAGATATTATGCAGGCAAGACTATTCTGCAGTGGGACTTCATGATCATTTTCAAAATCATCTCTACTGTAGCTCTTTACCAAGGAAACCATGGCAGAAAATTGCCTTTTGACAACAAGTAGAGTAATATTTCTTACACTATATTTTAATTTCCTCCAAGTGAGTGCAACATTGAGATTCCTAGTTTCCACTCTGTGTGTTTCCTAGGATCAGCCAGAATGAAAGGAAATGTAATGCAACCTATTCTTCAGAGTTCTTTTAAGGTACTTCCACCAGACCTGCAGTTTTTACAAATCAAGTAGTATGATTCATCCTTGTTATCAATTGAATGTGGGTTGTGTTGTGCAAATATTGTTTTATTGCTGAGTAACTATCCACTTGTCAAGAGACTGAATTTGTGTCTCAGTATATTTCCATTAACCATTTCTGAATATCTCTAAGTGAAAGCCATTCCATTAGACTACTGGCATTTTCCAGATTATGAAGCAAATGCACACACAGGAGAATATAGTTTTGCTTCTTCAGAGAGCAAAGCTCTGCACCATTTATCAGACCTTAAGTAGGGACTGATTTCAGCATCAGATAACCCCATGTCTAATAAACAGAGTCTAAAGCAACCATCCTGAACACTATATGAATTAGACTTCTAAATGGGAACATTTGCTTCTTGTAAGCAAAATGAAAATGTCAGTTTAATAAAATCAAGAGATTTGAAACTTTTAGATATGGATTCTTATAGCTAGGAAAATAAAAACCAGAAAACTCTATTATTCCACAGCTCAGCATAGTATGGCATGTGTAATCTTACTTCCTCGATTCTCCTTGACATGACTAGAAAGGTTCATCATGCAGAAAGCATCTCATAAGTCCCACTCAGCCCATCTAGAACACCACTGATTAGTAGAGCCCTGCGTGGATACAAAAATGTGGAACCGCATCCAATCCGCATCCGCTCAGTGATAACATTAATCTGATCCAAAATCTGCATGCCAGGATATAGCTGCATCTGTAACCGCAGCTGCAACTGAGCCTGGGCTCACATACGACTATTTAGCCTTTGATTGGTTCATTCCCCATATGGGTCCCACCCACTTTTTCCTTTCTTGTTTGCATGCTGTGCTATCAATCAGATTTCTTTGCCCACCTATGAAATCTCTGATTGACAGCAATGGCTTGCCAACTGGAAGCAAGAAAAGGAAGAAGTGGGCAGGGGAATGAGCCAATCAAAGGCCAGCAGTAAGTCTCCAAGCCCCACCTTGAGACTCTGATTGGCTGGCAGATCACAATCTAGCATTGGCCAGAGCACTTCCTGGTTCCTCTGCATGATGCCGACACAGATCAGTGCAGCAGCTTCAGCAATGGATCACAGTGTGATAAGGTAAGAATAGAAGCTGCATCTGTGAGTTGATCCGCAGCAATAGGTCTGCAGTCATCTGCATCTGCACCCACAGATGTGGATACCCACAGATCTGCAGTGGATACCCGTGGATTTGCAGGGCTCTACTGATCAGGAACTGCAGATATGGAGTTGTCCCTCTGAATTCAGTTGTTGTTTCTTTGGTTTGAGTGGGTAGCCATATTCTGGACCTTACAGGATTCTTCCATTAGGTTTTATTGCTTCCATTATAGATACCAATTAAATGAATTAGGTATATTTTGAATGTAACCTTGTTTATCTACAAAACAAAAGTAGTCTTTTTTTCTACTATGATCAGGGAAAGAACACTAGCAGACAGTTATTGCTCTGGGACACACACACACACACACACACACACACAACTATTCTCTGGCTTCCTGCCTCTACCCCTCATCACCTGCAGCCAATGTGCTAGTTTCATATGTAATATAATTCTATGTGAACTAGCCTCTCTTTCCTGTAGATTATGAATCCAGGGATCAGCAACTACCTTTGTGTGCATCAACCCACCACATCTCTGAAACCACAACTACTTTGACCCCTCTCACTAAGCCAAACTGAGGCTTGCTCAGCTCTCGTTTCCTGGCCCTAAATTCAATTGTCCAGTCATGCATATTTCCCTCCAAGACATGTGCTTCTCATTCATAATGTCAGTTTCCCCAGATATATACCCTTAAGGCCCCTTTTATTTGGCCAGAAAAGCCTCTGAGCCTTAAAGGAGTCCTGGGTACAGCTCCAACAAGCAGAAAACCATACTTCTTGTAACCTGACAGAGGCTTTATCACTGAGAGACAGGAGTGACCCTGGAGACCAGATGACAATGCTATACAGACAGTGAAATTCAAGTGAGACTGGGCCTACCTGTAAAAGTAAGCTACCAAATATTACGAATAAGAAGCATATTACAAAAACATCTTGGTGGTTGGATTCCCTTCTTATTGCATGACATATGAACTGTTTTCTTCTTTAAGCACGCCTGCTATTTCAGCATGATAACTGTTTTTCCTATGATGAAGGTTCCACTTGATGGACCAGCCTTTTTAAGGAAATGTGGGAACTTAGTTTGGATGTGTGAATGAGGGGTGTGCATGTGATGGGATCAGCCTCCAACACCAGCTTGTCCTGATGACAAACCATCGGCACCTCCTTAATGGCCAAAGAGCAATGCAGACAAATCTTGCAAAAGTAAGAAGAAGCCACCCTTAAAAGGGGGGGGGGGAATGCCTCAGAAAGAACAAGACTGAAGTTACATCTGCCATTAACTGATGAATCATGGTAATACAGTACCCTGAAGTAGTATGGACACAACAAGATGCATGAACTAAAAGATATGAAAGATGTGTGAAACTGCATAGCTTTCCGTTATGTTCGGCACAGCATCCAAGAGTGTCAGTGCACATCTGTGTGCCCAACAGGGACCACATTTCCTCATGCTCAGCTTCCCCAGTCAGGTAGCTGCCATGAACTGCAAATACCAGCCATGAACTCAAGCTACAACCACAGGCAACATTCAGATGAGCAGCTATACGTGACCAACAGCAGAACATGGTGGGTGGGAGGGATGTGAACATGTGTGTGCGTGCATGTGTGTGTAGGTACTAGATATTAGCTATTAACATAATTGTGTTTTTCTCATAAATATGGCAGATTGCCTTGTCCCCCTGAATAAGATCCTGCTACACTTTTCTTTTCAGGTGTAATGTAACAACTGAGGAAAATATCCAGGTGTTTCCCATTTTTACTTGGACTTCCTTTCTTCCTTCACATAAACATCAAAAATGCTTTGAAAATACTAAACTTAAGCATGTAGAGAGGGAAGACATCCTACCAGCAAGTGCACTTCAAGACTGCGAAATCATTCCAGACGCAACTGTCAACTCGCCCAGCTTTCTTCTGAGACATATATTCAAGATCCCAGAGAAGTTGTCAGCAATTGAAATCACAACATCTCTTGCCTACATTAGTAAGGAAAATTGCTTTCACAGCTAATGTAAACTGGACTTTTGATTTGGGGGCCCATTTTGTAAGTGTAGTAATTAAAGCCTTTCTGTGATTATCAAATGAGCATCATGTTGGTTCCTGAAAACACAAATGTCAGATCCCCATTAGTCAGGTATCAATGCTCCACAAACACCACTTGTCCACAGGTTATTGTTTGAGAGCTAATAGGGTGAATATGTTCATCTACGGGCATAACAATAGCTCTGCCACTACAATCACAGAACCTGTTCAGACAACACTGAATTTGGTATTAGAAATCTGCCCCAAAAACACATATCAAAACACAAAACAAAACAAAAACCTCATAGCCGTGGATTAGATGCATTCCATGAAACACTTAAGTGGAGGTCTAGACCATGGTTTTTAAAAGATATTAGGCATTGCAACACTCAGATAACTTAGGAGCCTAAGTCTAATTTATAAAAGGGATTTGGGCACTTCTGAGTCTAAATACCATTGATGGACACTGGCATTACAACAACTTTGAATCTCTAGGCTTCAGTCCTTTGAGCATCACAAACTTCAGTTTTGGTCTGTAGCAAAAACATGGTGTCAATGTTTTGCTTATGCTCATCAGGGGTTAGTTTAAGTAATACAAGGGGAAATATCAACTATTTAGACATTAGCATGTTGTACACACGCTTATACCAAGATCCCATGAAATAGTACGTTCAATACCTCCATATACTTTGCCCTAATGAAAGACAGATGATAAAGGTCAATAGCTGACCATGGGCTAGATCCTCAACTACTGCAAATCAGGGCAACTTCCTTGAACTTACTGAGCTACAGTGATTCGCAGTAGTTGAGGATCCGGCCTTGATCTAGGAGAGGTATACAGAGTTCATGGAATTCACACTGATTATAGGGAAAAGGACCTTATTCCATATTTTTATTGGTATCTTGAAAGATAAAGGTAGAGCTATGACTTTTTGCATGAATAAAATGTGTCCATGGTGGTTGTTTGCATGCTCCTTTTTGAACTCAGTACAGAACCAAGACCCCCTGCCATCATGATGGCCAATCCTCCCCATCCCAGGGCTTGATTTTCCACCTGAGTGATTCCACCTTTTTTTTCTTTTTTTGGTGGCTCTTATATTTGATTTTGTTTTGAGACAGCATTAATCACCTTATCCTTTCAGTTAAGCTTTGCATTTAAAGGTAGATTTGTTTTTATTTGTTTCATATGAACAAACACTAGCAACATTTTGTCCCTATTATTTAGATGTGTGCACTAGAATCCTACACCGGGGCAAAATCGTGGCCCCACTGGAGTTGATTTTTAATTTCATTCACTGTAAACGTAAAAGATTAAGAACAAAATATTCTTAAGAATGCTACGTCATGAACTGACCTCTAACATTATAAAGTGATAGAAGAATGTTCTGGAATAAAGACACTTCATTTAACCATACACACAAAACTTCATGGACTAGAAGTATAAAGCGATGGACTGGCAGACAATATAAGATACTTACTGTCAGTGGCAGACTCAGATTCAACAACAATGGGGATCTTCACTCCTTGGATTGTTGGATGGTGGTGTTCTCACATTTTGTTTGGAGAATTCAGCATGGATTCTTTCCTCACTTCAAAAGTAGCTGGTGTAAATTGAAAGTACCATTTTGGAGTCCACTGGCTACCCTCCTGGTTTTACATGGATAATATAACCTCCATGGCTTCTGTGACAAAAGGAAAAAATTGATTAGATATGGAAACATTGAATCCTAAAATAAAGAAATGACCATTCAGGCGTTAACTCACTGTCTTAGAAGAGGAAAGTGTTTTCTCCCTCCTTTACACATACACAAGTGACAAATATTATATATACTAATTACTTCTCAAAACTCAGACTTATACCTGCCTACAGACCACTTTCCTTCCCAAATTATTTGCATTTCATTTTTATCACATTATTTTCTTCCAAAAGGAAAATATGTATGTCATTGATTTAAGAAAAATGTACTTCTCTCATTTTACTCATATTACCAATAGTGTTTTGTATTTTTCCTTTTAACACCACAATAGCAGTAGAGGCTTTTAACTAATAAATTCTTTGCCCATTGTTCCTGTAAGAAGATTCTGCCATTTTATTTCTGCTGTAACCTTTCAAAATGCAATAGCATAAAAGCAAACATGAAACAGTCAGATGATGCAATACATGGAGAACAAAGATCAGAGTCTTTTCATAGCTAAATAAGCAAAATGACAGTCATCCTTTCAGTCCTAAAAAAACAGGAGGTGATGGAAAATTAGCTGTAACACTGGGTAGTGTATTAGCATTTCTTCTTTTTTCTTCAGACATAGAATGAAAGTTCAAATGCAAAAGAGACACAAGGTTAACATTTTATCTTGCCTAGCTATTATATTCCATAAAGAGGTGCATGTTTAAAGTATGCTGACAGACAGTAAAAATAATTCCTGTTATGTCTGCAAAATACACACCAAATGGAAAAAAATCAAAGTGCCAAAACTTCAAAGACAGACAGACAATCAGTAGGTACTAAGAAATTGTTAGTGATGTGTCAGAGCATCAGACTTCTAAAGCATATCCAGATTCAACCATCATTTGGGTCACAAGGAGCTCGCTAATTTTTTCCAGACCCACCTTTAGTAAAGATCCTTCTTCAAGACCCTAATCCAGCAAAGCACTGAAGTCCACGTGCAATTTTAAACATATGAATAGTCTAATAGGAATTACTCATACACCTAAAACAAACAAGGAGTCCTATGGCTCTTTTAAAGACTAACAAATGTATTTATTTCATGAGCTTTTGAGAGAAAATCCCAGTTTGTCAGTTGCTTTGAAGATGGAGGAACTTACAGAATGGGAAGAAAATAAATGCAGGGATTTATAAGTCATAGGACCAGGTCACACTGTAACAGGAAATGAAAACAGCTGTTAAGGGTCAAACACTGGGGAACAGCATAAAGAGGAAGATAAGGTCAAATCACCTGTTGTTGGAATTGGTCATAAACCTAAAGTTACCTGCATGCTTAAGTCAGTGTTGTATCTGGGCATAATACAGTACTGTTTTATAATTTTATCAGGACAAATGTAATAGTCTATAAATTAGTCAGTGTATAAAGTTTGTAAAGGGAGAGTAATTTGAAGAGGGTAAAGTGGTCCATTCTCCTTCCAGTACCCTGTGACATGCTGCAATCTTGAGTCAGCCATACCCAAAAGGCTCGTTAAATTTCCTCCATTCTGGAAAAGGAATACATCCCAAGAAATGAACAAAACTGGAATTAGATCTTTACAAAATGCTACTATCTCCCCCGGCTTCCCTGCTGACAGAAAAAGTGAGAAGCTTGAACTGGGAAAAACAGAGACTTCCTTTAGTGCTTCTCAGTAGCCTAAAATCTGACAAAGTAGGATTTTCTCCCAGAAAAGCTCATGCAATAAATTTGTTGGTTTTTAAGTGCCACAGGACTTATTTGTTTTGTATAAACATTAGTTTATTTACTAGCTAAACAGACAAAGCAATCCTCTTCCTGTTACTTTCTCTCCTTAGCATGTAAGGCAAGGCTGATTATATACTGTCCTCCTTCCCTAAATTTGTCTGGGTTGGCAGAGAGCAAGGAGAACCTCACCCCACTCTATACTACAAGGCACCTGTGCTGCTGCTAATCTGAACAATAATTACCTGAGGGTTTTGATGTCCACACCATTACCCTAGGATCACTTTTATCTTCCCTCAGCAGTTGCCTGTGTCCTTCTGTAGGTCTCTGTCAGTACCAGACTGTTGGAAAGGGGATAGCCTGGTACCAAAACCTTCCTCCTCTAGGTTTAAAGGGCCCCTTACCAATAATGGCAATTAAACCTATACATGCCTACATATTTAGATGTGAATAAATCCCTATTATTACATTTATTGTTTCTGTACATGCATTTAGTTTTCATGAAAGATGCTATGCTGGCAGTCATGGAGACAGAAATCCTCCCTTTTTTCAGGCAACAAGGACAACACACTCAACTTCAGTGCATGCTTCGCTAGTAGAACTGGGTGAATTCTGGCAGGAGGAGTTCACCTACTTGATAAGGATTGCTTTTGCCTTGCTGCCAATTTTCATTTGAACATTCAAAGGTGTTGCTCCTCACAGAGAAAATGTAAATATAAATTTTCTCCATCCATTCATTTCAGATAAAAATTTAAAAAATGGCTCCAATTTTCAAAAGTATCTAGACACTTAACTGCTATTGACCAGGCCTAGGTGACTTAGAAACCTAAGCCTATTTTCAAAAACACCAGACTCATTTAAGAGCTTAAGTATCATTGAAACTCTGTAGAGTTTACAGTACTCAGCCACTTTGGGACCTTTGAAAATTTTACCCTGTTGTCAAAAAAAAGTCAAATTTTGATTTTTTTTTAAATTGAGGGCATTCTCAACAATGGAACTCTTTTTGCTCAAACTTTTGAAAGTATTTCATGTTTAATCAGTGATCAAGCTTGGGAAACTTCAGCTTGGAAGGTGAACATTTTAGAAAGCAATGAGAAACTGAAAAACAGATGGTTAGAATGAAAACCACTTTGCCACTTTAACTATAGCAGTTGCTACAGCTTCCATTCTAATTATCTTTATAAATTCATGTGTTCATAAAAAAAATCAGATAGTACAGCTTTCAAATAAATCTGTTCTGAAACACACACACAGAGTCTAAATTTTGTTCTGAATTTGGATCTTAGCAAATCTACAGTAATGCATGTATTCAGTCCAGAGCTAAAATCTCTTCAGAGACATGGAAGCCAAGATTATTTGCAAACCACAGCACTTATAGTAGTTTGAGCTTGCATTAAAATATGATTTGTGAGATGGCAAGGAAGTTCTACAGACTCAGTGTCATTTATATATACAAATGAATGTAAATTTCACTCCATTAAGTTTTCTTATTCAAAATGAAACTAAACATCAAAAGGATGTTTCCCCTGCTGGGGCAAGAGCATTACCTGGCAGTCTGCATAGCAAAATCTTTCTTTGTGATAAGACTCAAAGGAGTATTTTGGTGCATCCCTCCTTTGCTGAAGCCTATAAAACTCAGACCTGAAAATATATAATAAATTATCTCTTAGTACTGCACCAGAGATGTGCTAGGATTATGCTACAGCCATAGCAGGGAACATCACATATGGGGGCACTTGTATGCTGCACAATTCATCAACTATGCAACATTTATGAACCATCACAATCAAAAATATTTTTTCTCTCTCCAGAATCATTTAACTGGTGTCAGTCTATGCCAATGAGGCTTTAAATTGGCTTTGGTGAACAAAATCTAAAACTCCAGCGTCATAAAACTTACACTGAAATTATTAAAATACAGAGGATTGGCAGCAATGGCATGTGGGGAAATACAATGTAGAGAATCTGGGGTAGCAATCTTGCTTAAGGCCACTCAGTTACTGGAAAAATATCTCCTTGGGAAGAGGGAACCAAAGTAGTTCAGCCTGTGCTTTCACTGCAAAAAGAATTATTTTCAATATAAAATACTAGTGGGGACATAGCACCACAGTTTTATCTTGAGCCAGTAGGTCAAGATTAGTGCCCCAGGTGTGGGACAAAGGGCTGATTGTGACTACCTAGACTAAGATAAAATCCACTCTTGCTTGTCTTCATTTTACATCAAGAATACACCTACATTTTGCAGTGAAGATATATGGCTGAAGTATAACTCATATACACACTGTTCTGACTATCATCATTACGGCACATCCCAAAAGGACATGGCCTAATGGCATATCAGACACCATGTAGATCAATTGCCAGCTAGGTCCTCAAGGTCATCTGGATGGTTATGCAGTTTATCACTAGTAATCTTACCAAGTAGCTTTTGGCACTCATGCTCCAGAATTAGTTGGTCTTCCAATCTAATTACTGGTCTATAAAAAGAAAGCTGCCAAAATTAAACTAGTGCTGATGGAAGATGTTGCTGGATTCGGCTTCAAATATCTTAGTTTTCCATATCAAGGCTGTGCCCACGTTGAAATTTCTACAACAGAGTTTGATTGGCTGCGGTTCCATAGATCTGCAGTTAAAAAAAAAAAAAAATTTGATGTCATGACATCGCCACAGAATTCACTGAGTGGCCCAAACATGACATCCCATCGTGAGAGATTAATACTGACCTGGATACTGGCTCACCAACAGTAACTCTGGGCAGAACAGTCGATGGCCCCCTTAGAAAAGGAAGGCTGACTTCTAAGTGGGTTTCCTTTGGAAGTTGTATGTATTTATTTTCCACTGTGCCAGTTCCTGGGCAGCTGAGGAGATGGTATGTGCTACCCAGCTTTCTGGGTTCCTTGGATTCTCTAAGCTGATTACTGATGAACCTGGGAATTTGAGTAGCAAATACCATATCCTACACCTCCTCAGGAACCTGCATAGCATGCAACAAATAAGCTCAGTTCAGGGAAGGGGCACAGAGCATAACAGGGGCCTCATGAGAAGGGGGTATGTGTAGGAAAGGAGGATACATATCTACTATCCCATCTATCTGAGCCCTTTTAAATGACTGGGCCCCCAAGGAATTGGCCTCCTTGACACCTTCCACTCCCCTCCAATCAACAGGCCTCGCCAGATGTAAGCTGGAGCAGGAAACTGCTACTGTGGCTAAAGATTTAGTTTTATCAAGATTAATAATCATATCAACACATGCTGTTTCTTACCCAACCAGATCATCCATCCTATGCAACAACTCACAAAAGGGAGCCAGCAAGATATTGTCACTGGTGTATTCAAGATCTCAAAATAAAATGGGATTCAGCTCAATGCCACAAACTGCTGCCTGCTCAAGTCTATCTATCTGACTGGTTCTTGCATGTTCCTCTATTCAGTTTTACTGAAGTCTAGGGAGACTTGGTCTTATTTGTAGTTTTGCTAGGATTATTGTGGTGTTACTGCTAGGATTTCCTCTCAAGGTTGTAGGAGAAGGATAAGAGCAAAAGAAGAGTATTTTTGCAGTCAGGCAATCAAAATAGTGAGATCTTGATTTGAGATTGGGAAAGGAAAGTCAAGGTAACTCTGGGCTGTGTCCAGGGGCTGTGCTGGTGCCTGGCACACAGGGCACGTGCCCTGACTCCCAGAACCAGTGTCCTGAGTGCCCAGGGCAGTGCCCGCCTCTCCCAGCCCCGGCCACAATCTGGGCTGGGCCACCCGCAGCAGCATCTTATTTTCCCAGCCATGTTCCTGCCAGGGATCCAGGCGGGGATACCCGTGGCGGCGCCTGCCTCTCCGGACCGGAGATTGAGGCTGAGCTGCCTCTCCTGGCCCCATCCCCAGCCAGGGATCTGGAGCCAGGCTGGTGGCAGCAGGAGCCTGACCCCTGATGACGCCTGGGCACCGGATCATGGTCAAGGAGCAGGACTCGGGCCCAGGGAGCAGGGCCTGGGCCAATGCCTCTGGTCTTTCCCTGGGGCAACGATGTTCCTGGCTGTGTCCCTCCTGCTCCAGCACACATACAACTACACAATACATTGATGCATTGTGATGGAGTGGGAGAAGGCAAGGAGAGTGAAAAGGAGATCATAGAAGGTGATGGAGGACTTTGGAACAGAATGTTCTTGACTGCAGATGCTACCTACAGGATGAAAAGGCCCTGGGACACTTTCACCTCCCTTTGTAGCACAGGGCATAGGTCACTTGCATGTGAACTCTCTGCACAGTTTTTTAAACCATGATTTGAGGACTTCAGTAAGTGTTGTAGGCTAGGGCTCTGTTAAGCGGGTGAGGTTCTATGGCCTGCATGTGCAGGAGGTCAGACTGGATGATCATAATGGTCCCTTCTAACCTTAAAGTCTTTGAGTCTATTAGGACTTGCAATGTTAGGATAAAACCTTGTAAAAAGGAGAGAGTATATCATAGTTGTGAGTCACACAAAGAGCTCAAATGTCATTATTTGTTACAAAAAAAAATATTTAAGGAGTCCCTCACAATGGTTAATAGCTTGCTGGTAGTTGTTGCTTAAGTAGGAGAAAGTGAATACTACTTATGACCAATGTTCCCTCTAAGGTTTGACGGCTTGTGTGCAAAATTTTGAACCCATGTGCAAAACTCTTTCTGAATAAAATTTTTGTGCAACTCCACATGACGGAAATTATTGAAAAATATAGAACAATGAAAAATTAATGTTATTTAAATTGTTGTTAATAATTTGAATTTATTCTATACTTATGTGACATTTTGTCTCATCAGTTCTTCAGTCCTGTTTGTCTGCCTTTGTCAGTTTTCCAAAATGAATAAGCACATAAAAAAGTTAAAGTGAAAGCAATTAACTTGCCTCTCATTTTTCATTTTGCACAGCAGCCCATTTTACAATTTTAAAAAATGGTCCTAAATTGTTCCTAGCCAGTTCAAATGTGACCCTTTATTTGTTTTACTTAATTGGTCACTATTAGTAATCTTGATCACAGTATACTTTATTTTCCTTCATTTTATTAGTGTCTGATATTGGGGGGGGGGGGGGGGGGGGGGGGGGGGGGGGGGGGGGGGGGGGG